>SJYX01024877.1:133347-154378 GCA_006410675.1 Oreotragus oreotragus
CACAAACCGCTCAGGCTCTACGTTGCTCCGCCGGGAGCCGTCTGAGGCCGGCCCTAGGCTGCATGCCCTTCCCGGATCTAAGCCACTCAGGTTCGGCGCTCAGGTAGCCTTCAGCGGCGCAGGTTCAGTTGGGACTGCGTTTTGTGCTCTTCCCAGGTCCGAGTAGCTCAGGTATTTGGCGAGCACGGTAGCTGGGAGTTGTCGCCTTTCTGGTATCTGCCACTCAGTTTTCTGGGTGTACCGCTGGCACCTCTTGTGAGGCGGATGGTGACTGTCCAGAACCCCCAGCTGTCTTAGCAAAGAAGCCTGCTTGCGATTTGGTAGGTAAGGTCTCTCCGGGGCTGCGATTGCCCCCTTCCAGCCCTTCCGGCTCTGGCTGCCTGCCGCCGGCGGGGGATGGTCTGCAGCCGGCTAGCTCTTTTCCGCCCTTTGTTCCCTGTGCGGACCTGGCGGTGTCTTATGTTTGAGCTTTTTGCGTGGAAGCTATCCCACAGTCTGGTTCGCTAGCCGCAGTTAGTTCATTCTGGTTACGCGCGGCGGGACGCTCCTGCCCGGTTCTGAAAAGCACCGCAGCCCGCGCCTGCCGCCCTCCCTGCCCTGCCCCCACTGGGTAATGGCGGACGCAGGCGTTTGCGCTGCTTTTCCGCTGGGCGAGTTACTGTTGGGCTTGTAATCTGTTGGTTTTAATTGTTCATTTATTTTTCCTTCCTGTTATGTTGCCCTCTGTGTTTCCAAGGCTCGCCACAGACTCGGCAGGGAGAGTGTTTCCTGGCGTTTGGAAACCTCTCTTCTTAAGCTTCCCTTCCCGGGACGGGCTTCCCTTCCCGGGACAGAGCTCCCTCCCCACCTCCTTTGTCTCTTTTTTTTTTCGGCTTTTATATTTTTTCCCCTACCTGCTTTTGAAGTCAGTGCTCTGTTTTTCTGGGTGTCTGATGTCCTCTGCCCGCATTCAGAAGTTGTTTTGTGGAGTTTGCTCAGCCTTGAGATGTTCTTTTGATGAATCTGTGAGGGAGAAAGTGGTGTCCCCGTCCTATTCTTCCGCCATCTTGCTGCTCTCCCAGGACCCTGCTTTAATCTCTGCACTATTGTTTCTTGATTACTCCTCTCTTCTTTCTGTATCCCCTTCCTTCCCTGATTAGCAACTATTTGAGCTTTGGGACTTAGGGAAGCTCAGGGAGGCTGAATGAAGCCTATTTCCAACAAACAAGAAACAGGGGACAAGGAAAGGATTTGTCCCTAGGAGGACTCCTCGTGGTCCTGCTTGATTTCATCTCCTCTCTGATTAGGCATGTATGCAAGCCTCTCCAGGCTCCACTGGAATCCTGGGCCCCTGGCAAATGAGAAGCAAGCCTGAGCTGGAGTGGCATTGACCTTGAGGAAGGCAAAAGTAAGAGAGGAAAAAGGACTCTTCAGAATGCTCATGGGGCCTCAAGTAGAACCCTGTGAATCCCACCAAGGCAGCACAGTAAGGGGAAGAGGATAGCAAAAATGCAACACCTCAAAACCCCTCTACCTTTACAGCCTGAGAGAAGAAACAGGAGAAGCCCAGATTCAGAAAAATAGATGTGCTATAAATACATAGCCAGCCTGTAATCTTGATTCAGATTTTGCACAGATCCCTATCACACAGACAGCTACAGTATTTTAGCTGTTATTGTACTTTTGCCATTATGTTCAGACCTAATTGCTTAGTGATAGAATGATCTAGATTTCCTTTGTGAGACAATTTTTTTAAATACTTGCTTTTAAACTGACTTCCCATTTTCAAAATGCTTGTTCCCTAGTACTGACAGATAGGGTTTGTATAGGCTCAAGGTTTCAGGAGCAGAACTGACATTGTACTAGCAAAGTGTCTTGAATAGAGACAGGCATTTGAATTGCACAAACTGGGGGAGAAGTAACAAGTCATTGAGCCTGTCCTATCCTTGAGCATCCGTAGCAAAACAGTATTCTGTCTTGTTTGTTCCATATGCAATAATAAATCAGTGTTTTGTTTTGAAAGTACATCAGAAATTAAAGATGTCAGCTATTGGCGATGATGGGAGAGGATAAAAATTGAAGCAATTAGTCTAATTTGACTTTTAGAAGAAAAACAAACATGCTGGTTGCATTAGATAATGTAGTGTTGAAACAATAGCTTCAGTTTCTCATACATGATGTCAATGGGCCTCCTACAGGTTATATAAGGAAAAGGTGTGGGGCTTCTGAAATATCTTTAGTGGATACTCTGGCCTATGTAAAATATGCTCATCCAATTAAAAAGAAAGTATTAAAGAAAATTGAAGAGTCATTTTAATTGAAGTTCCGGAAATGTATAGCTTTTCAGGAGAAATACAACTCCAGAGACACTCGGCAGGTATTCCTCTATCATCATTACTTCCACTTCATTACAATCAGCTAAGTTCATCTTTAACCTCACTAGAGTTATATAATATACTGTAAGATTGGGTATAAAAGTGGAAAAATTCATTTCAATAGGTTTACACAAAATGTGTCCTGTATTCATAGAATAATTGAGAGTTTTCAGAGATTAATTTTTGTTTTCCTTACATGTTACCATCCTTTATGGGGGAAATGATATGCTAGAGTTATGGTCACAATATTGGAATTGCAAGAAGTTAAGACATCCCCATCTAGAGGAAACTGAGGCTCAGAGAGGCCAAGTAACTCAACCATATTTTCACTGCAGTTGTTGGATCAGATGCTTCCTGGCTGGCTTCCTGCAGATGACTCAGATGGCTGCTTCTAGGGTTGGAGGCAAACCCCGTGCTTGCGTGTGTGTGTGTGTGTGTGTGTGTGTGCACCTGTGTGCTCATGTATGGCACACATGGATGGTGTGGGAAGTACAAAGAGAAGGAGGAAAGCTTATCATTCTCAAATTCGTGGACTCTGCCCAAATGTGGTGTCTGCAGAGCAGACTCCACAGATCCTACATTTGGGCAGACACCACATTAAGACTTAAATTGAAGAAAGTAGGGAAAACCCTGGTGGCTCAGTGGTAAAGAATCTGCCTGCAGTGCAGGAGACCTGGGTTCAATCCCTGGGTCGGGAATATCCCCTAGAGAAGGAAATGGCAACCCACTCCGGTGTTCTTGCCTGGAGAATCCCATGGACAGAGGAGACTTGTGGGCTACAGTCCATGGGGCCACACAGAGTTGGATACAACTGAGCGACTAAGCAGCAGTGGCAGGGAAAACCACTAGGCCACTCAGGTATGACCTAAATCAAATCCCTTATGATTATACAGTGGAGGCGATGAATAGATTCAAGGGATTAGGTCTAGTAGACAAAGTGTCTGAAGAACTGTGAACAGAGGTTCATAATATTGTACAGAAGATGGTGACCAAAACCATTGCCAAGAAAGAGAAATGCAAGAATGCAAAGTGGTTGTCTGAGGAGGCCTTACTAATAGCTTTGAAAAGAAGAGAAGTGAAAGGCAAAGGAGAAAGGGAAAGATGTATTCAACCAAATGCAGAGTTCCAGGGAATAACAAAAAGAGATTAAAAAAAAAAAAAAACCTTCTTAAGTGAACAATGCAAAGAGATAGAGGAAAATAATCTAATGAGAAAGATTAGAGATCTCTTCAAGGAAACTGGAGATACCAAGGGAACATTTCATGCAAAGATGGGCACAGTAAAGGACAGAAATGTTAAGGATCTAATAGAAGCAGAAAAGATTAAGAAGAGATGGCAAGAATACAGAAGAAGTATGCAAAAAAGATCTTAATGACCCAGATAACCACTATGGTGTGATCACTCACCTAGAGCCAGACATCCTGACATCCAAAAGTCAAGTGGGCCTTAGGAAAAATCACTATGAACAAAGCTAGTGGAGGTGACGGAATTCCAGCTGAACTACTTCAAATCCTGACAGAATACCACCAATTTTCAAAAACTCAGCAGTGGCTACAGGACTAGAAAAGGTTAGTTTGCTTCCAATCCCAAAGAAGGGCAATGTCACAGAATGTTCAAACTACCACACAACTGTACTCAATTCACACACTAGCAAGGTAACACTCAAAATCCTTCAAGCTAGGCTTCAGCAGTATGTGAACTGGGAACTTCCAGATGTACAAGCTGGATTTAGAAAAGGAAAAGGAAACATATCTAATTGCTAACATATGATGGATCTTAGGAAAGCAAGAGAATTCCAGGAAAACATCTGCTTTATTGACTATGCTAAAGCCTTTGACTGTGTAAATCACAACAAACAGTGGAAAATTCCTAAAGCGATGGGACCACCTTACCTGCCTCCTGAGAAACCTGTATGCAGGTCAAAAGCAACAGTTAGAACCAGACATGGAACCACGGACTGATTCAAAATTTGGAAAGAAGTATGTCAAGGCTGTATATTGTCACCCTCTTAATTTATATACAGAGTATATCATGCGAAATGCTGGGCTGGATGAATCACAAGCTAGAATCAAGATTGCTGGGAAAAATATCAACAAGCTCAGATATGCAGCTGATACCACTCTAATGGCAGAAAGCAAAGAGGAACTAAAGAGCCTCTTGATTAAGGTGAAAGAGGAGAGTGAAAAAGCTAGCTTAAAACTCAGCATTAAAAAAACTAAGATCATGGCATCTCACCCCATCACTTCATGGCAAATAGCTGGGGAAAAAGGGGAAACAGTGCCAGATTTTATTTTCTTGGGCTCCAAAATCACTGCAGACAGTGATTGCAGCCATGAAATTAAAAGACTCTTGATTCTTGGAAGAAAAGTTGTGACAAATCTATGTGGTGTATTCAAATAAAGGCATCACTTTGCTGACAAAGGTTCATATAATAAAAGTTATGTTTTTTCCAGTAGTTGTGTATGGATGTGAAAGTTGGACTGTAAAGAAAAACTGATGCTTTTAAATTGTGGTGCTGGAGAAGGCTCTTGAGAGTCCCTTGGATAGCAGGGAGATCAAACTGGTCAATCCTAAAGGAAATCAACTCTGAATATTCATTGGAAGGACTGATGCTGAAGCTGAAACTCCAATACNTTAAATTGTGGTGCTGGAGAAGGCTCTTGAGAGTCCCTTGGATAGCAGGGAGATCAAACTGGTCAATCCTAAAGGAAATCAACTCTGAATATTCATTGGAAGGACTGATGCTGAAGCTGAAACTCCAATACTTTAGCCACCTAATGCAAAGAGCTGACTCGTTGGAAAAGACCCCGATGCTGGGAAAGATTGAGGGCAGGAGAAGTAGTATGTGACAGGGGATGAGATGGTTGGATGGCATCACTGACTCAATGGACATGAGTTTGAGCAAGCTCCAGGAGAAGGTGAAGGACAGGGAAGCCTGGCTTGCTCTAATCATGGAGTAACAAAGAGTCCATACAATTTAGTGACTGAATAACAACAACTGAAGATACTGAGTCTCTACGTTTGTTACATATCTAATGGGGAACACAAAGAAGTGTTAACACAAAAAAGTGTTAACAAATAGCTCGTGTATTCAAGTAGCTTGAGAATTTACTTGGGGAAATGAGCCATATAGACAAATATCTATAAAAACAAAACCAATTAAAATTTGGAAAGATAGCACTTAAGTGAAAAGTGAAGTTGCTCAGTCATGTCTGACTCTTTGCGACCCCATGGACTGCAGCCCACCAGACTCCTCTGTCCATGGGATTCTCCAGGCAAGAATACTGGAGTGGGTTGCCATGCCCTCCTCCAGGGGATCTTCCCGACCCAGGAATTGAACCCAGGTCTCCCGCATTGCAGGCAGACGTAGGGAGATGCTTTAACCTCTGAGCCACCAGGAAGCCCATATATCAACAACTATCAACAACTAAATAAATGCTGCAGAAATTTAGGGTTTTAGGAACTTCCAGGAGAAAGGAATCTATGAGGTGAACTGGTCAAATAAATAGTAGAAACTTATACTTTAAAAGAATCATTCTGGCTACTCTAAGAATAGACTGGGTAGAAAAAAGATCACTGAAGAAACTTCACAGTAATCCAGGCTGAAGATTTTGGTGGTAAGACCCAGATGGCAGTAGTGGTAGTAGTGAAATACTTAAAAGTTTGCTTCTGTTTTGTAGATTATGTCGAAAAATTTGCTAACAAATCAGGTGGGAAGCATCAAAGTTTGCTTAAAGTTTCTTGGCCTGAAATAATACAACAATAAAATACTGTTTACTGAAATGGAAGGACTTTATTTAATAAAGTCACTTTGGGGAAAAAACTCAAGAATCTGTTTTTGGACATGTTATTGATTAAGATGAATATTAGCATAGAAATAGTGATGTTAAGTAGGTAACTGGTTATATGAGCCTGAAGTTCAGGAAAGAGGCCTAGACTGGAAGTAGGAGTTTTGAATTCTCCAGAATAAAGTCATTAGACTAGTGAAATCACCTAGAGATAGTGTATGGATAAAACAAAACTCTGAGGTGAAGCCCTGGGGCATTCCAGTGTTTAAACATTAGGGAAAGGATGAGGGATAACTAATGAAATCCAAGAAAGAGTGGCAGTAACAGAGGAGGAAATCCTAGAAAGAATGATGCTCTGAGGGTGATGTGAGCACAGTGGTTCAAGAAGGAAGGGGTGATGGACTGCAGCAGGTGATGGACACAAGTTAAGTGAGGTGAGGACTAAGGATTAATGTTGCATTGAAAGTGTAGAGAAAGTGTAAAGCGTGGAGAGAGTGTAACAGCCCAAGAGGCAGTGGTGCTGGGATGCCTCACTCCAGGGAATGTTGAAGTCATGGAGAACCATGGCAGGGCTGGCACAGAACAGTGACTGTGAACTAGTTGCTAAGAGGGAGTTATTACAGTGTCTTTAAAATGATAGTATCAAGGAGTAGGAGGAAGATTCTGTTGTCATGAGCTTCAAAGTTGGCATATGTAGGTGAGGAGGACAGTGAACAATGGAGAGTGAGGAGGTACCTGCCCTACACCAGGACCAATCTATGGCGTCATAGGGATGGGAAGTTTTAGTACTTCTCCTCCAAGGCTTTAAATATCTGCAATACCCTACTAAACATGTCCCTGTGAATTTTTAAGTACCCCTTAAGTTGGGTATTCCAGCCCTTGGTTGAAAAACCAGCGGACCTAGTTCCAAAGCTCATTTTCTCTTTTTTTTTTTGTTGGCACTATCTTGGCTTAGTGACCTTTTCAAACTTGTAAAATTCTGTGCACATCTATGCCAAGATTATTTTTACACAGTCCCAATAGTCCTTTTTTAATTGGGGTTGGCATGGTGTCCAGGAGATTCTCCTTCACCTGGTGTTTTGAAAAATTTCTGTTTTATTGATTGATATTTTTAACCATGGACTCCTTTGTTCAAACAAGTTACCTAAAAGCACAAATGAACAAAACACCTGAAATAGAGCTTTTGGTTTTATTTATTTATTTAAATTTTTATTTTTACTTTATTTTACTTTACAGTACTCTATTGGTTTTGGCATACATTGACATGAATCTGCCACGGGTGTACACGAACTCCCAAACATGAATCCCCCTCCCACCTCCCACCCCACATCATCCCTCCGGATCATCCCCATACACCAGCCCCAAGCATCCTGCATCCTGCATCGAACATAGACTGGCGATTCGTTTCTTACATGATAGTATACATATTTCAATGCTATTCTCCCAAATCATCCCACTCTCTCCCTCTCCCTCTCCCTCTCCCTCAGAGTCCAAAAGTCCACTCTACACATCTGTGTCTCATTTGCTGTCTTGCATACAGGGTCCTCAGAGATTTTGTTTTTAATTACTGAGGGTTTGTGTGTGTTTTGGTGGGAGGGGGCATGGTTAAGGGAGTTAATAGGGTAGAAGTTTTTAAAAATAACAACCCTAATACAAAAGGATTACACTCTGATAGAATTTCAGACACAGTATGTGATGATAGATATTTACAGAAATTATCTGTTCCTCCTTGTGATGTTCCTTACATTATAGTGCTCAGCAGGATAACCTATTTGGCCAACATCATCTGCTGAAGCTAATGCTGGAGATACCTCTAATGGAATAAGGATGCTTAATAGCTTTCTCAGTGATTTTGGTATTGAAAAGATAACTGGCAGATTTCCTGTGTTCTGTAGTCTACTACAGATCAAAATGGCCTGAATCTGAAATTGCACAGAACACTAAGCTTAGAGTAGGGATGTGAATAGGGGTATCTCTGTTGAAATGTAACTGGAGGGAGATGACAAAGACTGTTTTCGACCAAACTTTAGACAGATTCCTCTGTGCCCTTTTCTCAGCTGGGATTTAACGTTGGGCTTCCACATCAGTCCTTACTGAATCCAATCCTAGCAGCAATGCTGCTAAGTTAGTTTAGACTCCTCTACCCTTCATCAGATTGACCTGCCTTCAGCAAGAATCCTGTTAAGTTAACTTTGAAAAATCTCCCTACCCTTGATGTCTCCTCATAGTAATTCTTCACCCACTGACCCTGTCACTTTGTTCTTTGTCTACAAATTCCCATTTGTATTTGCAATTGAACTCATTTCTATACTGAATTCATCTTTTTTCTGTATTGCAATAGTTTTTGGAAAAAGTTGGCAACTTGTAACTAGTATCGAGCTCTGGTCCTCTTTAACAATTTCTTGTGTGGTAATTTAAATCTGGATTGGAGTCACCATCAGACCCTCAAAAATGACAATGATACTTCAGCATGCACCGAGGCCTTTTGTCTCCAATTTGCCTGTTTATTTGGATATCCAGTGGTAAATCTGATTCCAGAACTCTGGATAAATATCCATTCAAGCATGGTGAGAACAGATTTTGATAAGAATCAACTATAGGGACTTTGCTGGTGGTCCAGTTGCTAAGACTCTGTGCTCCCAATGCAGGGGGCCCGGGTTTGATCCTTGGTCAGGGAACTAAATCCCACATGCTGCAAATAAAGATCCTGCATGCCGCAACTAAGGCCTGGTACAGCCAAATAAATTTTTAAAAAAGAATCAAATATACTCTAGAACTGGTATTAGAGTCTCAGGCAAACAGAAACTAGTCCCAGGCCTCTCTCTTTAGAAGTATAAAGTTATTATTAGTCAAGAACATAGAGTATTCTTAACTGGTTAAACTCCCTCTTCCTTCTCAAGCTCTTGCAGGCTACATGCTTAACCACTCCACTCTAATTCCACTGTAATACTATCCATTTCCTTTCTCCCTGGCAAAGTTTACTAAACCCTTGAGCTGCAGTGGCTCCTCTGGGGTTTCTGGGATATCCCCAAATTAAAACACCTAAAAGGAGCCCCAGAGTAAAGGATACAAAAATCTTGGACCCGAAGTGTTCTCCTTACTTCTCTCAGTACGAAGAAGCTGAAAAATGGCTAAATAATTCAAGCCTTCCTCAAAGTCTGAGGCTCTTAAGCAATTTCTACAGAAAACATTTTTCCAATCCAACAAGCTGCCTAAATTACCCTCCTGACACCCAAATATTTCCCTCCTAGTCTTCTTCTGTTTTCCCCCAGGATATCCTCCATTAGTCACAACCTAGCCCCTCAACTTCCTGAAACCACAAAGTTCACAATGCCCCCATCTCTCGCAGATGAAACCTAGGGAGCTTGGTTTTACTTTGAATTATATGCCGTCGTCAAAGGCTTTTCTGACCTCTGAAAGGAAAAGGAAGCTTTACTGAACAATTTAGAATTATTCTAGGAGCCTGTTCTTCTGGATTCCCCTTTATATCGACGTAAACACCTATTGATTGGGCCCGGAGATACCTTCCTTTGGTTTAAAAAGCCAAATGACCACCTTTGAAAACCATCAGGAGTCTCAGACTACACGATTTCCACTGGAAAGAGAGAAGTAAAAGAAAAAATGATTAGGGGGCATTCCCAAACAGAGACAGAAAACTGTGGCTGTTACCATAGACTGGCCACAACGTGGAAAGGCATTCAGAGCTAGAAATGACTTCCCAAATAGCCTCTGAGCACAAGCTTCAGAAATGGTGTCAGATCAGAGCTCTATGACACGTTACAGGAAAGTTTTAACTGGCAAAATGCAAACACATCTGAGGTCCAGATAGTAGCCTAGCATAATGAAAAATAGTGTTTCTGAAAATGGAAAATACACAATCCAACCTTATGGCCTAGCAATTAAAGCAGTCAGAAAAACCTGACAAATTTAATCTATGTCAAGCTCCAACATCACAGGTTCTCTTTGATCAAGATACTTGCCAACATTTTGAGGAAAAATGTTAGGTCTGGGATTGTCTAGAACTCAAGAGAAAGGGGAAGCCGGGGTCTTTTTCTCATCAGAGCATGATTGCCTCCCCTCAGAGGAAGTAAGTGCCCACTGCTCTCAACTGCCACTAAACTCACTAGAGAAAATAACCCTTCAAGTTGAAGGGCACCCTTCCAAGTTTCTCAATGATATAGGAGCAACACATCCCACTTTTAACAGCACTTCATTTCCTGTCCCCCTTCCATGGAGTTCAAAAATTGAACAGTGATGGTTCTAATAATGTACCTCATAATTTCTTCCAGCTCAGTCTCTTAATATTTCTGTAGGACCCTTTAAAGCTCAAAACAACATCCTTCTCAGTTCTTCCACCCAAATAAATCTGTTAGGGATCTTCTCATTAGTTACGGTATCGGATTTTATTGTGCTTCTAAAAGACTCCTTCCTACAGATCCTCAGCTTCTCCCCTTCATCCCTGTGTCCCCTAAGGGCTTTATCCAACTTGCCTGAGTTTCTTTTCCCCATTCAGCCTAGCACTTATTTGACCAAAGATTTAAATAAACTGTTATGTAGCATTGCTTTTTATTTATGGGCTAAAGTTTCAGCAGTATCAGACACATACAGGATGTTGAACCCCTCAAACTGGAAATAGATTGTTTCACACACCTCCCTAGGATTCCTCGATATCATCCAAAACCAGAAGGACTTGAGAGGCTTTACCTAGCATTCCAGACTTTGTTAGACAGGAAATTTTATCTTCACTTTTGGTCCATACAGTACTCCCACTTTAGCCATTAAGGAAACTAATGGGAAGGGATGTTAATTAGTTCAAGGTCTGACATCTGTCAGTAAAATTGTCAAATTTAGATTTTCCTTGTTTCCTGATCCTAACACTATCCTCTTTGCTATACCCTCCAGCACCCAGTATTTCACAGTCATTTATATGTTCAGCTTTTTTGAGGATTCCCTTTCACAGGGAACTCTAACCTTTCCTTGCTTTCACTGAGAAAACCAGCAATATACCTGAACTGTTGCGCCTCAGGAATTTACTGAGGTCTCTACCTACTCTTGCATACCCTAAATGCCAGTTTGAAAGACTTAAAGAAAAATCCCAGGAGACTCCACAGTAATCCAGTATATAAATGACTTCCTTGTATGCTCTGACAGTTATGACAGGTCCCTTTTGGACACTAAATACCTCCTTAAGACATTAGCAAGAATGGACCACAAGATGCCTCGTGACAAAATTCAGTTATGCTTGTATGTCTGATATCTTGGTCAAGACACCTCAGCCACAGGAAAAACTGTCTCTACAAACCAAGAATCTACCATCCAGCATTTTTTTTTCTCCCTGAAACAAAAGGACAACTGAGATTTTAGGGATCTTATGGGATATTGTAAGGTGTAGATACCTAATTTTCCTATGATTGCATCATTTCTCTATACTGTGACTAGGGAGCCATCCCCAGACCCAATAATTTTGAGATGCTTGTGAGAACCTTATGGAATCTCTGCTTTCACCTCCTGCCCTTGGACTTCCCAAGTGCTCACTGCCTTTTCCTTTGTTTGTTCATGAATGAATGGGTCATGCTCTTGTAGTATTATTCCAGAGGCCTAATGGATACCAGAGACCCAAGAGGTATTACAGCTTGGCCTTAGACCCAGTAACTGAGACAGCCCTGTGCCTGTGAGCTGTGGCCACAACTGCCAAAATTGTCCATGCTACCTCTGTTTAATATTAGGCCATGCGCTTGATGTAAGTGTTCCTCATGTTGTAGAGACCCAGTTTCTTAATGAATACACATGGTACTATTCCACATCTTGACTTACTACTCTTCCTTTCTCACATCACCACACATTCCTGTCAGAAACTTAACCTTGTCACCTTGTTTGCTTTATGCACTGACAGAATCTCCCATGATTGCTTCAGTAATGCCAAATAACTATCTTTTTTTAGGTTAGGTTTGTCAGAAAACTCCTTTCCCCACGTTGATCTCATTATTTATATCCATGGTACCTCCCTCCAGGAAGAGTATGGGAGCTTCCAACTTGATGAACGCACATCTCTTGAATATGAAGCCATGCTAATGGTTAAATCAGCTCAGATGGCTGAATTAATTGATATCACTCAGACTTGCATAAAAGCAGAGAGAAAGAAGGTTAACATTTACACTGACAGCTGCTATGCCTTTAGGGTAGTACATGGTGTTGGCATGTTATAGAAATAGAAAGGATTCATGACAGCAGCTGGTATCCCAGTCCAAAATAGACTCGAAACAATAGAATGCTTAGACGCATTGTTATTGTCCCAGCATATTGCTCTAGTTAAAACTGAAGGACATAGTATAAAAAAATCTCAAACACAGCCCAGCAAGACAAATTGACTGATAAATATGCTAACCTAGCAGCTTTCCCATACCACCTAAGATGTTCAAGTGGTTTCCAAGTCTTGGGACTATGACCCTGCATTCTGTTTCAAGGCCTTTCCTGGTAGAATTCTTCATTTTTCCTTGAGGGAAACAAATTCTTTAGAATGACTCCCAAGGAAATAATCACCGATATCTGCATGACCCATGTAACAGCTTCAGACTCCGAAAGGGCTGGATGGGAAGAGCAGGATGTTCAGTCTACTCAAATAGGCTATAGTAGCACCACGCTGGCCACTTGATGGCTCTTCAGTCTGTTGCCCAAGTCATCATGTATAGTTTACATGATATGACCTCTCGTGGAAAGGACAAAATGCCGATTATATTAGACACACAATAGTTTGGACCCTTTAGCTTTTATTTGAACCAAGTAGTTTCCTCTTGCTTCATATGACAAAAACATAATCTTGAAAAGACTGTGTGTCTTTCGTAGAGCAAGGAAGGGAAGTAGATCATCTCCCACCAGACCTTCCTTCATTTACAGAAGAACAAGGCTACCCAAGCATACTCACCCTAATCTGCATGTTTTCTAAATGGTTAGAGGTTGTCTCTGCCACAATGCCTCAGCAGCATCAGTAGCCAAAGTTTTTGTAGAATGATTCTTCCCCTCTACTGTATCTAGTAACAGATCACATTTCGTTGTCAGAGTTATATAGGAAATTGAAAAGGCAGCACACATTAGTCAAAGTCTCCACCGCTGTTACCATTCTCAGTGATCAGGCATCACAGAAAGAGCCAACAGTACTTCTTGAAGAAATTGAACTCACTGTAGCCATGAGAGATTCCTGTTGCTCTTATGACTCTCAGAATTTCACCCCTATCTATGTATAAACCATCTCCTTTTAAAGTTAATCTTGGGAAGGCCCGTGAGGATGCCTTATTCATCTTGGCTTGCAGAAGATTCTAACCTGACACCATTAGATACCTTTAGATACTCTCAAGGGTTAAAAAATTATCCTCAGCCCTATATCAGCAAATGAAGACTGCCTTCCCTTTATTGTGGACTGTTGCATCTGTGTTCATTAGTGATACTGCTCTGTAGTTTTCTTTTTTGTCTGGTTTTGGTATCAGGATGATGGTGGCCTTGTAGAATGAGTTTGGGAGTGTTTCTTCCTCTGCAGTTTTTGGAATAGTTTGAGAAGGATAGGTATTAACTCTTCTCTAAATGTTTGATAGAATTTGCCTGTGAAGCCATCTGCTCCTAGACTTTTGCTTCTTAGAAGTCTTTAAATCACAGCTTCAATATCAGTGCTTGTGGTTGATCTGTTCATGTTGTCTATTTTTTCCTGGTTCAGTCTTGGAAGGTTATTCGTTTCTAAGAATTTGCCCATCTCTTCTAGGTTGCCCATTTTATTGGCATATCATTGCTTGTAATAGTCCCTTATGATCTGTTGCATTTCTGTGGTATCACTTGTAGTGAAGTGAAAGTCACTCAGTCTTGTCTGACTCATTGTGACCCCATGGTCTATACAGTCCATGGGATTCTCCAGACCAGAATATTGGAGTGGGTTGCCATTTCCTTCTCCAGGGGATCTTCCCGACCCAGGAATCGAACCAGGATCTCCTGCATTGCAGGTGGATTCTTTACCAATTGAGCTATCAGGGAAGCCCAGTTATATGGTGTCATTTATAATGTCTCATTTTTCATCTCTAACATTATTGATTTAAGTCCTCTCACTTTTTTTTTCTTGAGTTTGACTAAGGGTTTATCAATTTTGTTTATCTTCTCAAAGATGCCTTCCCTTTAGAATTTCCTTTACATGACTTACAAATAGGTGACCCGGTATTCTTAAAATGCCAACATTGGAAAACCAACCTTGATCCCAGATGGAAGGGAGTTTATACCAGTTTACTCTACTAAAACTCCTGTCAAGTTGTAGATTGTTCAATCTTGCACTCATGTTTCACAATTAAAGGGAAAAACAGCTGTTCAAATTAGAGAAGTAGTCTAACCAGAAACACCAGACTGAGTCTATACTAGGAGTTCTAGAAGCAGACAACAAGGAGAAGCAGACAACAGTGAGAAGCAGTCATTCAGATAAGTAGAGTGACATCACAAGGTAGTCAACTACTGTCCAAGGTAACAGAACAGAACTCATTTGGATTCCTCTTCTGTGTGTGTTAGTCACTCAGTCATGTCTGACTCTTTTGTGACCTCATGGACTGTAGCCCACCCAGCTCCTCTGTTCATGGGATTTCCTAAGCAAGGATACTGGAGTGGGTTGCCATTTCCTCCTCCAGGGGATCTTCCCAACCCAGGGATTGAACCCAGGTCTCCTGCATTACAGGCAGGATGTTTACCACCTGAGCCACCAGGGAAGCCCTGCTTATCTCTTGCTTTTTTTTTTTCCCCCTTCTTATTTGCCTAAAGGTTCTCCTGCTCTTCCCTACACCCACTCCAGTGTTCTTGCCTGGAGAATCCCAGGGACAGGGGAGCCTGGTGGGCTGCCCTCTATGGGGTTGCACAGGGTCGGACATGACTGAAGTGACTTAGCAGCATCAGCAGCTCTTCCCTACTTTTGTTTATCATGTTTCTACCCACAGTAACGTTCTACCTTCAACATGACCTCTCTTCACCTTAAACTTCATCTTTCATTTCATTTTCCTGCCTCTAAATTGAAGATATTCTGCTCTTCCACCTACTCCCTCCAGTTTTCCTACCTCTCAGTAAGATTTTTTTCATCCACAGGACCTTTGGAAACCCTGGCTCATGTTTCACTCAAGTAAGCATACTCCATTGTTGCATGCCTCTATATCCTTAACACTTTTCTCATTGAAAGGTGAGCTGTGTTCCCTTTCTTAATTGTTAACAGTAGAAAATGACTGAAGTGATGCTGCCTAACTTCATTATCTAGGTCAGACAGTGCCCTGTGTCTTCCAACTAGTTCTCCTGGAATACATACTCTATGGGAAACCAGTCACCTTGTAGGAGATACGTCTACCTGGGGGATGGATACATATTAGAGAGACTATGTAGGCATTTCTGTGGATGGTCCTAGCTGAGCTTGCCCACCAACAACCAGCATAAACTGCTGCTCATGAGAGTTAGCCAGTCAAACCTTAACATAACTATGGACATGACAAACAAGGGATTCAACTGTATGAGAGAATCTCAGTAATTAAAATGCACAAAAATGCCCCCCACCTCAAGTCTACATATTGAATAATGAAAAAATCCCATGTGCTACTGAATATTTTTAAAAATCAACCAGTATCAGTATACTGGTTGGGACTTCCCTGTTGGCTGAGATGGTAAAAGCATGTGCCTACAATGCGGGAGACCCGGGTCGATCCCTGGGTCAGGAAGATCCCCTGGAGAAGGAAATGGCAACCCACTTCAGTACTCTTGCCTGGAAAATCCCATGGACAGAGGAGCCTGGTAGGCTACAGTCCATGGGGTTGCAAAGAGTCAGACACAACTGAGCGACTTCACTTCTTCGAGTATCAGTATGTATAAAGCTTGCATTATAACATTCTCAGAGCCAAAGTTATACAAAATGAAAGTCTTTGTAAAATATTCTGCTGGCACTTTTGGATTACTTAGTAATTCTAAGTAATTCATTCAATATGAAAAGATCATCAGAGTTCAGGGCAGAAGAATCAATTTTATTTCATATTTTGAATTCCTTTGACATGTATGATTTGATATCATAGAATTTCTGATAAATGCATTTTTTCCCAAGCCAAAATGTTTATTGAAAATTAATTAAATCAGTCTATTTCATTATTCCTTCAGAGTATTTTTAAAATTAGCATTTATATAAATACCCCAGAATAAAAGATAAAAGTTGCTTCTAATTTGAAACAAACACTTAACAGTATATTAAAGATATTAATTAAAAATGAACTCAGCCATTAAGTATGAAACAGAATTATTACTTTGTTTTTGTTTTTTTCCATACAGTATTTTGCCAAATACGCTTCTTTTATTCCCTTAAAAAAATACCAGGACGTAAGGAAGCAAACCTTATTACATCAGAAACTGAATCTTGTGTCATATATTTTCCAGTGGTACCCATAACCAAGCTACCACAAGGACATTAAAAAAGAATCAAGATATTCAATGAGAATATGAAATTAAACCAAATGCCAAGCTGAAAAAATTAATTTTTGATTACCTTAGTGTTCTCTTAAAGACTTAGGGAATGTAGAAATATAATCCGAAAGTCAACTTGGAATTGAATTGAGAAGAAATGAATAAATGTAAGAGAATAAAGAAAGTAGAAGTTGATCTTCTAATTTATTATTTTGAGCAACAAGTGGATTCAAAATTATCACTTTAGTCATAAAAACTAATATGTTCAGCATATTTGTAAAATGCTAACATTATTATTACTACTACAGTAGAGTCTATCAAGGGCTTCCCTGGTGTCTCAGTGGTAAAGAATCTGCCTACCAATGCTAGAGATGTGGGTTTGATCCCTGGGACAGGAAGATCTGCTGGAGATGGAAATGGCTACCCACTTCAGTATTCTTGCCCAGAGCCTGGCAGGCTACAGTCCATGGGGTCACAAAAGAGTTGGATATGATTTAGCGACTAAAACAGCAAGAGTCTATTTTGCCCCTCCCAAATTGAAAGCAAGTCTTATTGCTGAATTTGTATATTCAGTAGGATGTGATATGCCCCTGTTCTTCCTCACCCCATTTCTGAACCTAAATATGGATCTGTGTTCTATGTCTCCAATTAACTAACTCCAGGCAGAGTTCCCAGTCACATTTAAAGACAGATTAGACTTAATGAATTTTTTTCAAATTAGGAATAATCACAATCATGAGCATTCTTGCAGAAAACTCAAACATTTCATTTCAAATCTTTATTGAAAGCTTGCCTTTGTGTTGTTGAGAATTTTGAGACTTTAGTGTTGACTGTAATCTCTTAAAACTGATTATTGAGTTACTTAATTTGTTACCAGCAATCATAAGTGAGGCAGTAGAGGATGGAACTTGTGTTATTTTAATAGAAATTATCTGGTTGCTCTGTTTTCATCAATTTACCTTCAGGATACTGTTACAGGATGGTTAATTAATACAGATACAATATGATAGCTCAATTTCCCTGAACTCTATGGACTGTTTTCTACAACCAAGAAAGAATAAAGAAAATTTTGCTCATTAAAGGCCCATAAAAACTATGAAATCAGTTTATTACATTTTAGGTGGAATACATCTGGTATGTGTTTAGTTCATTTTCACCCACACTAGAAACTTGTGATGTAGAACATCTAAAATGCACTCCTAGTAGCAAAGGCTGTGAGCAAACCCCCAGTGTTATGTAGGCCAGATGAACATACAGAACTGAATGAAGGAAAATCGATTTCCTACCCAAGAGGCAGCTTTCTCAGAGTAAACAAGTAGGATAGTACAATCTACTGCCTGCCAAATAAGTAGAAATTCATTTTTGCACTCCTGGTTGCAGAGGGAATATTTTCAACCTGAACAAACTGGGAAAGTTATGCAGAACATTTCATCAATTAGTGGAGAAGCTGAGCTCTCATTCATACCCATACCTGTGTTTCTTTGGAGCTGATTAATCCATTAAAAAATCCTGTTTATGATGGACAATATACTTTGAAAAAATTCTCTCTTTCTCCCTCTCTCTCTCTCTATAGATAGATATCTCTCTCTATATATATATGTAGATGTGATAGCTTTATTCATTAAATAAGGATAAAAGTTGCCACAATATAAAGCTAACTTACGACTGCTCTTTTAAAAATACTTCTTAAAGTTTTACAAAATCCCTGATTACAAAAAGGCATTAATTATAAATGTCAGTATTCCCCAGAAACCCAAAAAATATACCAAGGCTCTCCTTTTACTGACGAGTACCTCAAGGAAAATTTCTATACAATAATCACTGAGGGTATCACCAACTTATTTGTTACTTATTGTGGAAACTGAAGTGCTTGGGGATTTTCATTTTTTCAAGGTGTACTTATTAAGCTTCTTTCACATGCTTCACACTGTGTTGTTTGTTGGTGATACAGTGGTGGTTGAATGGCGTGACACAGGTTCCTGCCCTCATTGAACACAGGGGCATGGTAATAGCAGACATTGCATATCTAAGGACAAAGACATGTATCATTACTGAAGAGAATGGTGGTGTGGTCGTATCAAAACTTGCTCTCCAGTATGCTTCCATGAATAAACATTTAGCTTCAGACCTGAGGGATGAGTAGAAATCAGTAGGTACAGGGACACTGGTGTTCTGCCCAGATCACCNCCCACCCCCACCTCCCACCCCACATCATCCCTCCAGATCATCCCCATGCACCAGCCCCAAGCATCCTGCATCTTCTGAAGCTGTTGCTTTTTCAAATCCAAATTGGATAGGATACATGTGCCAGTGTCCTTGGGACAGTAACTGATACACTAACTCTGTTCATTTATTCTGAATTAACAGACACATGGTCTTGATAATTGAACAAGTACCTTTAATCTCATATACCAAAGTGAGTAATGGCTTAGATATAGAGCCTTATAGTGTTACAGAGATTACACAATTCCAGGTGAAAACAGTGAAGGACTGTGTTTGATTAGGTCATACTTCAATGTTCTCAACAATTGGCTAAATTTATATACAAAATTTGTAAAAATTTTATCCTATTCAGATTAAATAGAGGTGGTAGGTTTATAATGGGCTTCCCTGATGACTCAGCAGAAAAGAATCTGCCTGCTATGTAGGAGACACAGGTTCAGTCCCTGAGTGGGGAAGATCCCCTGGAGAAGGAAATGGCAACCTGCTCCAGTATTCTTGTCTGAAAATCCCATGGATGGAGGTTGAAAAGAGTTGGATATTACTGAGCATGAACGTAGAGTGAGTTCATAAAAATTAAGAAAGTGAGTTGAAAAGGATGAAGAAAGAATAGGGAATCTATTTTGAACTTCAAGACAAATAAGATGTAGAGAAATATGAATGTTAATATTATAAGTACAGGAGAAGTGAATCATTTAATTATAAAAGAATTTTAATAAATCTAAATGTTTAATGATAATAGGAATTAGGTTTAAAGTTTCACATTTTTTCCCTCAGAGTAAATGAATTTTACATTTTCATGTTCTTTATAAATGTTCATTAACAAGTAACGAAATTAAAAGTTAACTTAAATGGCTGTCTGTGCTTCCCTGGTTGATTGAAAGGACCTCATTGCCCAAAGAAATGTAATTATCTATCCATCTGAATAACTTAATTAGAGCATAGAATTCTGGGTTACTCAAATCAAGTATAATAATGTCTAAAAGATGGTGTTCTCTGGTATCAAGTAGCTGAAATAATGGTAACAAATCAGTGACCAAAATAATTACAGAAAAATAAAATCAGCTGAACAGAGGTTCACACAACAAGGAAGAAGGCTCTCTGTTCTAAACGTATTTAGTCTTACATAAGAAAGCAATGTCTGGAAAGAAAGCTTTACCTCTAAGTTTTAAAAGTCTGTATATCTTCTACCTTTTAATATGGTTTGGTGAGCTAAGGAGTCCAGTAGGCATGAATCAGGAAACAGTCTCCAGTGACTTTTTGTCTTATTTTATGTCAACAATGGATGTGTCTTTACATGAATTTGTGAGAAAACTAGCTGTGCATAAGTTCATCTATTCAGACATTTTACGTGAAAAAGTACTTATAACTACCATGTTAGGTAGTTAGAATAGGAAAAAGGAGTCCAGAATGGCAGTGGCTAAAAGAAAAGGAAGGGAAATGCCCATGAAAATAGAACAAAGGAAGGTTCAAGGACAGGAATGAGGACCTGAGGTAGAACAACTCCTGGCTAGCTCAATTTACATAGGCCCTAGGGGCGGGGGGGGAAAAAAAAAAAAAAAAAAAAANCAGAACTTACTCATTTTACAACTCAAAGTTCATACATTAACATCTTCCCATCTATAGATTCCTTTGGGTATGTCACGCGAGTGTTTGTTCCTCGATTCTTTGTCTCGTCAAAACAAAGATTTGGAGTGATGGACATTAAAGCCCCCTCGGCAAGTCAAAGCTCTCAGGTCTTTGATAGACCATGTTATAGCTCTCAGGTCTCAAATGGACCGTGTTATAGCTCTTAGACAAAGCTCTCAGGTCTTGGATAGACCGTGTTACAGCTCTATTTTATTTAGAAGATAGCAGGAAAATCCATCTTTGAGGTGTGAGGGCACATCTATCTAAAGACATGAGGAGAAGAGCGCCCCAGTGCACAGGAGAGAGAGAGAGAGAGAGCTGGCTCTGGCTCCTCTATTTATATGTTTATCTCTCCTTGGGCCTGTCCTATGTAAATTGGGCCAGCCAGGAGTGTTGTTTGTTTTTATCTGAGGTCCTCACTCCGGTCCTCGGACCTTCTTTTGTTTCATTTTCACGGGCTTTTCCCTTTCTTGTCTGTAGCCACCACCATTTTGGACTCCTTTTCCCTGTTCTACCTACCTAACAGGTAGAATACTCATTTTCACTATATTGATTCTTCCAATCCACGAACATGGTATATTGCTCCATCTATTT
>SJYX01024878.1:0-141347 GCA_006410675.1 Oreotragus oreotragus
CCCCAAAAGACCCTTCCATGGTATCCCACCCACCCATTTACTCTTATCACAGCGTTCTTAACTAAATGCGAGGAGGGATTCTTTAGATTCTCTGGTGGGTGCATTTCTTTAAGATTTAGGGAACTTCCAAGTTGGTGCTTCTTTCAAACATCATGTGGCTGTGAGCTGGTGAGAGGGGAAGTTGGGTGCTTTAATGCATTAAAAGACACTTGCGAATGTGCTTTTAGGAGATGATTAACTTTCTGCAGCAAGGCTGTGGTCTGCAAAACAAAAGGCGTTATCAAACAAAATGTAAAATTCTCCGTTTCCAGAGGGCGGGGACTTGAGATTGGTGTGCAGTTACCAGCAGATAGCTAGCGAGCCTAAGCTGGATCATCTATCACAGGCCACCCGGTTTCAAAATAAGATGCAGTGCGTGTGCTAGAAGGGGAGAAGGAGCTGGGGTCCTCCGTTGGGTAATAGTGCATCTTCTGCATTTGTTGATTTGAATGTCTTCACCTCACTTACTGGAGAGCTTTAAAACATCTCTTTCTGTGTTTCTTTCCCCAAAGGGACAGTGGCTTGAGCAGCAGCCTTTGCTTTCATTATACCCAGTCAGTCTGAGTAGGTTTTTTTGTTTTATTTTTTAAGGTAGAGATGCAATGAAATTTTCTTGCCATGTGAACTGATATTTTAAGATCTATACTTTTTAGAGCTCCTTCGTTATTTTATAGGTTCTTTCTGCAGATGGCAAATGCAGTTTTCCTCTTGTCCTAAAGAGCTGACCCATTTCCTTTGACTTGTTCTAATAATATAGGATGACTTTAATTCTTGTTCCTGGTTTGCCCTTAAAAGAATGCTGGGGTACTTGTTAAGAGTTTAACTCTCTTTTCTCTCTGACTCTTGTTGAATACCAGTAAATAATCAAAAACAATGGCACCTTGGCTTTGTAAGAATTTATTTGAGCAAACCATGAAATACTCCTATGGCTCTGCACGTTGCTGTAGTCATGAGTATCTTTTCTAAAGCCCGTAACTGAAAGGCCATCGAGAACTCCTACCCTACCACTCTGAACTAACCCAGGGGTGTTTTGTTCCTTTGTTCCTTTACTGTTTCTATAGAAACCCACAGAATGCAGAGATTGGACCATATCTAAGGGCTGTTTGAACTTTGAAGTTTTCTTTGCTTCCCCTCTGCAGCTTTGGCATCTCAGCCACTTTGCAGCCCCCCTCTTAACCCCTGGACAAGCCTCCTGAGACTCCGCCGCCCAGGAGTGATCAGCTACCATGGGAGGCATAGCCAGGTCAGGTGGGCTCCCCCTGGCCACTCTCACTCTCCTCTCTCTTCCCCACAGGCAGGCACAGTCGGCTTGGAGAGTTCTGGGCCAGAGCTGCCTGGAGCTGCCCTCGCGCTGCCTGGCACACTGCTGATAGTTTCACTGCCTTCTCAGGGAGTGGTATCAAAAGCCTCCTGTCGTATCAGCATGGGGCTCTTGCTTCCTGTAGGAAGGGCGACCTCCTAGGAGACACGGGGGCTGAACGCTCCCGAGCGGCCCTGCTCGGGCCTGTGTGTGTTCTTAGATACTCTTAGGCAGCTCCTTGGACTTACTCCTCACTCCTCCTTCTCCACTGACATTTAACTAATGCTTTTCATTTGCTTGCAAGCCGTCTCTGCTGCCCAAGTGCATTTCTGCCCTTTTTCAGTGACAGCAGGTTGGCTTTTTGACCCTGAGCACTGGGAGTGCCTCACATATCTTAGTGTAGCATGTTGGGGGATGTTTTGTATTTGGAGCCAGTGGATCCTTTTTCCAGGGCTTTCTAGGAAAGATTTAGAGTTAAGCCTTGGATGGACCATCTGTGTCCTTTTCTTCCATTATGGTGTCCGTTTCTTCCTTGGGGCTTTCATTGAAACCAGAAGAATAGATAAGGGTTGACACATTCATACTATGAAGTAAGACATTTCATATTTTTAAAAAATATATTTGTATGTGTGTGTACACACACACACACACACACACGCATACATTTCTGTGGCCTCTGAACTGCACATAATTGTCATGACCATGATCAAAGAAACTTCCTGGTCCCTTATCTGCAATCTGAAGAAAGGGCTCTGTGACCAAAGAAGGAACAGCTGGACTCAAATCCTACGTTTGGAGAAACATTGTTACAAGAGCCCAGACCCATTGTTACAAGAACAGTGCCTGACCAGCTCTTTGCATTCCTTGTCCTCCTGGCCTACGGCTGTCTCATTATGTTATCAGCTCCAGGCTCACTTTCCTTGATTTCAGATATGGGATGGGACAGGTGCAGGGAAACAGGAGAACAGCTGCAGGTGAGGGAGAGTGATGGGGGATATTGAGGGGCTTGGCAGGGCAGAGGATAGTGCTGCTTGCAGGGGTGGGGTAGCCAGGTGTTCCTTAAGCTCTGGAGGAAAGGGAGGAGAGCAGAGAAGAGGGGCTCTGTGCTGTGCCTTGACTTGGCCACACCAATCAGGCCAAGCCCACCAAGGCAGCTTCCACTTCTCACCTCTACTCGCTCAACTCCCTACCGAGTTTCCGCACTGGCGTCACGTCTGCCATGCCCTCCTCTCCCAGATCATGGGGTGGGAGACGAGCATGTGTAGAAGTCTGGGTGGCGTGGGAGGCGTTTTTGTTGCATGCACTCTTTGGGTCCTTTTGCTCCCAGAGGTGTTTAGATAGTTGAGGTCAGACTGTGTCCTGAGGAAAACCAGTCACACATTAAAAGGAAGAGTTACAACCAGACTCCTCCAAGTATTTTTGTTGTTGTTGTTGTTGTTTTTTCCTGTTAGCTGGTTAAGGTGATAGAAATGCTTCTATTACTGTATCGAGAACTCTGCTAATCTGGTAATGGGTTATTAGGACGTTTCTTGCTCAGGAAATCTGCTTTCCCAGTGGCTTGCTTCTCCTACAGTAGAGTGCCTTTTCAGTTGCCCGAGGCAGTAAGATAAATTGTATCATGAGATATTCTTGCCAGTGGATTCTTGCTTGGGTGGAGTGATGTAATATAGAAGTCATTTGTAATTTTCAGCTGAGAAGGGCACCTGTGTGTTGGTTGTGTTCTCTTAGGAGCTGTTCACATTCTGGGCTGTCATATCCAAGTCCAGGGAGTAGATCATTCAGGATCCCTAAAGTCTGTTTACAACCATCATGCAAAATGGGCTTCATTTGTCCATAATATAATTAAGTGGATTTCTTGATTCAAAGTGTAGGCAAATATATTTTGAATAATTTGAATAATTTTGAATAATTTGAGAGCAGAGCTAATGAATGCTGAAACAGAAAGATACTTGAAATCAGCCTCTGTTTTTTATTAGAGGCTGATCTAATTCTAATCATTCCCCGTGGGTTAAGAGCTAATGAATTAACATAGTATTGGCTTCTCTTGAGCCAACCTTGGACCAGACATGGATTCTAGAGGTGGCAGGGCGTTGATGTGTTCAAGGAGTAATGAATGGGATAACCTCTGCACATCCTGTTATGTGTTGAGTCACCACCTAAGATGTTGTCTGAAGCACCTTAGAAATGACTAGAACATTTGGGGCACATGTCAACTCTTGTAATGAGGGGTCTCCTTGGTTTCCCACCTTCTGGTCAGAGGAGGTATCTGTATCTTGCTTGATCAGTTTCGGAGAAATGATTTGTATTTCCCCATTCATGTGATTCTTGACAAAGGATTGCATTTTAATGGAGGAAATCATTAGACTTCATTAATAGTTCTTCAGGGAAATCTTGACTCCAAATATATTTTCACAGAAGTCACCAGATACATCGTTAGAGAAACACATTTTCTGTAGGGCTTTCCACTCCAGACCATGCTTATGATGGGAACAGGGATTCTTGTCTAGGGTTTTTCTAAATCCCTAGAGTCTATCTGTGAATTGCTATTCAAATTACAATGTATCCTTCCCAGAATTAAAGTGTTATGCATCACTAATACAGAATCACATCATCACACAATGATTTATTTTTTTCTATTAAAAAATATTCTTTCTTTATATATCTTCAAGCAGTATGCTACTGCCTGAATTTATATTGCTTTTTATTCTCCTTTAAAAATGAAATAAAGAAAAGCATTTGAGAGATATATCCTCTGATGGTATGGTTGCTTAAGGCTTAATAATGAAACAAACTATTGTATTGAATAGACAGTCATAGTTTGAGTCAAGGAGTACTTTTCTTCCAAATAAGAATTTTCTTACATGATTAAGAATTACATTTTGTTATTTTCATGGCCTTTGAAATGACTGTTCATAATATTTTTTGTTGTGTTTCTCAGTGTTTTTGAAATTTTATGAATAATGCAGTAGTTTATTAGATAAAATATGAAAAATGTTTTTACTCATAAGTTTAACTAAATGTACCATTCTGATGCAAAAAAACATGATTTTTTTGTTTTTTGTATATTCCTTTCTAGACTTTTATTTTTATGCTTCTTGTATGGATGTAATCATACTGTACAATTTAACATGTTATAAGCATTTTTTGTGTGCCTATATAAACTTCATGTTAATATTTAGAATTGGTATATAATATTCTGTTAGAGGATATATATTAATTAGCTTGCTTACTCTTTTTTTTTTTTTTTTTTAGCATTTAGGTTTCTCCCAGTGTTTCAGTTTTCCAGTAACACTGTAATGAAGTTCTTGGCATAGATCGCATTTTTTAAAAAACACAACGTAGCTGCACACTTTTGTTAGAATAGATAAATAGAACCGTTACTTCTAAGGTAAAGGACATAAAGCATTTTACAACTCTTGATTACATACAGCTTAAACATATTCTGAAATGATTGTGTGTAATTTGCAACATCATGAACATTATAATAAGGTTGTAATAAATTAGTAGGCCTGCACTTAAAACGTGCGCTTATTTGATCACTGGTAAGATTGGCCATTTCCTGTATGCTTGTTTCTAGTTGAATTCCTTAGTTTGTAAGTTGTCTCTTCATTTCCTTTGCCTGTTTGTGAACTCTGAGCTTACAACGAAATTAGCCTTTTTCATGTTTACTGCAAATAACGTAATCCCTGTCTGTTGTTTTTCTTTTACTTTGTTTTGTATTATTTAATACAGAAGTTTTTAATTACTTTGAAGCCAAATCTGGTGATCTTTTGCTATTCTTTTTTAAAATAAAAATCTTAATCTGTTTTAGATACTCCACAAAAATCAGATTTGCTGTTCTTGTTATGGATGCAACTCGACTGATTGTAATGTTTACACATCGCTGTTGTATGGTTCTTTTTCTTTCAGAATGAAAATGAAATGCATACACATAAATTTACAGCAGCCCAGAATATACAGCATAAGTTGTTCTGTATGTGCTTGGCTCTTTTCATCTAGTAATACGTAATAGATATCTTGCCATTTAAGATAAATCTTTTGTATCATGTTTATAGCTTTTTGGTGTTGCAGTGTGTTTCTTTGTTACTGGTCCAGTGTATTAGGAAACATGCAGTGGTGCGCTGCTGCTAGCTTGCACCTGCTCATCAACATTTCTTCTCAACTCTGCATTCACTGACTTCATTTTGGTAGCTTGAAATAGCCATGATTGGGGTATTCATACCACAGAAGTAGGCTAATATTTCGAATAAGAGCTCTCCCTTACCCATGCCTGCAAAACTAGTTAAAAATTTGCCAGCACATCACCCCTGTATGCCAGCATACCTGACCCCTTGTTAATATATATTTAGTTTGAGGCCATTGAATTTTTTCCATAATCACTGCTCAATATTGTAGGGGGTCCATCTTTGCACATATATATGTTCAGATAAGTTCCTCAAAGTTGTATCATTAGTTCAATGATAGGCTTATTTAACATTTTGATACACATTACCACCCTCTGCCTTTTAGAAAGGTTGTGTTGGTTTATTTCCCACCTCTAGTTTATGTTAGTAACTGCTTTGACACATCTTATTATCATTAGATTTTTATTAATCTGATGGGCAAAAAAATTCTTGCTTTTATTGAATTTCTGTTATAAAGTCTTCAAATTCTTTTCTAAATTGCCTGTTTACAAAAATAACTAACAGGTGCCTCTATCTGTTATTTAGTTTAGGTTTCAGGTTTACTTTAGGTTTAGTTAGATTTTTAAAACCACTTTTAGCTTCAGCTTTAATAACTGAGATATTTCTAGAAAATTGACCTTTTTATCTATGGAAGAATGGAGTG
Organism: Oreotragus oreotragus; assembly: GCA_006410675.1. Taxonomy (NCBI): domain Eukaryota; kingdom Metazoa; phylum Chordata; class Mammalia; order Artiodactyla; family Bovidae; genus Oreotragus; species Oreotragus oreotragus. The sequence goes on from SJYX01024878.1 coordinate 6,167, forward strand.
CCCTAGGATGAATATCTCCAAGGGAAAAAGAAAATAGAACTGCTGAGGTTTGGCTGTGTGCAAAATTGTACCGTCATACAGAAGCTTTTACTTGTAATGAAGTCCAGTTTATATATATTTTTTCTTTTGTTGCTGATGCTTTTTGTGTCACATATTGCTAAATCCAAGGTTACAAAGATTTACCTCCATGTTTTCTTCTAAGAGTTGCATGCGTGTGTGCATGCTAAGTCGCTTCAGCCATGTCTGCTCTTTGCAACCCTATGGCCTGTAACCTGCCAGGCTTCTCAGTGTATGGGCTTCTCTAGGCAAGAAGACTATGCCATGCCCTCCTCTGGGGGATCTCCTGGACCCAGGGATCGAACCCGCATCTCTTATGTCTCCTGCATTGGCAGGCAGGTTTTTTAACAAGCAGCGCCACCAGGGAATCCCCAAGAGTTTTAGTTTTAGATTTTACATTTAGATCTTCGATCCACATTGAGTTGATTTTTGGATATGGTGTGAGGTAGGGGTGTGATTTCATTCTTTTGTAAGTGGGTATGTAGTTGTAACAGCATCATTTGTTGAAAAGACGTTCTTTTTCCATTGTATTGATACCCTTATTAATTTATTTTTGCCTTATTTTTTTTACTTTCTTACAAGGTGGCTCAGACGGTAAAGCGTCTGTCTGCAATGCGGGAGACCTGGGTCCCATCTCTGGGTTGGAAAGATCCTCTGGAGAAGGAAATGGCAATCCACTCCAGTACTATTGCCTGGAACATCCTATGGACAGAGGAGCCATGGGGTTGCAAAGAGTCGGACACGACTGAGCGACTTCACTTTCACTTTCCTACAATTAGTATAGGTTTATTTGGTTGTAATTTTAAATTTTTCTTGAAATTCTTAGATTATTTTAACATTTTATTGATTTAAATTTGAAGTGTTTAAAGCTTTGAATTTTTCTGCTTGTTACTACCTAGTGTTCATATCATTCTCCCATAGACATTCTAAATTTATGATTTTTATCTTTGAACCAGGATTAAGACAGTTTAAAATTTTCCAAGTGGTTGTGATTTTTTTTTTAGCCCGTGTTATTTGTTCCTTGTCTATTGTTTTGATAACAGATTGTGGTTTGTATTGTTTTTACTTTTTGAAGTTTATTATAGCCCATTATATAGTCAATTTTTGTTCTATGGATCCATGTATATATTATATATAAAATAAAAGAAATATGTTTTGTTATTTAATTTTACTGCTTATATTTGGCTTCATTTCTCCATTCTTGTGTGATTTAAGTTTCTTGTCAGCAACACTGATTTGGCAGTGGTTGGCATATAAATGTCAAGTGTCAGTAAGTACGTTTTGAATGACTGAAGTGCCTGCTATTCATATTTGATGTTCTGATTTCGTTTTTAAGTTCTTCAATATTATTTTTTCCTCCTGATTTCCTTTTTTAAAGCCTCTGACAATTTCGATGTTATTTTATTTCTTTAATATCCTATTTCAAACACTTCATATTTCCTTCAGTTTTCTTAATAGCAGAGAATGGTTATATTCTTAGTTTTTTCTTCTGTTTCCTAGAGTAAGTCTTCTAGAGTGTTCTCTTTCTTTTCTTTCTGCACGTTCTGTGCCTTGTCTTCATTTTTTCTTAGGAATGCTTCAAATTTTGTCTGGCCCCACTGTTTGTCCAAAAATAGTGTGGGTGGAATCTCGTTGACTTCCTTCCCTATTTGTCTTGGGTCTGTGTGTGTCTTTCTCTTAGCACTTGAGCTGGCAGGCTGGAAGATGATAGTATATATTCTATTTTTAGCCATTCAGTTGTTGGAGTGAGGTCGTGGTGGGGTCTGTGGCATCAGGCAGCTTCTTAATTTTGTTGTATTTTACAACTAGTTCCATTTTCCTTTTCCTTTTGGGTGTGCCACCATGTTGATGAGAAATTATTCTCACTTGATGAAAGATGATGCCTTGCTGTTTGTGGGATTTTTGTTCTGTGCATCTGTTGGGTGTATTTCTCCGTATTCTTAGACCACTTTGCTCAGGAGGCCTGCTTTCAGCCCTCAGCACTGCCAGGTCAGAGGGAGAGACTGGGATTGCTTGGCTGTACAGTGTCTCTTTAGCCCCTCTGCTAGGAGAGGTGAGTTTCAGTAGGATGTTACTTACTCCTCCAAGTTGTTTGAATCTTTCGGAACCTCGGCTACTTGATTCCCTCAGACTACACTGTTTTACCAGCAGAAGAGCTGTGCGTAGACCCCAGCAGATTTGTAGCCTACTTGTATTGCTTCTGGTTGATAAGTCCTTTGCTATTATTAATGAAGATGAGATTTCTTCTCTACTTTTTTTCTTTTTGTACATTTTGAGGGATGGAAAGGAAGTTGTTGTTGTTGTTTTTAAGAGCACTTTGCCTTCTTTCCAGGAAGTCTGCTTTATGAGTCTCAATGACTATAATTAACACATGTGAAGTCTTTCATAGAGAGTTATAATTATAGCATCTCTTATATGCTTTAAAGTCCAAGCTTGCAGGCCGTACTTGAGTCACCTCTGCAAGATCTCCCAATTTATTGTTATTTTGTTCTCTTCTTTGTTAAGTGGTAGGAACATCATGCCCCTAAGAGGAATAACTTCTCTTCCATCATCTGTGTTGCTTAGAAAATATTCGTATACTAGGCTGAAAACTATCCTGAAACTAGTTTCATCAATCCCTTGAAGACACAGGGACTCTCAAAGCCCCTGGAACGCATCTACTTTTCCAAATAATTGAAGTTGTCCTCACGACACACCTGGGGTTTGCTTTCTTCTTTATGTTTAACATTGTGAGTTCTTTCTATCATTTCTCATAAGGCAGGAATAACGTCTTGCCCTTTATCATTCTAGTTGTTTTCTTAAAAAAGAAAAACAAAAAACCCAAGTGGAACCTAACACTTGAGGTATGTTTTTATGAAGTCAGAGTAGTATCTTTTCCCGAACTGAGACACATGTGACTTCAGAAAACTTTGTCTAAGCAAATCATCCCAAGAAATAAAGCAATTTTGAGCACAGAGGGCATCTGTAACTTTCCTCTACTGATACTGTGATGATTCTTATAATTTTCCTTCAGTACAGAACTATTTATTTGTAGCTCTGTTTTTGACTTATGGTCTTCTATGATCTGCATACAGTCCTCCGCATTTTTGCATTTATTATATATTTGCATAGGGCTCCCACCCCATCTCCTGCCAGTTGCTGAGAGCACCACTTTCTATTGAATTTCATTCTGCTTCTGTTGGGAGCATCTTTCTAAGGCCAAGATCATTTCGACTTTTTTTTCAACATCTAGTATTTCTAATCCTTCCTAGTTCATTCTCAGAGAAAATAAATTAACCTATCATAATAAGATTAATTAAGAATTACATTAAGCCAAATGTTTTTGTTAATACAGTCAGTAAAGATGTGGAAGGGATTAGATTTCAGATCAGATCCCCACAGTCTACCATTCCGAATGTGAAAGTGAAAGTGTTGGTAGCTCAGTCATGTCCCCCTCTGTGCAACCCCATGGATTGTAGCCTGCCAGGCTTCTCTGTTCATGGAATTCTCCAGGCGAGAACACTAGAAGGGGCAGCCATTTCCTTCTCCAGGGGATTTTTCCAACCCAGGGACTGAACCAGAATCTCCTGCATTACAGGTGGATTCTTTACCTTCTGAGCCACCAGGGAAGCCCCCATCATTCAAACCTCCAGTTGATCTGGTTTTACTTTGTTGTTTGCATACCTAAATAGAATCCAAAGTATACTACCTGAATTTGACCTCAGTATTTAATTAATGTTGGTATAAAAGGAAATCGAGAAATCGAGAAAAGTACATCTGCTTTTTCTTCCTTGACTATGGCCTGGTCTCCTATCATGGAAGGCAGTCTGGTTGCCCTGCTTCAGTGAAACTCACAGTTCCTGCCTTTGGGTGGATGGGGCGAGTGTGTAAAGTGGTAGCAGCCCTGACTCTGCACATTGTGACTGGCCAGTTTTAATCTCTCATCCTAAAGTTTAGGTAGCCAGTCAGTTTATCAGGGACATGATCATTAAGGAGCTAAGGAGCATTTTCTAATTCCTTGACCTCTTTGGATTCTAATTTTAATGTAGAAGAAAAGGAATATTTTTGGAGAAACAGATTTCATTTGGTACCTATTTTCTTTACAGCCAAATTGGTTTAATTGCTTTTTTCTTCCCATAAGGCAAGTAGTTCTTAAAGACAGAAATCAGCTTACAATTCTGTGTACTTTATTTTATAGAATTTGACATCATGTTCACATTTTTAACAGTGGCGTTAAATTTTCTCCTGTAGGAAATTCGATGATTGAGTGTAAGTTGTTTTATGCAGTGTGAGTATGTGTGTGTGGGTGGGTGTATGAATATGTGTATGCATGCATGCTCGGTCGCTTTAGTCTTGTCTGACTCTTTGTGACCCTGTGGACTGTAGCCCTCCAGGCTCCTCTGGCCATGGGATTCTCCAGGCAGGAATACTGGAGTGGGTTGCCGCGCCCTTCTCCGGGGGATCAACCTGACCAGGAAATGAATCTGTATCCCCTGCTTTATAAGAAGATTCTTTAGCTCTGAGCCCCTGGGGAAGCCTGATATGTGCATGTTGTGTTGTGTTAGTCAGTCATGTCTGACGCTTTGCAACCCCACGGACTGTAGCCTGCCAGGCTCCTCTGTCTGTGGCCCTGATACGTGTATGTGAATGTATAATTGTTTAATAGGAAATAAACTCAATCCTTCCAGTTGGATGGTGGTGGTCATGGTGGGAGAGAAGCTGATAGTAAATTATTCTCTTTCTTCAGCAAAAACTGAGAAGAGATCTTGTCCTTCCTTACCCTAGTCTCTAGAGTCTGGCCTGTGCCCGTGTGGCTCCCAACCATAGGTTGAAGGCTCTTCTTCACAGTGGGTGGACATTGATTTTGAGGTAGGGGGAGCCCTTTTTCTAGAACTTTCAACCGAAAAGATGACTATGTGACAGTTTGATCATGTCACTTTTCATGGCGCAGTCTTTCTCCCTGCCATGCGTGTGTATGCTGCTCAAATACACCTTAATATCATTGTTTTGAGTCTCGCCTTATTGGAAAAATGGGCTTGTTCCTTGTAATCAGTGCTATCAGGAGTAAGTTTATTTCTTCATTAATTTGGTAATTTACCAGAATGTATTCTATTCTAGTCCTGATTCTTATAGCTTGTTGAAATGCCTGATGTCATCTTTGTTTCCTTCTCTCTTACTAATGAGGATTATTCTAAAAAGAATTTGGCCTTCATACCAATGTTTTAAAAGTGTTCTATACCTGGATTTACAACAGGACACACTGTCCTAAATCCAATTATAGTTAACAAGATACTATATACCTTTCGGGAGATGTCAGCCTTGGAAGCCAAACCTGAGTTTTAGAATAATGCTGAGTGTGTACCGATCAGTTACGGCTTCGTTCCAAGATGTGCGGGATCTCACAAGGTAAGGACTGCACATGGAAGTGACCCTGATTTATCCAAGTGCTCTTTTAGGAGCTGCCCTCGTTGTAGATGTGCTTCTTGTATAATTTCAATGATCAAGGCTCCTTTTAAGAGAAAAAAAAACGTGGTTGTGCTGACATTTGCTTTGAGCAAATGAAGTATAGTTTGTATCTGTTGAAATTGAAATTAATAATGCATGGCTCCACAAGCCATGCCTTTTCCAATCCTTTCTGTGTGTTCTTGCATATAAATTCTTAGGACTCATGGTAAATCAGATGGTGCAGAGGCTGATTTTTTTTTTTCCCCTGTCTTCCCTATTTTCCAGTGGGTGGCTTGCCTAAGTGAGGGAATGCAATGAATAAATTTATCAGCATCAGAATTTGTATTTATACTATTATTTTATTTTTTATTAAAAATTTAATATAAAGGTTTTCATTTTTTCAAATGTCCTTTGTCCCCCCTCCCCCACAAATAATCTTTTAGATAGCTCCTTACTCTGTTTTCAAGTGTTCTTTTCCAGCTGAAATAGAAAGATAAGGGACAACTACTACTGCTAATTTCATTTCATTGAATATTTTTTCCTTTACAGTTATTCCTTTCCTCTTAGTCTCTGGATGATGAAAAGGTTATCTTGAAACTATACAGACTTAGGTTCTGTGTCAGTGCTTTTGAGGTATAAATGCTGTCTGGCCTCTGAGTGTGAACTCAGTCCTTTCTGTCAATGGGGAGAATCTGCACTGGTGAAAGACTCTGGCAAAACCATATGATCCAGGTTGCAGAAAATGCTTTGCTCCTCTCTTGTTTGCATGAGAAATAACATCACACACTGTGCTAAACCATACTAGCAGAAAACTGAAATTTACTCCTGGCATGCCAAGAAACTCATCCAGTCACCTCATGTGATCTTTTACCCCATCCAGCCAAGGCCATAGCTCCGAGGTTAAGAAAATTGTGTGTTACATTGCAAAATCTCCTTGTGAGTTAGAAGGAAAGTCTCAAACCTGCCTTTATTTGTTACTTCAGAGAGTTTTAAGTTAGCACATGTATGTAAACATCTGAACTTCCTTCATCACTTTGTAGTAAATTTACAAAAGAGAAATTTTAGGAGAATTGCAGATAAGCATTGTTTCCGAACGCATGATAAAACCAAAGGGAAAAGTCACTATCTTTAAGTTTAAATGTTTAAGTCCTAAGATTTCAGATTATTGGTTTTTGGCAGTACTAATTAGACATAGGCTGAGAACAGCATGGGGAAAGCAATACTAGGTTTACTTCTCAGTGTCTGGTAGAGTTTTTTTCTCTAAGATTTTTTGTGTGTGTTGATGCTCTTTTGGAGAGGGACCACTGGTTCTGTATTTCAGTGGAAGAAGACAGTCCTAATTAATTGGGATCTTACAGGTCAGGGGCTATATGTTTCTTTTAAATTGCAGCCAAATAGAAATGTGTAATTACATTTCTTATTATGCACACATAATTAATTTGTTTTATATCCTACTACTTCCTAAAATTAGCCGACAGGTTAGAACAAATTTATGCAGGTAAAACTGGCATGTCTACCTACATCCTTGTCTTTCACTATTCAACCTCCCCAAGTTTCCCCTAAAGACCTACGTATGAAGTTTGCTTCCGCTTAAGTAGCCAGGACTTTAAATCAATAGCAGGATTAGAACTCAAGCTCCAAGAGTGTGTTGTGACTCTGTATAGGAAAGGGTTCACAGAGCAAGTCTGGCTGCTGTCCTTTGAAAGGACAGGATTGGCCCTTGACTGGGTGTCTGCAAACTTCAATTTCCAGAGAGTTCCCACCACTCTCAGAACTGATTAGAGTGGCTCACGGTGCCTGAACTGTTTATATGAACAATGTGGTTTAGGTTGAACACCTGCTTCTCCTTTTGGGAGTCTGGAATTTTGGCAGGTGCTAGGCTGACGGTGCCTACGTGACTGACCCTCCGACAAATACCCTGAACTCCCAGGCTCAGGTGACCTCCCCTGGTGAGTGGCATTTCCCGGTCCTGTCACTACTGGGGCTGGGGGGATTAAGTGCATCCTGTGTGACTCCACTGAGAGAGGACCCTCTGAAGCCTGGGCTTGGTTTCTTTCAGACTTTGCTCCGTGCACCTTTTTGCCTTTGTTGATCTTGCTTTGTTGTGATAAATCACGGCCATGAGTGTGACTGCATGCTGAGTCCTGTGAATCCACTGAGTGAGTCATCAGACCTGGAGCTGGTCTTGAGGACCCCTGACACAGACTCCATCATCAACTCCTGAGAGTCTCAGCTTGGTTAATGTGTGTGCCTGGGGCAGGGGTTCACACTGCAGTCTGACCTATGGACCAGGGGCTGCCCTGTGTGGGATGGTGTTTGTGTACGCTCCTGAAAGCACCAAATTATCACCCAGACACATACACGGTGATAGGATTATTATTTTCCTTCTTTCATAATACATTTTGGTCTCTGCAAAATTATATGCATGTAGAATACTCACTTATTTACCCTTCAGATAGTATTAGGCCTCTTTCTCCAAACTAGACCAGGCAGATACCAACTTTCTCAATGGGCTGGCCCTACAAGAATGATAGATAATAGGGATATTATAGATAAGGACTGCCCACACTCTGTCCATTTCCACATTGTTCTTAGTGACTTTTCAACTGTATTGATTATGGTTCAAACCACTACTTACTTACCATGAGTTGCAAAATAAAGATCTTCATCAGCTGGTTGGGTTCATCTGATCTTACCCTTCCTTCCTTATTTTCTCCTGCTTGCCTTCATGCACCTGACACTCTCACTGAACTCTTGGGCATTAATACTTTTCCTTCCTTTCTCCATCTTCACATCTTTGTCATTATCCTTCCTTTGGCCCTCCTCTATTCCCCACCGCCTTCCTTTACCCAGCCTCCTCCTCTGCCTGTGCAAAAGCCTGTCTCAGCTGCTGCCTCTTCCTCAACAGCTCTGATCTCTGCTAGTCAGAGTCTGTTTTGAACTCTCATGACGTTTTATCTTTGCCATGTGTCTGCATTTATTGGGAATGTGCAGGAAGCATTGGCGGGGGACAGAAATGCGGTAGCTGAGGAAGGCAGCCAGGAAAGGTGCATTATTAAATCAGCCACCATGGTGGGCAGTCGGAGCTCAAGCCTGGGGAGAAGCTCTGGTCGATGGTGTCGAGCAGGCCTTCTCACAACTTGTTATCAAACTCACCTGAAGGTCTGATTACAAAGTGGAGGCAGGCTCTCACCTGGAGTGAGGTCTGAGAATCTGTATTTCTCACAAGATCCTAGGTGGTAGTGAAGCTGCTGGCATGGGTCCACAGGCCCCATTTTGGAAAACAGTGATGCTATAAAGTTGTCCACCTGAAGAGTGAGGGAGCTGGGGTATTTATATATCAGCTCTGGTGATCATTAGGTGGGGACTCTTTGCTACCTGTGGCCTGTCAAGTTGCTGTCCCTGACTTGGAGAGAAAGCCCTCAGGCAAAGAGCGTGCAAATATCTGAGGTCTCTGCAGTTGGAAGTCTGCTTAGATGGTTCAAAGTCTGCTCTGTCTTGTAACTGTGATTATTTGTGCATTTCTTGTCCTCCATGCCAGACTCTCAGATCCTTGACGGTAGGATCTGTAATTCATCTACTTTCCTGGCAGCATCCAGCACACATTATGGTTTTGTATTTGCACAGTGAATGAGTGGACTGCTGCTGCTCTCTACCTTGATCAGGTATTATAAGTGCAGTTGACAGTCCAGCCCAGTGAAAACTCGAGTTTTACCTTCCTTTTCTCAGGGTCTAAGATAAAGATCTACCAGAGCATCCTTTCTGGGCCTAGATCTCTGAAGGTAACAGTGACCTGTTGCTTGTGGGCCAGGGTTAATAGATACAAGAGAAGAGATAGCCCTGGAAGAAAGCAAAAATTGCCTCTTCAGGATTTCTAAAACAATTTTAAGATGAAAATAGCAAATGGCTCAAGAGAAGAATTTTGGTGTGGAGCTTTAGGGTGGTTGGTGCCGCCTCATCGAGTTTTCGCTTTTGAAGGCACTTTCCTCTTTATTCCTTCAGGGACTTCTGTTCTTTTGCTTTCTGTGTTGCTTCGTATTTGGATTTCCTAGATGAAGGACAAAATTTTGGTTTTCTTATCATAAAAGTTAAGTCAAATATTTGATCTGGTTGCTAAATTTCCTCTGAAGTGTTAAAGCTCTTTTTTCTTTTGAGTGTCCTTTCCCAAATTTCATTTTTCTAGTGACACATAAAGCCCAGCATTTAAATAACTTTCTATGATGTGGAGCTTTTCTGATGTTTAATAACCACTAAATATTGATTTAAGACCACCTGTGTATCTGGTTCTATAGTTGGTTGAAAGGAAGTATGACTTTCGGCCCTCAATAATAATTTAAACAGGGATAAAAGTCAATATGAATATGACAGAAAACATAGTAAGTGTTTAGGGCTGTTCACAGTAAGTGTTTAGGGCTGTATATCTTTGATTTGTTTTTTTTCCATTCGGTCCTGATTTCGTATATTTCGTTTTCAGATTGTGTAAATTGTGGATTCAAATTCATAGTTGAAGCGTATGATCCTGTAAATACTGGAATTTATCTGCAGGTGGAATGGTAAGCTGGTGTGATGAGAGAGTAAAACAAAGAATGAGCAGTGTTCTGTCTCCTCTTTGGAAGATGGGCCAGTATAGAAGAAGCTGCAAGGAGATCACGGACATGCAGCTCTTGTCTACCTCAAAACCTGAGGTCTGGGTTGGTGTCCTGATGGGGCCTCAAGTTACGGCAGATGCCTCTATCTTGTAATGAAACTAGCAAACAAATCAGGATTCTTGATTCTTTTTCAGCTTTATCTTTTCTATGTTCTTTCTTTTGAGTCCATAAATATTTTAAATACTCACTTCATAATGCTGTTCACTTTGGTTCTTTTTGGCCTTTGACAGCTGGTATAATCTCTTTCCATGGGTGCCTTCAATAACGTGACTTAGAGGAAGGAGTAAGTGATGAGAGTTGTTTCTCAGTTAGTGTGCTCGGGGAGGAAACTTGCCTTCCTCTGATTCATTCTCATCACTTACTAAATACAGTTGGGTTGACTGCTAAAGTTAAAAGAATACAAAGAAAAAAGTACAAAACACTAAAAATGAAATCAAGCTTTTCCATATTGACAATTCCTATTGTCTGGGTAAGTATATAACCATTATACTTTATGATGGAGAAGGAAATGGCAGCCCACTTTGGTATTCTTACCTGGAGAATCCCACGGACAGAGGAATCTGGTGGGCTACAGTCCATGGGGTCGCAAAGAGTAGGACACGACTGAAGCCCTTCAACATAAGTGATTTCATTTGAAATACAGAGCATTTTGATGAAATACACACATAGTCCCCATCATGAATGGCCTGGAAAGCTTATGTGACCTTGTGGAGTAGAGTCCTCCAGGTCTGAAGCTTAGTCCTACTACTACTTATAGTTTTATAACTTTGCTTAAGTTCTTAAGGCCTTGGAGCTCTTTTATTTGTAAACTAAGGATAATAATATCTTCTATGTGTTTTATGAAAATTAGTAGATAAAATGATAAGACTGAACACATGAAAGGATCTCTGTAAATGTCTCTTTTTCTTCTCCTCTCTCTAAGCTTCTGATTTTTTTTTTTTAACCCTGCATTTATTCTTATGGATAGTGTGTGTCTACTGATTGGTTGATGCCTTTGTTCTGATTGCTTTGTGTCTTTGTTCTGATGGGGTTGATGTGTTTGTTCTGATTGGTAGGTGTGTTACTGTTGGGTTATTAAATGTTTTGAATTTAACTGAGTGTTACAGGCTCTTAAACATTTTTCCTGTGTAGGGTTTTAGAATATATCTTTTAAAAGAAAAGTTTATTTTAGTAAATTCTACTAAATTAAAAGATGAATACTAAGAATTTGCTAGTTTCCTGTTTATGACTTTATTTGAGCAAGCACTGATAGTTATTTTTCCAAAATAATCTTGAGTTAATGCTAATAGAACTATGTATTATCAGCCCCACGTTGGAAGACTAATTATCAGTCTGTAATCTTGGCAAATTATTATGCTTATTGGTGTAATCCATGTCAGCGAGGTGACACATTGTAATTATATATTCATTTTGCTTACTCTTCGTCTTCTGCATGTATCATCAAACAAGCTTTCTTTATAATAGTTGTGGTTATTTTTAGTGGCAACCACTTTCACTTGAATTGACAGAAAAACTGTCTCATCTCTGGGTCATGTGGTCTTTCCTGGGACATAAATGCGATATAGCATCCGCTACATAATCTTTTCTAAGATATGTATGGAGACACCTTAAAGCTCCTTTTGTTTTTGTGTGTGAACTGTTGGATCATTAAGCAGATTTATCAGTGGACTGACAAGTTTCTCCGAATCTACTGGTACGTAATTGTGAGCCTAGTTTTCATCAGTCTAAATCATTTCATAGTTTTCAATGCAGGAAAGAAAATGAATTGCCCTCTTTTTACTTCTCTCAGTTGTAATTTGATGTGATATGTTAGATTTTGGTTACTAATAGTTTGTTTTCTCTAATATATGAACTGTGATTAGATGGTTTTCTGAAACAGAAGTGTCTTGCTCAGTTTGTTCTACAAGCAAAATTTCTTCCTTAATGTGTGCTTCTCATGTTGTCTAAACATGCTAACTTATTCTTAAGTTATAATCTAAAACTGATGAGGGAGCAGTCTCTTTGGTTCAGGGAAGCCTAGATAACTCATTTACTAAGTGTTACCTGATATTAGAGCTTTAATAACGTTACTCTGTTTTCCAGCTAGGGAACTAACCTAATTACGGGAAGTTGTTCTTTGTTTATTTGTGTTGACTTCACACATTTTCCGTATTTTGTGCTTTCGATAGGGTAGTCTATGAAATTTGATTTTAGAATTGGCTTAGAGCTTCTAAAAGAACGAATCTTTTCTTGTTATTTCTTTTTGTCCATATGTCCTCAGCTCTTAGCACAATGCTAGGCCCAGAGTAGACAGATAAATATTTGTTGTAATAAACAGTTCTCCAGAGGCTTGTTTAAAGTCTTTTTTTTTGTTTAGTCACCTGGCAAGAAAATAAGGTCTTTGTGTTGATTCTGTCTTTGGAGGCCTAATTCCTTAGTTCTTCTGCAGATTGGCATGATCTGATCTTTTCATGATTGGAGAATGTTTTCTGTGGTAGCAGATTCTTCTACGTAAATGAATTTCTCTATCAGCCGTGGAAATACGGAATCTGGGTTTGAAGGAATGCAAAAACATTTGTCTGTCAAGCTTAAGAGATTGTTTAGCAGAAGTAGGGGGGGAAATATTTAAATCAGAAAAAATTTGCTTTCTGTTTCGTATTCTTCCTAGCCATCCAGGCTGGCCCTGACTTCCTGGCTGGAGTAAATTCTTTTTTAGATGATTGGAATTGGATATTGTAAGCCAGAATTATTTGCTTGCCAATTTGGTTTGCATTTGAGGAGAGGGATAATTCTAAACATCCACAGGTAGTCTACAGTTGTGCCAGACCGATGGCCTCTGTTACAAATTCATCTTTTTCTTCAAGTCTTTATGGTGGTGGTTCTTAAATACAGTTAGTAAACACTTTTGTCTTTGGTTTCACACAGTAAAAAGTAATACGGATAATTTTATCCAGTAGTAGTTTCATGATTTATTTAATTGTGTGTGGTATACTCTTTTTTATTTGTATATGTTGATATATCAAGAAATATTCTAAGTGACTCCTACATATTCATCAGAGTTTGAGTAGCTCCTTAGAGAGAGTGGTATATGCGTATTTCCTCTGAAGTCAGAGTCGTATCCAGTGCTTTGGCCTGACGTGACAGGGAGCTGTTGCCCGTGACAGCGCACATGCAGAAAGCAGAAGGAATGTAGAAAACAGGGATGCTGTTGTCACTTTTTTAATGGCTAGGAGCTGGAGCATAGATTTACTAAGGAGCGCAGAGTAATAGCATGAATCTACAGTGCAGTTCATGTTGGGAGTATTTCATAGAAACCACGTTCTAACTTCCAGTCTGTTTTGAAAGTATGTCCTTTGTAAATTATTTTTAAAATGCTGTGAGAGAAGCTGGTGCCGTTTTTCCTTGGCGTGTGCTGCCCGTGAGCTGAGTGTGTTCTCAGGATCAGTGGGAACGCCTGGGGCCGCCTGCAACAGGAAGCCAGCGGCCTGACCCTGCCCTTCCTGCTGAGTAAACGGCCACTCGCCCTTCCACAGGCACTGGAGGGAGGGCTGGGGGGTCTGATTCTGGACCCTGGCCTCGGAAAGAGAGAGCGAGCACGCGCTTATTTGATTTTGCGGCCGTTGTGAATGCCTTCATTGAAGGAGGTGCAGCAGGTCCTTCCCTTCGGCTAGTTCCTTGGCATAAGTCCTGATGTGGGTCGTCTTCTTTCTAAGGAAGTCACTTACCATATGCATCAGCGGTTTAACGATCACTTTTGCGAGCCTCTTCAGAGTCCTCTTGAGATGCCCTTTGGGATGAGACACAGTGGGGCCTGAGGACAGCCCCTGTTCCCGTTGTCCCCGTGATGAATGGCTTGGCATGATTACACTGTGAATCTAGGTCTTGAGTGAGGATGTAGGCCAGTTCTAGCCTGGAGCTGCAGCCTCCTCTGTCAGGTCATGCATTTATTGATTTGGTGGTTCTGCCTCCTGCTTAAGGCCTTGTTCTGGGCAGCTTTTAGCCACAGGAGGGAGATCCCAGACTGAGCTCTGTCACCTGGTCAGATGCCAAGCTCTGCTGGGGGAGGAGCTCAGCAAGGTAAGAGGCAGCCCGGTGGGAGCAGGAAGTTGGAGGTTCCAGAGCACCTAAGCCCTGAGGAACTTCTGGAGACGTGAAAGGCCAACGTGGGCATGCAAGTGGAATTTGGGAGATGGGCTTGAGCCCTTTTGATTTACATTTTATAGAAAAGGGTGACTGCATAGTCTGGAGACCTTGGGGGACCCAAACAGGTTCTTTCTGTCTTACTATCACCTATTTTGATGAGACAGCTTCCAAGCCATCTTTTAAGATGAATGAAGTATGGAAGCTAAAGGTAAGGGTGACATTCAAACCCTGCCTGGGTTTGAATTGTGACTCCAACATTTGTTACCTGTGTGATAATGGATTAAAATTTGCTTTCTCTTTCTGAGTCTCAGTTGCCTCATCTGTAAAATGGGGCATAATCACAGCGATTACTGTAAAGAATAAATGAGATATGATATGTATCAGCTATATTGTATAGGGCTTAGCAATAATAAATCCTCAACAAAAGTTAGCTGTTGTTATTATTACTGTGCAGCCCTTGTTGATCTATGTCTGACTCAGGTCCATAGAAGAAAGAAAGTTAGTGACTAGGAAACACTGCTTATTTTCTAACTTAATGAGATCAGAACAAAGTGTAGCCTTGAGTCTGGATTTCTTTTTGTGAAATAGATTATGAAATTAAGTTTTATGTGTGTAAGCAAAGGAAGTGAGTGAGTGAGTGAAGTCGCTCAGTCGTGTTCGACTCTTTGCGACCCCACAGACTGTAGCCTACCAGTCTCCTCAGTCTGTGGGATTCTCCAGGCAAGAGTACTGGAGTGGTTTGCTGTTTCCTTCTCCAGGAGATCTTCCCAACCCAGGGATCGAACCCGGGTCTCCCGCATTGTAGGCAGATGCTTTACCATCTGAGCCACCAGGGAAGCAAAGGAAAGATATGTTAAAATCTTAATTTATCTAGCCATGGCTTTTTTCTGATAGCTGGGTACAGATGACTTCAGTGTCAGTATTTTTGGTTGTCATATGTACAGTGAAAATCAGTGCATTTTCTCTCAAGTTGTAAACTTATTAGTAAGTAGGGTAAAATGAAAAGAAAGCCCTTAATCACTGCAAGTCCCAGTTAATTCAAGAGATAGGCCTGGGAGTATTTCTAGATAGGTACTGAGGAGCACTTGGGTCCAGATTATTGTGAGGCTGCAGCCTCTTAGGCCCTATACTGTGCTCCACTTCTCTGACGAATGCTGTTTCATGTTAATTCTTGATTATGTTCTGGTAGACAGAGGAATTGCTAGATGCAACTGAGGTGACACCTTCTTTATAAATTCTTCATTCTTATTTCTGTATGCAGATAGAAAGTGGGGCAAAGACTAGTCATAGAAATTCCTTACGGTTTTTTTTTTTTTTACTTTTAAGGAATTAAGTTTATCAAACCCTGTTTCTTAAATGAAAATGTCAGTTTTTGAAACTAAGGCTCTAATGAATTCCAGAAATGTAAATTCCCCATGATATATAACTTTAGGTCTTCATGTAAGAATATTGTGTTAATGATATCCTTATGCTCTACCTTCCCACCTTAATTTTACACCCTGAAAATTTCTTGATGGTGCCTTCCTCCAATCTATATTACTTCACCCCAATTGTGCCATTATTGGTCATATTATTTTTATTCCAGTTTTATTGAGATATAATTGACAGACAGCACTGTATAAGTTTAAGGTGTATACCATAATGATTTGACTTACATCATGAAATGATTGTCACGGTAAGTTTAATGAACATCCCTCATCTCATATAGATACAGAATTAAAGAAATAGAGAAAAGTTTTCTTTGTGATGAGAAATCTTAGGCTTTTTTCTTTTAACAACTTGCATATATAACATACAGCAGTGTTAATTATATTTATTATGTTGTACATTATGTCCTTACTGTTTACTTATCTTTTACTGGGAAGTTTGTACCTGTTGACTGGCTTCATCCAGCACCGCCTCCTGTCCCTTCTGCCTTTGATAATCGTAAATCTGATCACTTTTTCTATGAGTTTGCTTGTTGTAGAAGTATAAATCACCTACAGAACTATGTCAGTTTCAGTTATACAACCTAGTGAATCCATGTATCTATGCATTTCATACTGATCACCATAAGTCTAGTTACTATCACCATACAGAGATTTCATAGTTACTACATTCCCCACACTGTACATTTCATACCCTGTGACTCCTTTATTTTCTAACTGAATGTGTACCTCTTAATCTTCCTCACCTCTTTCTTTCCTCCTCCACCTCTTTCCTTCCTCTCTGGCAGCCACCTGTTTATTCTGTGTCTATAGCTCTGTTTCTGTTTTGTTATGTCTGTTCACTCGTTTTGTTTTTTAGATTCCACAATTAAGTAAAATCACCTAGTATTTGTCCTTCTGTGTCTGTCTTATTCATTATAATACCCTCTAGGTTCATCCATGTCATTGCAGATGGCAGGTTTTTCATTTTTTATGGCTGAGTAATATTCCACTGCACGTATATATCACATCTTTATCCATTCATCGCTCGATGGACATCACTGATCATATTAATTTCCTTTGAATTCTACAGATTTGAGTAACATAACACATCACAGTAGTTAAGGCATGGATTCTACAGCTATAGAACTGAGTTTGCGTCTGGATCTCCTGCTTAACAGTTATAGCATTTTGGACATTTGCAAGGGTTCTTCTTGTCCTAGTTTCTTCGTTTATAAATGGAGGTATTAACAGTTTTAGCTCATCTGTACTATCACTGCTGTGAGCATTAAATCATATGAGTTTTTGTATAATGAGTACTTATATTTGTCTGGCACAAGGTAGGCACTACCTGTTAACTTTTATTTTAGAGTATTATAATAGAGTAATATGATCTGCTGTAACAAAAGTAGGAGCTTATTTCTCATGTATTTAAAATGGAATTTCTTAGTTAATGAAGTTATACTTAACAAACCAAGTTATACTCATTATTAGTAAGAACATTCAAATGTTAGAATAGCTACCTTGAGGAGAAATTTCATATGTAACTGTGTAACTAGGATTTGGTTGTATATGGTACTCATTTAAACTTAGAATCAAGAAGCTACTTAAAGATGTATTTATGGTATGAGAATGGATTTTTCAGGTGTTTTTTGAAAGTCCTTGCAGTAGGTATACTAAATGATTTTGAAAAGGGGGAGAGAAGTAATAAAGATAAGCTAAAATGCAGGAAAACAGAAGTAATTCAGCCTGGATGAGAATGGAATTGTGGTTCATTTTGCATTTGGGAAGAGATGACTGGGAAATGGTATTAGTGGTGGAGGTGTATTGTAAGTGCATATAGGAGTAGGGATTAGTAAAAATAAGTTAAAGTGGGCCCTAGAAGCCAGTAACACGTCAGGAGATCAATGAATCTGAGATAATAGTAGTTCATTCAGGAGGATGGTTAAAGTGTCCCACTTCAGCTCTGAAGAAATAGTAACATTTGTAAACGTCTTTATCATAAAAGTGAAGCAAGCAGAATAATAGGGCTAATTAAGCCCCTAAAGAATATTAACATATACTAGGTGTTCAGAAATAACTCCAGATATGCCATGTCTAAAACGAACTCAACATAGTTGAGTTTACAGAGCAGCTTCATTAAGTGAATATTATAAATGTCTCCTTACTTCATAATTTTATTGTAGTTGTTTTTCATCCTTTATTAGTTTAAAACATGGTATTAGTAACTAATTTTAATTTTATATAAATCATTTCAAAAGGATCTTTACAGTTAGAAGTCCATGTAGCTAAACTAATCTTGAAATATTACTTTCTCTGTTGAAGGAATGCTTCAGCTAATACTGTAAACATGAATGGATACTTTATAATAAATGATAAATTTACCTGTACTTTAATGTACTTTTTTCCTCATTAGAGCAATACATGCAAAAATGAATAGTGTGTTTATATTCCTTTGTTATTTGCTTTGCTAAAGACTAATGCAATTATAGCTGACACAGTCTACTTACATAACGATTATTAGTATTTTCTCACAACTAGTTAAAAAATTGTATATCAAAGCATATTTTTGCATTAGAGAGAAGGCAAACTATAAATTCTGTGGTTTAGACCTTTAGAGTATGAGCTAAATTAAGTTGACTTGTATTGAATTTAATGAGCTTCTAATGCAAATAAAATCACCATATTTTATATGAGTCCATTAAGATAGCTGGATATTTAAGGTAGCAATATTAGAATGTGTCTTGTTAGAGGATAAGAAATGTTTTGATTAGAACAGGAAAATTATAAAATATAATTTGAGCTACAGTCTACCTATTTCCTCTTTTGCTTCAAATCTGCTAGCTTTTTAAAAGTTACAGAGACAGAATAAATTATTTCTATTCCTTTTGTAGTGGTTTGTTGAGTCAAGAATTTTCATCTTAATTTTTTAGAAATTTTTCATATATTTTTGGACTTTGGCCAGATCACTGTCCTGTCGCTCAGAAGTCTGAGAGTCTAAAAAGAAAAAAAGGTAAAAAAACCAGTAAATTTTAGGGTTTATTATTCTTCCTTTTTGGAATAAAACTCATGTCTACGAGGCAATATAGTATTTGGTGGCCTTAGTCTTTGTAGTTCATGGCTAAGTTGGATGTGGCATAAATGCCAAAAACCCAGTGGAAAACTTTAACTTTCTGATGGAAATGACAGTGATTGGCCAATTTTAAGTGTTTCTTGCATGATTTTACATTGCAGAGGAAAGTGATAGAAACAAAATGAGGAGAGAGGTAAACCAGGAGGGAAAGAAGTTCTGAAAGGAGTTGAAAATGTAGTGAAGATGTGAAGTGCAGTGGACATGTGAGGGTAGAAGTTAAAAAGCTGGTTGTCGCTGTGATCCTGTCTCCTGCTGCTGGCTGGAGTGCCGGTCCCAGTTAAGGACTGCAGTGGTTAGTGGTGAAGTGTGACTGAATTTAAGCCTTCTCTTGTATTTCAGGTCATTTCAGTTCTACTGTGGCCTCTAACCCTTAGTATATTCTTTCTGCTGTGGTGAGAAACATCCCTGAGAGAAGAGAACACAGGCAGGCATCAGCAGAGATTTGGTGTACCTCTCAAGAAGCTACCAGGCTGGCTTGAAGAGCCACTGCTTCAGCCACCTGCACGTCCACATTCCGCTGAAAACCACCTGCTTTGTTATGAAGCGTGCTCTAAGCAAGTGATATGTCGGTGTAAATGGTGAACAGTGCTGTGTCAACAGGGCTATTCTCTAACCAGTGTAAAAGCAGTTTTATTGCCAAAACTTTTTTGTTTCACTTTATGCAGTTTCTATCGTGGACACTTGAAAGCAATTCCTATACTTTAAATATGTACACTGCCTTGAAATCTGAAATTCACAGGACTCTCTATTAGGAACATGTCAAAGGAAATTCATTTGGCATTGAGATAAGTGGCTCCAGTGGAGATTTCCTTTTCTACATATAAGAAAGATCCACTTGGAGTTATGCAAGGAATGCATTCTTAGGTCATGTGTGTCTAAGAGAGCAAGCAAATAAATATCTTCTCTTTGTGTATGAAAGGAAGGAAATGATGTTTATTACCATACTGTAACCACTCTTGACTTCTGTGAATCCATTCTGTAGGAAAGTTGTCTTCTAGTGAAATGATTAGGCAAAATGTTGGATTCCAACTGCGGTTGTCTCCAAGGACAGAAACGTCTGATAATGCAGATTCACGCATGCCTTGTATGTGTACATGCACTCACACGTGCATGCACCCTTATATCCCATGGAATTCTTGAGACACTGATGCAAGGATAAGTGTTAGAAGTCTGAGACCTTTAGGAAGGACTCAGGTAGGGGCCCAAAAGAGACTAATTTTCCAAAAAAAAAAAAAAAAACCCTGTAATTCCATGAAGCACTGAATATCTATAGAAAAAAAGCACAACTCAGAGGTTGTAGTAAATCTTTCCAGCCTTATAATTATGAGAATACCATGAGCATATATGGATACAGAGTTATCATTAGCTTTTGTAAATAAACAAGGATGTAAGTTTCCTAAAAGTGAAGACAATTAAAAAAAAAAACACCTCAGACTTTACTCAGTTCTTTTTTGAGATTTAAAAATGATTTTCAGAAGGGGATTACATTACACTTCTAAAGTAGAAAGAGGAAAAGCGATCTATTTATTCATTTGTACAAGTGTGATGTCATTTACCAAAATGAATTTTCAGCAATAATGCTGTATTAAAAGAAAATTAGTAATTGTTTATTAAACCACTGTGTTAGCAGATTGATGGCAGCAGAAACACCTGATTCTCATTGGCCTCAGCAAGGAGGAAATTAGTTTTTTCTCGTAACAAGCAGTCCAGAGGTAGCGAAGACTCCAGATGTCACAGCGGGGGGCTCTGGCTTCAGCACTGGTGTCTCTGGGATTCATAGGTGCTTAGCAGGCCAGCCATGAGGTTTCTAGCTCCATATCCAGATGCAGCAGATCTAGAGACAGAAAGATCTCTTTCTTCTGGCGTTTCCTTCTCGGAAGCAAGGCAAACTTCCCCAAGATCCCTCCAGTACGACCGCGGCTACTGTTGGTTTTCAGCCCTTCCCTGAGTCTCAGAGTCAGAGCTGCCTTGCAAGGTCAGCTCACTCCACTTGCACGTAAAACTGGACCTTGGATGCACTCGTGGTCCTGTGTGGGACTCAGAACTCACACCTGAACTGAGGGCAGGGCCACCCACCGTCTTTTGAGGTGTGTGAGGGAGGAGTGGATGCTCTAACAGAGTGGGACATGACTGAAGGGACTTAGCAGCAGCAGCAGCAGCAAGAGTTAAGGGGGAGTGGATGTTGGGTCGGCAACCAGAGGTATCTACCTTTGTAGACAGAAAATGATGGGAAAGAATGGAATTTTGGAAAGATTATGAAATGTGTCTATCAAATGAAAGTTTTAGCTTTCTGGGTTACTTTTAGAAAACAACAATCTATTTTTTGTAAAGAGAAGACACATTTTGCCAAAAAGTAATAATTTATTTAAAAAAAACTAACCCCAGTTGAGCAGTTATCCAGGAATTCCTGTGTAGCATCTGGCATAAGGTTAGGATCAATCATCATTTTATCTCCATCACCAAGAATAATGGAGTTCTAAGTCCATAGCTGTCCCTCATCTTTGATCTTCTTAGGATCACTGCCATTCTCCCTGAATCTCATGAGTTAAATTTCTCAGTGACGTGTAAGTATTTAGACTTGCACTTGCTTTAGAAAAAATCCCTAGTACTGTACTTTAAAGAGAGTCTTTCAGTTGAGATGCATAAATGAGGAAGGTGTTATTATGTCTTCATTGACCTTCTGCAGCTTGTGGGATTTTGTAAAAGCCTTGAGATCTCTGATCATTGTTTCTACAGAGGTTAATGGTCACAGCCATCTTTATTCATCATGTGCACGCTCTGCCAGGCCCCATGCTTGACAGGTAGTATGTTCACCATTTATTTTCTTCCAAAGGAGAAAACATAACCTTGCACATGCTCCCCATCCTACAACTGGAGCAGGTAGGATTCAAAACCAGGTCTGTCTGGTCCTAAATCCCGTGTTTCTGAGGTATCCTACTTCTTCAAAAGAAGCAAGATGAGAAAGCAGAAGTTCTGTTCTCCACTGATAGAAAGATGCTAGATCTAACCCTTCAGCAGGTTAACCAAGATGCCTTTCAGTCACAGCAGAGAACAAAGCTGTACTATGGCCAATGTGGCAGGTATTCAAGGAAGCTCTTTGGCCCTGCCTCCCTCCCAGTTTACTCTTCCCAGAGAGTCAGTTATCCTGTTAAAGCAAAAAGCAGTTGTGTCTGATCTGGTGAGAACTGTCCGGGGCCTCCTGTCCCACCCTGAGTAGAAGCTGACATTGTGGAGGACCTGCTGGTTGTCTGCCTTCCCTGTCCCTGCTCGCTCCACTCTCATTTCACCTCCTGCTCCTCTTCCCTTCCTCCTCTGGCTCTGCTCCTTGCTCCATTCTCCTTGCTACTCCTCAACCTATCAGCCTTCTTTCTGGGACTTTGCTTTGAGGTATGTCTATCCTGCACTGCTCTTGCACCAGGAATCAGCATAGCTCATCCCTTCCTCTCGTTCAGATTTTCACTTAGTCATCTCTGTGAGCACCTCACCGCCACTCTCCATGGCAACCATTAATCCTTGTTTTTCTTTCTTTTCTTCTTAGGAATTTTCAGTAGTTTACATCCTGTATGTTGATTGATGTCCCTCTTTCCCTATGAGAGGTTTTGTCTGTTTTGTATATTGCTAGACTCCCAGTGCTGAGAAGGGAGCCTGGTACAGTGTGTCATCTTTGTAAATGTTGTTGCCCAATTGAATGAGTTGGGTGATTTGTCCATAGATTAGATCTCTGGCTGTGATCAAGCAGGTGGACTGCTGGGAGATACCTACAGGGACATGGTGTTACTTAATTGGAAAACCTCCTTTAAATGTTTCTACCAGGTTAGCAGTATCTAGTCCTTTTCTGTCACCAGGAGTGAATCAGAGTATCTGATTTCACTCAGCATATTTTACTCTTGATATTCCTCCAAGCACAGGACCTAGATGTTAATTCTCAACTACATGAAAAATTATCCAGCCTAACTGACTTTGAGCGTTTGAAAGCCTTGAAGACAGTCACCCTGATACTTCCATGTGCCAGTGATTCTGCTGCCGTAGAGACACTTGAGATGATACTGACATTTCTGTAGTTTGCATGGTGCTGCCTGCAGATGATAAGCCAAATGAAGGCAGAACTTCATAAGGAAGTAGTATTGCTTTTGCTGCCCCAAAAGCATGATGACAGGCAAAGAAGAGAGCACTAAGTCAGGTTAACCAACGTGTTCAGCAAGGAAGGAGAACAGATGCCCCTCCCACTCCAGACCAGACTGGAGATACATATGGCAGTGGTGGTCACCAGCTTTGACAGATGAGGCCTTTGTACTTACGGTATCTTGAGTAGTTTCTGTCATTTAAAAAATGTTTCTTTCACCAGGAACTGTGCTACCAGAAACTGTGTTGAGTGCTAGGAATATAGTGGTATGAATAAATAATGTTACAGAATCCCTGTCCTCTTTTCCTGGTGGTCAAATGGTTAAGACTGTGCTTCCACTGCAGGGCGCACAGGTTCTATCCTTGGCCAGAGAGTTCCACATGCCACTTGGCCAGAAAAAAAAAAAACCAAACAAGAAAACAAAATCCCTGTTCTCAATGGAACTTCTCAAAAAAAGTAGGGAAAACAGATATATAACCAGTATACCCATAAGTAAATAATAAACCGTGATCAAAACTCTGGAGAGAAAGAACAGAAACAGAGTTAGGGAGTGATGGTGGAGGGGCTGGGGTGGGTCTCTCCTAGAAACTTAAGCTTTGACCTTTGAGTGGGTGTGAGAGTCCAGTTTTAAAGAGATTATTTTGTTGTTTCACTAGCAACAGTCACGGTGAGCCTCGCATATTAGGTCCCTGTAACAGAGTACATAGTATTGGGAAGTTCCCTGAGATTCAAAGGTTACTTAGGAAGAATGTCTGTTTACAGGAGGTTGGTTATGTTGCTTAGAGCAACAGGATTCTGTTAGAGGGAGAGAGTGTGTGCAAACAGCATGTATGACCAGGATATCTAGGCAGCAGCTATGTGACAAGGGAAAGGGCGGTGGCGGCTATAATTGACATGGTCGAAGAATAAGCAAATATTGATGTGGGACTTTAAACCATGGCAATGCTAGGAAATTCAAGGAAGTAACAGCAGCAGTAAGGTATCTGTGTGCTTCAAATATAAGGTTTGTATAAAGTTAAATTCTTCAGCTAAATAAACAAATAGGAAAAAGTCTTCATGTTTTTGTCTTGTTGGGAAGATCAAAGTTCATTTAAATTTGGACTGAATGACAGCTGGTTGGAAAAAATTGTACTTACACTAATCTAGCAAGAGGCATTTGCTTGCAGTGTTTTGCACCATGTAAGGGTGAACCCCTTGTACGTGTTAACAGTATGGTATATTGTAATTGACAAAACTGTCCTTTACTCTGTGGGATAGGAATTTCTGCAGAAATGAGCGCTAATGATGGATTCTTGAGCCTGCTCCATGATGTAGTGTGACTTGGGTTTCCATAGGAGGAAAACCAAACCTCACCAAAACTCCACAAACTGCTTTCAGAGCAAGTGGTTGATGTCCATGCTGTAGAATGGCCGTTTCTCTGCCATAGCATTGAGATCATCAACTGGTAGTTCTCATTAGTTAGGTAAGTCTCTGCCTTCTCTCAGCTCTTAAGTACTGAAATACGACTGAGAATTGCTTCAGTGCTGACCCTGGGACTTGTTGCTGTTGTTGACTCCAGGGCTAGGTCAGAGAGTTTCTGTCTCTCTGGCTCTGCTCTGTGCCCTCCACAGCAGGCTTTCCCAATGCAGGGAAGGCGCACCTGCACCAGAGCATCTTCACCAGAACCTCCTGGCTGCTCCTGCTAAAACTGCAGATCCCTGCATATATTGTATTCTCCCGAATACAAAACTCTAGGATCCAAATAAGGGTTCGTGTTGTAGCTTGATGCCCACAAGTCCTTAGGACTGTGTAATTATCATGACTTCATCCCACACGTTTGAACATTATTGTGATAATTCTATGGTGGCAGAGAGCATCAGAAGCTTAAGTCCACTCTAGAGCTCTAGTCTATACTTATAAGTATTATCTAAAATGTTACTCACAGCTGGTTCTTTTCAAATTTTGACCAAATTCTTTTCAGAGTAGATCTTATGATTTACCTGCCTGTTCTCCATGAACCAACTTGTAGAGAAGTGATGCTGTAAGAAGGGGAGTTTTTTTCATGATGCTTAAAAATATTTTAAGAAACAAAGGCAAGATAATTTGTGTAAGGTTTCTAAGGAAAACAAAAATAAAATGAATTCATCTTTTTAGGAATTGCATATATTCTGAGGACTTGACTAATTATCACATCAGCTCTGTATGATACTTTATAATAATAATAATCACAGTTCTATAGGTAGCTTGCCTGAAAATCAGCCAGTTCCTGTTGGTAGCCTGCTTGGTTACCTGACCACTTGGTCTACTGGTCTTTTTGAAAAACTTCCTTCCTCAATTCTATTTGCATATATGGTAATGATCCAGTATGATTTTTGAGGGAGCGGAAAATAGTCTTTGGATAGAAGGATAAAAAAATTGGGTCTTTTAGTTCCGTATCCCCTAGTACTGAGCAAAATGCCTGGTAAGGTAGCAGAATTCCCGGTCAGTCCTCCTCTCCCTGAGGTGTCTGGGAGTGGACTTTCTTTCGGACACAGTGAGTTCCAGCTGTGACTTCTCAGGGAAAGATCTCCTCTGCTGAGAGAGTGCAGTTGAGTAAATGGTCACTGGAGTCCCCAGAGTCTCCTCCTGATGATGCCATAGCCAAGGCCAGACATGCCAGTGATGCAGATTATACCTGCATAGCTTGCTGGTACATTTATTGCATTTCCATAAAACATCAGAAAATGAGCACAGACCAGGTACTCCTAAATCAGCCTAAGCCAGTGCCGTAGGCAGGAGGGCCTTGAGAGAGAGAAGCACAGTACACAGCCACCAGCTATGAAGAATGACAGCTCTTCAGAAAGCCCCAAGGCTGCAGCACTTCTCTCAGTGGCAGGAGAGAGGGCTTAGGGGGAGTGTTCCAAAAGTGGTAGAGATGCCTGGAGGCCACCTGGAGAGGAATTTGGAAGGGAGTTAAGAAGTTGGCTTGAAACTCAACATTCAAAAAATGAAGTTCGTGGCATCTGATCCCATCACTTTGTGTCAAATAGAAGGGGAAAAAGTGAAAGCAGTGATAGATTTTATTTTCCTGGGCTCCAAAATAACTGTGGGGGGTGACTGCAGCCATGAAATTAAAAGATGCTTACTCCTTGGAAGAAAAGTTATGACAAACCCAGACAGCATATTAAAAAGCAAGAGACATCACTTTGCTGACAAATATCCATATAGTTTTTCTAGTAGTCATGTACAGATGTGAGAGTTGGACCATAAAGAAGGCTGAGTGCTGAAGAATTGATGCTTTTGAGTTGTGCTGGAGAAGACTCTTGAGAGTCCCTTGGGTTGCAAGGAGATCAAACCAGTCAATCCTAAAGGAAATCGGTCCTGAGTATTCGTTGAAAGGACTGATACTGAAGCTCCAATACTTTGGCCACCTGATGCGAAGAGCAGACTCATTGGGAAAGACCCCGATGCTGGGAGAGATGGAGAGGAGAAAGAAAGGAAAGACAGGAGGAGAAGGGGACGAGAGGATGAGATGGCTGGATGGCATCACTGACTCGACAGACACGAGTTTGAGCAAGCTCGGGGAGACAGCGAAGGACAGAGGAAGCTGGCGTGCCGCAGTCCGTGGGGCCACAGAGTCAGACACAAGTTTGAGACTGGACAGCAACAGAAAAGCGCCACATCCGCACAGTCTCTATCAGATTTTTTGAAGCACAAACTGGCTGCTATAACATCGGCTCTATTACGTGAGAACCTTTAGAAAACAATGAAGTTGCTTTTTGTTGCTGTTTGGCAGTCTGTGAACATATACCACGTAAATGTTATCACCATATGTGGGATCATGCTATTAAAGAGAACTAGCTGCTAAGTTAAAAATGAAAGCTGTTTCTACGAAGGAAGTGTTTGCACAGTTTCTTCAGTTTTTTATACATCAGTACAGTTAAGTGCTGGAATGTAAGTATCTGATGAAGTCAAGTACCGGTATATTATAGAGGCACCAGATAGAGACCCTTTTATGTATTTTCTTTATGAGGCTTCTTATAAAGATTAAAAAAAAAAACCACACACATTTAAGTTGGGGCCTCCCTGGTGGTTCAGTGGTAAAGAATCTGCTTGCCCTTGCAGGAGACACAGGTTTGATCCCTGGTCTGGGAAGATCCCACATACCACAGGACAGCTAAGTGCATTCGTCACGACTAGTGAACCTGTCGGGGAAGGCAATGGCACCCCACCCCAGTACACTTGCCTGGAAAATCCAATGGACGGAGGAGCCTGGTGGGCTGCAGTCCATGGGGTCGCTAACAGTCGGACAGAGCGACTTCACTTTCACTTTTCTCTTTCATGCATTGGAGAAGGAAATGGCAACCCACTCCAGTGTTCTTGCCTGGAGAATCCCGGGGATGGGGGAGCCTGGTGGGCTGCCGTCTATGGGGTCACACAGAGTCGAACACGACTGAAGTGACAGCAGCAGCAGCAGTGAACCTGTGCTCAAGAGTCCAGGAGCTGCAGCTGCTGAAGCCCATGTGCTCTAGAGCTGGCATGCTCCAGCAGAGGAGCCACCGCAGTGAGAAGCTCACAACTCAAGAAAAGCTGGCACAGCAGCAAAGACCCAGCATAACCAAAAATTAAAACAAAAGCAAAAGCGTCTATCTTGGTAATGGCTCTGTGGCCTTTTTTTTTTTTTAGACACAGAATCGAACACTGGATCCAGGTAGAGGATTCACTAATGAAAATGGATTTTTTGCTGCTGTGCAGTGAATATTTGATGGCATTTTTGTTACCTTGAAACAGTAATACCTTTACAAAAGCTTTTCAGTAACTTCACGTTACTTCTCAGAAAAGGCTCATGTTTGTTTAATTTGAGGACATGACTGCAGTTTCCCTTTCCCGCATGTTACATACATCTGTCTCGTGTATTCTTGTCAGTCCCATGAAACGGTGTAGAGTTTCTGTGTGAAAAATACCTTTAGGGTTTCTGTAGTCCATAATGCCATTATCATAGTTGATGAATCTTTGACCCCCTCACGTCCTTAGATAAAAGGATTCACATGTGTGTGTGTGTGCACGCATTTTCCCGGCATCAGTGGTCAAAAGGTACCCCCCCTCCTTTTTTTTTTTGTTTAAACAGTGTGTGTCAGGAGTGGAGTTTGAGCTCATGCCTCCTCACGAAGACCAGAATCATTTCCTTTTTATAAAATTCTTTCTGAGAATAGTGATTCTGCTTTGCTAAAAATGTTCTGCAGAAAAGACTTTTTTCATAAGCACGTAGACAAACAGGATGAGTGTGTATCAAATGCTACCAATAATGGTAGTCACCCTTTGCAGAGACTGTGTGATTGTTTTGTGCCTGGAGTGAACAGTAGGTTCTTACAACACCTGCCTTGGATGGTTTAGACGTGGCCCTGCCTTCAGATAGGAACCTGAATCAAATTCCAAGAAACATTTCCACCTCAGGAGGCTGAATACAGAAGCAGAACACACTCCTCAAAGCTACCAAATCAGTTAATTGTTAGATTATAATTCCATCATTTGTAAACTCTCATGGATGGTTAGGCAGTTAACAAGCGAGATGGAAATGATGTGGTATTATAATCAAGGTAAAATTGAGCAGCAGAGTAAAAATCCAGCAGCTTTCTGGTTTCTGAGCCATAAGAAAAAAAGAGTTCTGGAGTAATGATGAAAACATGGAGATTCAATTCTTGTTAACTACCTAATAGCTCTTCTTTAAGATTTGGGATATGAGTAATGACCTTGAAATATGAAGTGAGATTTAAGATGAGATTGGCCAAAGGGATGAGTATCTTAAAACCCCTTCTGCTGCTGGGCTTTTAGTTGGCTACAAAATTGAATATACAAACCTAAGAGTCGGCAGCCACCCATGAATTTACTTGATTCACAGTAAGGGCTAATTGTTGTGCCTCTTCATTTCCATCTACCGTGTTCTGACCTGCCCCGGAGAACAGTGGATATTCTCACCTTCTGCACCAAGGCTCCTGGCTGTTGCCTTCCTGTAGGACCGCATCTTGTCAGTTACCTTCTACAGAGGGAGTACAAAGATGTTCTGTGTTGAAGTGAATTTCTGAGATAGTT
This sequence comes from Oreotragus oreotragus, assembly GCA_006410675.1. Lineage (NCBI taxonomy): Eukaryota > Metazoa > Chordata > Mammalia > Artiodactyla > Bovidae > Oreotragus > Oreotragus oreotragus. The sequence goes on from SJYX01024878.1 coordinate 35,129, forward strand.
GAAAGTATCACCTTCATGAACACAGATATCTTTCTTATTTTCTTTCTCTCTTCCCTTTTGGTGAGTAAAAGGGAGAACATTTTAAGTATTTGCCATTTTTCTTCTTTCTCGGCTGATTAAAAGAAACTCGGTTACATGGCAGAATATTGGCAGTGAGGAGAAATGGAAAGTAGATTTAATGTTAACCTTTTGGAGAAACAGTGGAAGGCAAAGGACTAATGAAAGAAAAAACTTGCTAATAATACTACATACTAATATAATTAAATATGGATAAGTTCATGCATTTAGATGGTGGTCCAGATCTTAACACCTCACCACTCACTTTCAAACAGAAGTTATTTTTGTAAGCATGTAGGAGTCTAGTAATATGATTTTGGCTTGAAATCATTCTAAGTTTACATCACTGATACAGCATGGATTAAGCAAGTACAAGCAAATTAAAGAAGAGACTTTAGATTTCAGATCTAAAATCAGTATAACTGTGAGAGGTGGAGCTTGAAATATTGCTGTGGTTTTGGAGAAGTTTTAGTGACACCACATTTTTTTGCATGATTCTTACATATGTACAATGTGTGGGAGTATTCATCAGCCAGAGTTTGAGAATTCATAATTTTGTGATCAACTTAAAGTGATTCATACAAAGCCCCCCTCTCTCTCTTTAAACCATACATTTGGTTAAATTTTGAATTATGAATTTTTTTTTTCCTTTTTTGCTAGTAAAGTGGTATCTTTTGGGGTGGTTTCTTAATTGTTGATGGGGTAAGGTATATGTTGCCTATGAAACATTGTCATAAGTGTAGTTCAGAATTATAATCAAAGAACAGTCTTTAAAAAAAATCTTCTGAAGTCTAATTGCAAAACAATTTTGTGGTAACTTTGTGTGTGTGTGTCTAGTATTATATGTCTTTCTTCATCTTGTACATTTCTTTTAGTTTTATGACTAGATCCTCACTCTCCTGTTTCTTCCTAGGACTTTAATAAATATAACTTGCTGCCCAGTCTCATATTTCAGAGATAGTTGCTCCTGGGCATGTAAGACCTAGCGTTAGTAAGCACTGATTAGCTGATTAGCAAGTGCACAGACTCTCCTGGTTGAATTATACCCGTAATCCTGTTTTGTCTTCATAGTACCCTTGAGAAAGAGGTGTGTTTGGCCTGTTCATAGATTTGGAATCAGAAGTTCTGAGAGCTTCCATAAATGTCCCAAGACTACAAAGAAAGCCTTTATCTAGGACTTAAACCCAACTTTGTCCTATCCCTAAATTGTTGTTCTTTCTACTTGCAACATTGCTTCTCCTGTAACTTTTACTTAGTTCAGAAATTAATTTGTCTTCTGGAGCAAGCAATTTTCTCTCTGCTAGATGTTATGGCCTATTTTCTGTTTTGTAATGTTGCTAAGTATATAATTTAAGATTATGCATGTTTTTTATTATCTTTTTTTTAAGCAAATAATAAAAAAAATTAGGCAGCCAAGAAGCCGATCACATAAGCCAACCTGCATGCAGAGGGGGAAAAAAAGACAAAGTAGCTATGCTAAGTGAGTCATCTCTTCACCTGGTGGTCATCTCTCCCCTTGGACATATACCTTGGAGTCTTTAGGCCTCAGGGATGCTTTTTATTGTCTTAATAGTATAAGAAAAGAGAACTCATCTGACCCTGAGGTCTAGCCAGCTTTACTGACTAAGGATTCTATTTCCCTCTTCAGGAGTTGAGTACAGCTATTGGTTCTGCAGGAAGTAGCATTTGCATAATCATAATGTTGTAAATACAGGTAGTTTGGTGGATCCTCTCTACACAAGACAAAGAAGATATACGTACAAGAGGGGAAAAAAAATCTAAACCCAAGATTTAAAAACCTGACAGTGCAAACAAGAGTGGAAGGCGTGACAGAATTTGTGGCTAGCTAGATGGTAGGAGGGAAGAGAGGGGATAGGGGATATGTCAGATGCTAATTTCCTTCTCTTTCATGGTGGGATGTCCAGAAATATTGCGTAATGCTGTTGAAACAAGAGACAGCTAACCAACTGAAGAACTAAAAATAGCACAATCAAGAAAACTAGGAAAGAATTAGAGGTGAAGAAGTGTGAACGTGGAAGATAGGAGGAAGGCAGGCAGTAAGTCAGTAAATTTTGTCTGAAGTTGACAAATTAAGACGAGATACACGCCTATTATTTAGTTAAGCTGATAACCACAGAAGGACGGTAGTAATGGAAGGGAGCAGACATAGGGAATATGGGCCCCAGAGACTCTTACACATTTATTACCATCTAGTTCTGTTTGGAAGAATTTAGCTGCATATGCGTTACTTTTAGAATAATTTAAGGAAAAGGAAGAATTTCAACAGTTGTGGATGTACGGTGTCAGGAAAAACTTTCCATCACTACTATACCACTAGGCTCCTAGGGATTGCTCTTGCCAGTGGTGGAGGCTCTAGTTTCCAAAGAACTGGGCAGTGGTTAAGTGGGGTGAGGTGACAAGTAATGTACACTCACAACCCCTTTCAAGTAGTCAGGTGTTTCCATGGTTGGTTCCTGATCGAAATGGGGCAAAAAACCCACCACCCTTCCTCAAAGAGGCAACGTGGATGGCTTTTCTGATCAAAGCCTGCCCAGAAAGCCCAGCACCTGTGCTAATAAGGCTCCTGCAGTCTCAAAATCCTGCTTCCTTTTCTAGAATGCTGTAGCCATTCTGGAGAATAGAGGCCGGCATTGCCTTTGTTTTCTCTGGTCTGAGGAGTGGCTGGGCTTCTGGGCATCGACTTCCTTCCAGGAACTTCCTGCAAGGGGAAATTTCTTGACTGTTCTGCGTGAACCTGCCAAACGCCTGTGGATTGAACAATGGCTGCAGCATTGTTTTTCAAGAAGGGGCTTGGTTTTGTTTTTACCCTGTGTGGATTGTTGTGTTCATGGCGCCTCCAGGTGGGAGGTCAAGGAAGGTCGTGCTGAGGTAGGAGGCCTGGGAGAATGACAGCTTGGTTGTGCCACTTTTGCTTTTAGCTTTAGTCTGTGTTTCTTGGGATCAGCAGAACAGTAATGGGGTTTGGGTGGGGAATGGAGCCTGATGAAGGAGCTTAAACCAGGGAGTTTGTGCCAACGGCTCAAGGATGCACCCTGGCTTAGGAGAGTGTGTAAATAGGTGCCTTTATCTAGTCCGTTTTTGCCTCTTTCCAACCAAATTTCTAAATAACCCCCACCTTTTTGAGATAAGAGGAGATAAAAGAGGGTATACTCTGAGGTTCCCCCAGCAGGTAGAAAATCCTGCCTGATTATAGTTGTAGATTTCTCTGTCAGAAATTGATTTGCTGTTGATTTAATCCGGGGCTGCAAAGTTAAATGCCACAGCAGGTGGTTTTAAATGTGTAGCACCATCAGGGTGGGGACTCTGGGATACTAAAATCTCATGGTTCGTTGAAGCCTTTGTTGAGCTTTCAGTGTTGTCATGTATAGAGAACAGTCTTAGGGTTTCCAGAGCTTCCAGTTTTTCAAGAAAAACGAGGAATTTAGATATTTATATGTCATCTCTTGGACGTTAAATGATGCCACCTAATTTTACAAAATGAAAACTACTGTCTAGAATTTAAAAACAAGCCTGTTGGGTGGATAATGTCCATGGGCCATCAGTGTTTTCCTCTGGTTAGGACTGTAAATCCTCTCTCCCAGTTGTTCTGCCTTGATTGTCCAAAACAAGCTGTACCTCTCCTGGGCACTTTACTTTCATTCCATCTTGTCCTCAAAGCAATTTAAAGATGCTCTCATTCTCCATAAGATAAATTAGAAGTAGGTGAAAAAGTGAGAACAGAATATAAATGGAATCAGAATGAAATTATTTGTACACATATATAAGCATTTCAGTGAAGCACAGATTGGGCAGCTTGCTTAACAGAGAAATCTTATCAGATATACAGGTTGTCATGTCTTTGAAACAAGTTGTTGAATAGAAGCATGGCTTTCACTGAAGCTGAGATCAGGGTCTTCAAAGGAACTTGCTGAATCTTATGAGAGCCCAGACCCTCTTAGTAGGGTAAGTTTTGTAGAACTCTTCTTTCCATTGCCCTCACTAAAAAGCTGGTAACATTTTACGCTGAAGTGTGATTTAGGAGATGAGATCTTGAGGAGGACTGGGCTGTAGGAAAAAAGTGTTCTGTTGGTCTCACTTAAGCTAGTGGGGAGCCTGGGTGGAGATAACCTAAAATGGTTAGGGAGACAGGCAGTTAAGAGTCTAGCCTCTGAAAGTAGAGAGCCTGGATTTGAATCCTAACACAATCCGTGATTAGCGGTGGGACCTTGGATAAGTTGCTTTATTTTCCTAAACCTCAGTTTCTTCATCTGTAAAATGGAAATGTTTATATAATGGACTCACTGTCATAGGACAGTTGTGTGGCTGAACTGGCTTAGTTTGGATATAGAACTCATTGTAGTTCCTGGTACCCAGTAAGTGTTCTGTCTGTGTGATGAGGTGAAAAAATGGCTGATAGTGGGAAGTAAGTTGTCAAAATGATAAAATGTGGCTATTCAAGATGTATTTACAGGGCTTAAATATTTTGGTTTGTTTGCTGCACACACACACACACACAAATTTGTTCTACTTTATCCCTGGCCACCAAAAATGTGTCAAGTACCCATGTACAGAGTATTTAGTAAGGTTCTGTGGGGTGGCCCCTAGTAATAGAAACTCTCAGGGAGTTTGTATTATGGTTGACAAAATGAGTGTACACAACCAGTACAAAGCAGGCTGTGCCAAGGACCATTCCAGCCTTTCAGAGAGGGATGGTCACAGTGGACTTATACCAGAGGAAGATTTCACAGAGTGACTGGCTTTTTTTTTGAGCCAGATTTTTATAGTTTGAATAATTCCAAACTGTACAAGAACATTTTCAGCTATATAAAAAGTACAATGAGGACTTACCTGAGTATTTTTATATGCATCATTAGAGGAGAGAGTGGAACAACAGCAATTAGCTATGCTTTGCAATTAGTAATAATTAAACCTTATCAGAGGTAATTTAGGTTGGGCCATCATGCCCATCTTTTATCACTACAGAGACGGCTGTTAGCTGGCTTTGGGGTATGCAGAGAGATGGAAATCTGTTAGCAGACGTGACTTGTGGCAGCCTGGCGCCCAGATTGAAAGCACAGGCCCTGGAGCAGAGCCCCTGAGATCTTAGGGAACTTAGGTGGACACTCTGTGCCTCCGTTTCTTCATCTCTAATTTGAGGTATGATTGTACTAGTCTGTTTCATAAGGAGTGCTGTACAGATTTACACGAGTAAGTGTCTTTCAAGCGCTTAGAACAGGGTCTGGCAAACAGGAAGCACACCATGTGTTAGTTATTACCATGGGTCCCTCTTGGAACAATCAATGTTAAATTTTTAAAGACTGCTGTTTGGTCAGGCTTGGGCATGCAGCCTGTAGTTTCAGAACAGAATACAGCTGCCTGAGCACAGGAGGATAGAAACTCATAACTTTACAGTACTCTGGACCTCATTAGCTCCGTGACTGTGGAAACAGATGGCGGCGGGTGGGGGGTAGTTTGGAGGGGTCCTATTTCAGACTCAGAAACTGAAAGCTCAACCCCAGTCTCAGCTGCAGCTCACTTGTTCTGTGATATATGACACATTCTTAAGGCTCTGAAAGTTTCTTATCTGTGTTTGTAAAACAGCCTAACTTCTTACTCTTGATCAAGTGTACTGAGTTTCCATCCACTTGGAAAGCATTGGGAGGAGGTAATGGTTGGGAAGGGGGTGGGTAAATGAGTTATACTGTAAAATGCTACTAAAAATGAAAAGAGATGATCCTCAGCGACCCCATGGACTGCAGCCCACCAGGTGCCTCCGTCCATGGGATTTCCCAGGCAAGAATATTGGAGTGGGGTGCCATTGCCTTCTCTGGTAAATGTAACTACTAAATATTATTGATTTGATTTTAGGTTTTCATAGGAATCCAAATATAAAGTATTTGTCGAGTGAGGAAACTAAATTTTTTTTCTTTATAATTGCCAAATAAAGGCTTTTGCTTGATTGCTCAATTTTTGTGTTTCCTGGAAATCTTTAATATTGAACATGAAGACCCAGAATATACATTCACCAGGTTTCCCCCACCCTCATGAACAGAGGAGCCTGGCGGGCTACAGTCTGGGTCACAAAAGAGTCAGACCCAACTTAGCAACTAAGCAACAACCACCGCCACCCCTCTTTCACAAGGAATTGACTTGAATTTCTGTGTACGTTAGAATCCTACCTACTGGAGATGTGTTCTTTGTGCTGGCAGAACTCATACATATTAATGGCCTTGCACACATCTGGCTTCTGAGGCCTCCTGTTTGGGGTGCTGCTCTGCCACAGGGGTTATCTAGAGATAAAGCAGTACACTGGCTGTGTATAAAAATACACACCAGCCTTGCACACACAGCAGAGCCCAGCTCTCAGCCCACTTGTGTCTGAAAATTTGTGTATGATGTCATGACATCTCTTTTGGAGATGTTATGTTTTCTCTTACAGGAAAAATTTGAACATTCTCACACATTCTTCAAATGAAATTTAGAATCGTTTTGTCAACTTCTTAAAAAAAAAATCCCACTGGTAATTTTAAGTGTGATTGCACTAAATATATAGATTAATTTAGGGGAAAATTTACACTTTTATAGTCCAGGAACATGGCACGGTATGCCTCCTCCTGCTTAAAGAATGCCTGCTCCTTTTTTTACCTCAGTAAGTGAAAACTTGTACTTTTATTTATATAGGTCCTACACATTTCCTGTTAAATTTATTTCTAGGTATTTTAAATTGCTTTTGATTGCTGTAGCGAATAGGCTGTTCTTAAATTATATCTTGTAACTGATGTTTGCTGATGATAGAAGAGCTGTTGATTTTGTACATTTGTAAGTGGGTTTCCAAAGCCCATTTTCTGAATTGCCTGAAAATGGGAAATGATGTTGTCTACATGTGTTCTGTTCATGAACACAGGAAAAGAGCATGGGGAACATGTATTATTATTATTTTTTTTTAATTCTCTGTTAGGTTCAAAAAGGTACCTGGGATCTCTAGTTTTATTCACTACTGTATCCCTAGCATCTACCTCAGGATTTACTGTGATCCATACTCAGCATTTGTGGACTACTTCTTAACTTTCTTAATTCCATTGTTACAGAATTTTTCAGTTGTTTCTCTTGTCTTTTACAAGAAAAGCAATTATAGTATTCCTAAATAATAATAGTTTTGTCTCCTTCCTTTTTAGGACTTGCTTCTTTCATTTTAATTGTTATCTTTGTATTTTGCTAGACTTTCCTGTGCAGTATCCAGTGATAGTCATCATAGTAGGCTTCATTTTTGGTCCTGAATTTAATGCGAATATCTTTAGTGTTTTACTATCGGGAGTTTGAGGAAGATTTTTAAGTTACAATAAAGATATTTATTTCTCTTCCTAGTTTACTAGAGTTTTGTTTTGTTTTGTGTTTTTTTTTTTTTTTTTTAGGAACAGGAATAGAGTCAGTACACATATATTGAGTTGATTATTAGATTTTCTACTTTTGAATTATGAGATAATTTATTTCTCCCTCTTTATAGTGCTATTATTAAAGTATTGTTGAATTTCCTAGAATAATCCCTGTTCTAATATATTAATGAATTTAATTTGCTGTTTTTAATGATTTTATATCTTAAGAAATTAGAATTTCTTCAGTATTTTTTGTTATGCTGGCCCAATAAAATAAATGTTAAAAATTCCACTTTTTTTGGCTTTGCTAGAATTTAAATCATGTCAGTCCTTAATAGTTTGCCAGAACTCATCTATAAAACTGACACCAATGGCAACCTTTAATTTATTTTTTCTTAATATTATTTAACACGGTGTATGTATCATGCACGCTCAGTTGTGTCTGATTCTTTGTGACCCTTTGGACTGTAGCCTGCCAGACTCCTCTGTCCATGGGGTTTTTCAGGCAAGAATACTGGAATGGTTAGCTAGTCCCTTCTCCAGGGGATCTTCCAGACTCAAAGATCAAACCATTTTTGGTTCGATATCTACCCTTCCAGGCTTTGGCTGGTTGTGTGTTTTCTCTGCAGGAGCATAAATTGGGGGGCAGATAATAACAGCAGGGAAAGTAACACTGATGGAAAAGTTCTTTGCTTACTTCAGACATTTCTCCCACTAACATGCTACTTTACACTTGGGGGGTAACAAGAAAGTTTGAATAGCTTGCTTAAGTTTGTTAGGAAGTAGCAGAGTTGGGATTTGGACTAGGGTCTGTTGCCATGATTCTCATTCCTGTATCAGGGACCTTGTCTGTCTAAACCTGGGTCAAAATGTAGCCATTAGCCACACATGGCAATTTAACTTAAAATTAACTGAAGTTAAATAAAAGTAAAAAATTCAGTCCCTTAATTGCACTAACTAATGTTAGTGCACTTAATTTCAAGTGCTCAATAGGCATGATAGTCACTACTGTGGATCATAGATAAAGACCAGATGGATAAAGAACATTTGTATCATTGAAGAAAGTTCTATTTGTCAAAGATAGAATCACTGAAATCTGAAAAATCATGAGTATAGGATTTTTTTTTTTTTAAAGCTCTGTTTAGCACCTTTATTGGTCTTTTATGTTCCAGACTTAAAATGATAGCTCTGGAAAGCTTGCTTGTTTAAGAAACAGGGCAAACCTGCTAAGTCCAAAATTTAGCAGTTATGTTTTTAACTCTCTGCTGGGATCGGGATAACGTTGTTCTAGGAGATGTGTCCACTGTGGTTTGGATGCATCCGAATGTGGAACATTCAGAACAGGAAAGTGCTTCTTCTTTCATCTGTTTTTCTGAGACGAGTGAAGGTGATGGATTTCTTTTCCTACCATATACACATAAACCCCGCAGGATGGGAGAAGGACGAACCCCTACCAACGCCCCCGGTTTTGACCGTGGCCCACAGATGCTGCCTTTGAGAGGCTCCAGGTGCTCTCTGAGCGGTGTGTGCATTTGGGCCTTCTCATAGCTGCATGGTGAATGGAACCAGGGAAGCAAACTCATGTCCAGAGCAGAGGTCATGCAGGTTGACAATGTGTAACTGAGCCCACTTTTGAAGAGGAGAGGTTGGTGATCATGTCAGCTTTCATCACAGACTTCAAACCTTTAGCGTGAGTTGCTCATGAAGAACTTGACAGTGAATTAGGGAAACAGGGATGCTGGTCTTCTGTATCTCTGAAACATGCTTGAGAGAGAAAACACTACTTTTGCCTTCTGTTTTGTAGATGCTCAGTAAATAAATGTGCCTTCATGTGTTTAAACACAGAACTGCCCCAGATTTCCTGGAAAATCCATAGGTTTGAACTGGTGATGTGGCTAGTAAGTAAGCCAGGTTGGTTTCCATGCTGTTAAAACCTCAGAAACCATTTTGCTGTATGGTATTTAAATCCTTTGTATGTTAGTAAAACCTGTGATATGTACTAACACACACACATATTTATAATCTCTCCTCTACTGGTTTTCTCCTTCATCAGATGAAGGATTGGACATCTAAGTTATTTATTGCCTCACATGGTCCTTTCTGTTTTATGACTTTCTGTTTACACGTTGGGCTTAGTTTTATTCTTCAGTGTTGAACCGTCATGTTGGACTAATTGTGCAGGGAGGCAGCATCTTGGGCTGTAAGCAAGCTCATTCCCGAGTTTAAGTTGGAAACTTTGATGGTTGCAGTAACTTTCAGGCCAGCAGAAATTCTTACATTGCTGCTTTAGGGTCCAGGATAATCGTTCGGGTGTGTTAGGAAATTATGGGGAGTTGCAGGGGTGTGAAATCATGAAGGGAGCCGCAGTTGTATTTCCCACCCGCAGGTGGCAAGGCTAGGGGGAGCATTTAGGGATTGAATGAGGCTGAATGGGCTGCTTGGCCACTTTCAGAAGGAATTACTCTGTCTCCCAGTGCTTAGAAATACCAGACCAGGGAACGCTAAGGGAGCCTCAGAGCAGACATGTATTTGAATTTCTTCAGTGAAAAAGTACTGTGCTATCATGATTTGCCCAAATTAGTTTTTATTTGGAGCAAACTCTTGCACCTTGCAATCGTGCATCACTGGGGAGAATATTGACCTCACACAGATGCAAATACCGGTGGCATCTCTTCCCCTGGCTTCTGTGAAAGGGGGATGAACTTTCCCATAGGATGTGATTTCCCATAAAATCCCCACACGTAGTAATTACTCACACAGTGAACCCTGGCTCTGGTTTTCTCCCTGAGTTCTCTTTAAGAGGCCCGGCATATTAGTGCAATGCAAACAGCACCATCTTTTCTTTGGTTTGCTACACTTGTGAAGATTAATTTGGAATGAAATGTAATTGAAGGCCAATTACATCTGATGGCCAGATCTATTAGAAGAGAGCAGTGTTGTTGATTGGGAAATGGAAAGCATTTGAGATGGTGTCTGGGAAATACATTAAATGCATCAAATGCCACTGCCTTGTCTAATAGCCTAATTGAAATGACTTTTTCCTGTACTGTTGCATTAGGTTGTTCGAGATAGACTTCAGAACCCAAGAGGAAGGAAACTTGGTAAATGAGTGCTTAGTATCTTGATTCATTTGTTATCGTTGGTCTAAGAATTAGAAAACACCTAAAAGAAATCTTTAGTTTTTGATTTTCTGCAGAGAAAAAGAAAATAATCCACTCTGAATTTAGAGGTTCATTTAGCTTGTAGGGACTTAATTTTATCTGAAGTGGCCCTAAATACTTTATACTAAGTAAACGGAATCCTTGGTATCTTTGTTTTACTCTGTACAGTTTTAGTTCTTTAGATATCTCTTCAAAAAAAAATAAGGTATAATTTACAAAAAAGTCACCCTGTCTCTTATACACATCTAGATGTGTATAAGAGACAGGATCCATACTCAGCATTTGTGGACTACTTCTTAACTTTCTTAATTCCATTGTTACAGAATTTTTCAGTTGTTTCTCTTGTCTTTTACAAGAAAAGCAATTATAGTATTCCTAAATAATAATAGTTTTGTCTCCTTCCTTTTTAGGACTTGCTTCTTTCATTTTAATTGTTATCTTCNAGTTTAAGTTGGAAACTTTGATGGTTGCAGTAACTTTCAGGCCAGCAGAAATTCTTACATTGCTGCTTTAGGGTCCAGGATAATCGTTCGGGTGTGTTAGGAAATTATGGGGAGTTGCAGGGGTGTGAAATCATGAAGGGAGCCGCAGTTGTATTTCCCACCCGCAGGTGGCAAGGCTAGGGGGAGCATTTAGGGATTGAATGAGGCTGAATGGGCTGCTTGGCCACTTTCAGAAGGAATTACTCTGTCTCCCAGTGCTTAGAAATACCAGACCAGGGAACGCTAAGGGAGCCTCAGAGCAGACATGTATTTGAATTTCTTCAGTGAAAAAGTACTGTGCTATCATGATTTGCCCAAATTAGTTTTTATTTGGAGCAAACTCTTGCACCTTGCAATCGTGCATCACTGGGGAGAATATTGACCTCACACAGATGCAAATACCGGTGGCATCTCTTCCCCTGGCTTCTGTGAAAGGGGGATGAACTTTCCCATAGGATGTGATTTCCCATAAAATCCCCACACGTAGTAATTACTCACACAGTGAACCCTGGCTCTGGTTTTCTCCCTGAGTTCTCTTTAAGAGGCCCGGCATATTAGTGCAATGCAAACAGCACCATCTTTTCTTTGGTTTGCTACACTTGTGAAGATTAATTTGGAATGAAATGTAATTGAAGGCCAATTACATCTGATGGCCAGATCTATTAGAAGAGAGCAGTGTTGTTGATTGGGAAATGGAAAGCATTTGAGATGGTGTCTGGGAAATACATTAAATGCATCAAATGCCACTGCCTTGTCTAATAGCCTAATTGAAATGACTTTTTCCTGTACTGTTGCATTAGGTTGTTCGAGATAGACTTCAGAACCCAAGAGGAAGGAAACTTGGTAAATGAGTGCTTAGTATCTTGATTCATTTGTTATCGTTGGTCTAAGAATTAGAAAACACCTAAAAGAAATCTTTAGTTTTTGATTTTCTGCAGAGAAAAAGAAAATAATCCACTCTGAATTTAGAGGTTCATTTAGCTTGTAGGGACTTAATTTTATCTGAAGTGGCCCTAAATACTTTATACTAAGTAAACGGAATCCTTGGTATCTTTGTTTTACTCTGTACAGTTTTAGTTCTTTAGATATCTCTTCAAAAAAAAATAAGGTATAATTTACAAAAAAGTCACCATTGTAAAGTGTACAGTTCAGTGGTTTTTAGAATATTCAGAGTTGTAAAACCATTGCTGCCATCCAATTCCAGAATATGTCATCACCCCCCGCCCCCCCTCTCCCGCAAGGAACCTGTCCAACCCTCAGTCCCTCTCCCTGCCCCTTTCCCCAGCCCCAGGTCACTGCTAGTCCACATTCTGTGCCCATGGATTTGCCTACTCTGAACTTCTCACAGACATGGAATCGTACAGTGCGTGGCCTTTTGTGTGTCCCTTTATTCACTTGCCAAGTGTTTAAGGGTTATCCCTGTCGTAGCAAGTAACCAGTACTCCTCAGCTTCTTATGGTGGCTGAAATGGGGTAACAGAGAGGCACTCTGAGCATGGTGAAGTGTGGCGTGAGCATCTGCCAGTGAGATGAAGAGGGGCTGATTCTAGGCACAGCCGGTGGCTGTGTGAGTGACATTCAAATACAAGAAACTACAGCCTAGGGACATGGACCCTTGGTGCTGTAATGAATGGTTGGCTTTGACCTAGGGAAGAGAATCCCCCCACCACTGCCCCCCACCCCCCACACATACATGAGAAGCTGTTGTTTGGTCACCAGGGGTGTCAATGTATTCGGGACAAGGTTAGCTTCCTACTCTGCATTCCCTGTGTTACATCCTTGTCCCAAGAGGCATTTAGGGTTAAAAAACGTTTCCCACCTTTATTTTAGATTTTCCTTGAAGGTAAAAGCTTTGAAAAGCAAGTGAAATTAAAAAAAAAAAGAAAAAAACAACAACTGGAGGGAAAAAAAAAAAAGCCCNCTGGTGATGGACAGGAAAGCCTGGCATGCCGCAGTCCATGGGATCGCAAAGTCAGACATGAATGAGTGACTAAACAACAATTTCAAGGAAAAAAATTTAAAAAAAAAAAAAAAAAAAAAAAAAAAAAAAAAAAAAAAAACTGGAGGGAAAAAAAAAAAGCCCATAGGGAGAATGATGCAGAATGAATCTGAAAGAGGCCGCGAAACAGGGAAGGAAGTGGCAACTGATGGATGACCCACCAAACCCAGGCCAAAGAAGGACCCAGGATAGGAATTAGTGTTGACCATGGCAGAGGGCAAGTCAGGCGTCATGCGGGGAGGGCAAAACCTTTGACCTCTGCTGAGAAAGCATGTCTGGACACTGGGAAGGAACACAGAGTATTGGAGAATGATGGGATTCATGGTCCCTCATTCATGCTAAGGATTATTATAGGAAAACTATGACATTTCAAGAGGCAAGTTTGCAGTTACACACTGACTGTCATTATTTTCCCCAAACTCGATTGTTTCTTCCCCTGCGTGAGCCTGTGAGCTTGCGGTCTCCTGACTTTTCAATGAATAAACTTTGTTTTCTTGTTTATTAATGCCCTGCTTACTTTCCCTTGAGTGAAGTTTTGCCTCTGCTTTAGTATGTTGTGTAGTGTACCTCACCTAAGGAAAACAAATTTTATTCCTTCAGAGAATCATAATTACTTTAAAAAAGGGCAAAATTGTACTTTGCAAGCTGGTAAAATGCTGTTACAAAGAAAAACATATATAGCAAAATATTCTGTTTTTATGTAATGTGATCTCTAAAATATAATTCAGATAAGCTCTTATAGTCTTTTATAATAATATTTTGTCACAACTTTTTGAGATATAATTGATAAACAGTAAACTGAAAATATTTAACATGTAAATTTTGATAAATTTTGTCATTTATATACATCACTGCCATCAAGGTAAAGAACATATTCATCAAACCCAAACGTCGTCTGTTTCCAACTCTCCCAACCCCTGTCCCCCTGGGACAACAACTAATCTGATGCCTGTTACTACAGACTAATTTGCTTTTATTTAGTTCAATTCAGTTCAGTCGCTCAGTCGTGTCTGACTCTTCGCGACCCCATGAATCGCAGCATGCCAGGCCTCCCTGTCCATCACCACCTCCTGGAGTTTACCCAAACTCATGTCCATCAAGTCAGTGATGCCATCTAACCATCTCATCCTCTGTCATCCCCTTGTCCTCCTGCCTTCAACCTTTCCCAACATCAGGGTCTTTTCAAATGAATCAGCTCTTTGCATCAGGTGGCCAAAATATTGGAGTTTCAGCTTCAACTTCAGTCCATCCAATGAACACCCAGGACTGATTTCCTTTAGGATGGACTGGTTGGATCTCCTTGCAGTCCAAGGGGATTCTGAAGAGTCTTCTCCAACACCTCAGTTCAAAAACATCAGTTCTTCAGTGCTCAGCTTTACTTATAATCCAACTCTCACATCCATACATGACTACTGGAAAAACCATAGCCTTGACTAAATGGATCTTTGTTGACAAAGTAATGTCTCTGCTTAGAGTTTAATAAATACATGATTATATAGTATGTTCACTTTGTCTCCCCCCCGCCCCCATTCAGTGAAGTTACTTTGAGATTTATCTGTAGTGTTGCATGTATCTATCATTTGCTCCTTTTACCACATTTTCTTTATCCATTCACCTATTAGTGAGTATTTTGATTGTTTCTAGGTTTTGGTTACCACGGGTAAAGCTGCTGTGAGCATACAGGTCCTTGTATGGACATAGACTTTCTTCCTCTTTTTCTATTTTAGTTTATTTTTTAATTGAAGGATAATTGCTTTACAGAATTTTGTTGTTTTCTCTTAGGCATCAAAATGAATCAGCCATAGGTATACAAGGCTAGAACACATGGTATGGTTTTGTTTAACTTTTTAAAAACTGATCAAGTTGTTTCTCAGTGTGGTCATGACATTTTACATTCCCAGGAGCCGTGCATGAGCTCCCATTGCTCTATATTCTTGTCAGCATTGGGCATAGCCAGTTCTTTAAATCTTTGTCATATCAGTAGATGTGAAGTAGTATCTCAGTGTGGTTTACCTTACATTTTCCTAATGACTAATGTTGCCAAGTAGTTTTACATCTGATTTGCCATCTGTATAACTTCTTTGGTGAAGTATGAACATCTTTTGCCCATTTTTTTGATTTGGATTAGTTGTTTTCTTATTGAGTTTTGAGAGTTCTTAATATTTCTTGGGTTCAAGTTCAGATATATGCTGTGTAAATATTTTCTTTTTGTCTGTGGCTTGTCTTTTTTATTCTAATGGTATTCTTTTGAAAAGCAGTTTTTTATTTTGATGAAATCCATTCTATCAAATATTTTATCAACTATGAAGTTGGTGTCATAGCTAAGAAATCTTTGCTTAACCCAAGGTCACAAATTTTCTCCTATGTGTCCTTCTAGATCTAATGTAAAACCTGTAACTATAACACTTCTACAGGAAAACATAGGAGAACATCTTTTAAGTTAATATCTATAGATGGCATGAGGTATGGATCAAATTTTATCTTTTACGCATATGGCTGTCCAGTGGTTCCAGCACCATCTGTTGAAGATTATCTTTTCTTTCCCGAATTGCCTTTGCACCTTTGTCAATAATGTGTGTGTGTGGCCTGTATGTTCCTTTGATCTAATATTTATTTTCCTTGATGCCAATACCAGAGTCCTGATTAGTGTAGCTTTTTAATGTCTTCAAATCAAATATTAGCCCTCCAACTTTGTTCTTTCTCACTTTGTTTTGGGTCTTTTAAGTTCTTGTATTTTCATATGAATTTTGCTATCAGCTTGTCAGTTTCTATGGTAGAGACCTCTGGGATTTTGACAAAGGATTGACTTAACTCTGTAGATCAGTATAGGGAGAACTGACACCTTAATAATTCTGAAGAAAAACAGTATATTTCTTGTTTATGAGGGTTTTAAAAATTTATTTTAGCAATGTTCTGTATATTCTTGCACATCTGTTGTCATAGTTTATCATAGTTTTGATTGTATTATAAATGGTAGTTTAAAAAATTTAGTATTCATTTGCTAGTAGTATATAAAAAGAGGATTGATTTTTGAATATTGATCTGGCGTTATGTTATCTGTGCATAAGGACTTTTTATATCTAGATGCCTTGTATTTATTTTTCTTACTTATTGCATTGACGAGAACTTTCAGAACATTGTGAGTGGAAGTGGTAAGAGAGGGCATGTTTGTATTACCCTTGATCTTCTGGTGAAAGCATTCAGTCTTCCCAGTGAGAGTGATGTAAGCTGTAGGTCTTTCATAGATTCTGTTTACCAGGTACAGGACACTCCCTAGTATTCCTAGTTTGCTGAGAATTTTTAATAAGGAATGGTTGTGGGATGTTTTTTCAAATGCTTCTTTAGTTTGTTAAGTGGTGAACTACTTAATGCATTTCTCTTCTGATCTTTAGTTTTCCTTTCTTCTATCTATCTTTGGATTTAATTTGCTCTTTTTTAAAAATTCATCTTTTAAAGGTGGATTTTTTGTCTTTCTAAATATACATATTTGGTGCTGTTAGTTTCTAAGTACCACTTTAGTGGAATTTCACTTTTGACATTTTGTGTTTTCTTTTTCATTTTTTTAATGCTTTCTTATTTCTCTTTTGATTTTTAATGTGTTGTTTAAAAATGGGCTTCTTAGTTTTTCTGTAGATATCTTTGTTATTTATTTTTAAAGTTTTTATTGTTAAATTTTTATTTCTTCCAGTTTTATTGGGATATAATTGATATACAGCACCGTATATAAGTTTACAATGTATGGCATACTGATTTGAATTACATACTCATGAAATGATTACCACAATAAGTTTATTGATTTTTTTAAAATTCCATTATACTGAGAGAACATATTTTCTATGAATCTTTTTTTTTAAATTTTGTAGGAATCTTATAAAATTTAAGACTAGTTTTATAGCTCAGAATATGGTCTATCTTAATAAATACTTGTATGTACTTGAAATTTCATTTTTTTTTTCCCCATTGTTGCTGGGCAAAGTGTTCTGTAACTGTCTGTTAGATAAACTGGGTATTGGTATTGTTCAAGTCCTCTCTATATTTCATGCTTTTCTATTTGTTGTATTAATTTTTGAGAAAATATATTGAAACCACTAAATATAACTGTAGCGTTGTTTATTTCTCTCTGCAGTTCTGTCATATGCTTCTTATATTTTCAAGCTTTGTTATTTGGTACATAAACATTTAGGATTGATATGTTTTTTCCATAAGTAAGCACTTCTCTCATTATGAAATAAATTTTATTATTTTCTTTAAAGTCTGCTTTGTCTATTTTTACTGTACCTACTATCATTTTCTTTTGACTTGTGTTAGCATGGTATATTTTTTCCCTCCTTTTAATTTTAAACCATTTTTACCTTTATATTTGAAGTGTTGAAAGCAATGAATAATTGAGTCTCTATATGTAATGTGTCTTTTTTCCTGTTTCTTAAAAAAAATTTGTTTTAATATCCCTACTTTACTCTTCTCCCCTTCTAGGACTCAAATTCTAAGTATGTTAGAATTAGAACAATACTGGTAACTTGATATTGTTCCACACTTCACCGAGTCTGTTAATTTCTTTCCAGTTTTTGTGTCTCTCTGCTTCATTTTTTATGATTTCTCTCTCTCTTTCTTCAGATTTACTTATATTTTCTTTTTGATTTATTGTCTGCTATTACTTTCTTCTTTTGTATTTTTCATCTTAGATATTGTGCTTTTAATCACTGGAAGTTTCCTTTGGATTTTCTTCTGTATTCCTTTCTTTCTTCATTATGGTTATGTTTTCTTCTGCTTCTTAAGCTCGTGGAACAGAATTAGTATAGCTTTTTGAAAATATATTCTTGTCTGCTAATTCCAATGTGCTTATCTTTTCTGAATGTAATTTTATTGATTTTCTCCTACTTCTACATCATCTTTTCTTGTTTCTTTATTTACCTAATAGTTTTGGATTAGATGCCAGACATTGTGATTCTTACACTGTTGGTTGCTGGATTTGGGGCTGTCCTTTAAATAGCGGTGGACTTCATTCTGTCATGTAGCTAAATCACTTGGAATTAGTTTGATAGTTTTTAGACTTGCTTTTAGGCTTCAGTAGGGTGAGTTTTGGACTTCCCTGGTGGCTCAGATGATAAAGGATCTGCCTACAGTGCAGAAGACTGGGTTTGATCTTTGGTTCAGGAAGATCCTCTGGAGGAGGGCATAGCAAACCACTCTAGTATTCTTGCCTGGAGATTTCCATGGAAAGAAGAGCCTGGTGGGCTACAGTCTATAGGGTCACAAAGAGTTGGACACAACTGAGCGACTAACATTTTCACTTTCTTTCACTTTCCCAGTGAGCTTAGAGCAGTCTTTATTCTGTGGTTCAGTTCAGTTCAGTCGCTCAGTCCTGTCCGACTCTTTGCGACCCCATGAATTGCAGCATGCCAGGCCTCCCTGTTCATCACCATCTTTCGGACTTCACTCAGACTCACGTCCATTGAGTCCATGATGCCATCCAGCCATCTCATCCTCGGTCGTCCCCTTCTCCTCCTGCCCCCAATCCCTCCCAGCATCAGAGTCTTTTCCAATGAGTCAACTCTTTGCATGAGGTGGCCAAAGTACTGGAATTTCAGCTTTAGCATCATTCCTTCCAAAGAAATCCCAGGGTTGATCTCCTTCAGAATGGACTGGTTGGATCTCCNGTTGGTGATGGACAGGGAGGCCTGGCGTGCTGCGGTTAATGGGGTTGCAAAGAGTCGGACATGACTGAGCAGTTGAACTGAACTGAACTGAATTCCAGAGATGGGGGCTTCCCAGGTGGTGCTAGTAGTAAAGAACCTGCCTGCCAATGCAGGAGACAAAAGAGACCTACGTGGGTTCCATCCCTGGGTCGGGAAGATCCCCTGGAGGAGGGCATGGCAACCCATTCCAGTATTCTTCCAGTAATCCAGTATTCTTGCCTGGAGAATCCCATGGATAGAGGAGCCTGACAGGCTACAGTCCACAGGATTACAAAGAGTCGAATACGACTGAAGCAGCTTAGCATATACTCGCGCATTCTAGAAGTGAGGCGAGTAGGTGTGAGTATAAATAAAACAGAATTGACCTTGAGTTGACAGTTGTTGCTGTTAAGTGATAAGTACATGGTACTTCATTATACTAGTTTATGTTTTTTTGAATTATATTGAATTTTTCCACAATAAAAAAAAAGAGATAGATAAATCCTTTGAAAAGAAGATTTTATTCTCTGAAAACAACAAATTTTACTGTGTGCAACTTTAGCCATTGTCAGTTTTAGTCTGATGTTAATTGTTCAAACAGTAATGGTTATCAAGTCCCATCACTTCATGGCAAATAAATGGGAAAACAGTGGAAACAGTGACAGACTTTATTTTCTTGGGCTTCAAAATCATTGCAGATGGTGACTGCAGCCATGAATTTAAAAGACCTTTGCTCCTTGGAAGAAAAGCTATGACCAACCTAGACACCATATTAAAAAGCAGAAACATTGATTTACCAATAAATGTCCATATAGTCAAAGCTATGGTTTTTCCAGTAGTCATTTATGGATGTGAGAGCTGGACCATCAAGAAAGCTGAGCACTGAAGAATTGATGCTTTTGAACTATGGTGTTGGAGAAGACTCTTGAGAGTCCCTTGGACTGCAAGGAGATCCAACCAGTCCATCCTAAAGGAGATCAGTCCTGAGTGGTCATCGGAAGGACTGATGCTGAAGCTGAACTCCAGTACTTTGGCCACCTGATGGGAAGAACTGGCTCATTGGAAAAGACCCTGATGCTGGGAAGATTGAAGGGAGGAGGAGAAAGGGTCAACAGAGGATGAGATGGTTGGATGGCATCACTGACTTGATGAACATGACTTTGAGCAAGTTCTGGGAGTTAGTGATGGAGGGGGAAGCTTGGCATGCTGCTGTCCATGGGGTTGCAAAGAGTCGGACACAACTGAGCAACTGAACTGGACTGAATGGTTATTACAAACTGAATAAAATTTGATAGTGGGTTCATTTCTTAGCTTTCCATGGGAAACTCGTAAGAAATTTTGTTAGGATATTTCAGCTGTAAATAACAACAAACCTTAACTGGTTATGACCTTAGAGGAATATGCTATTTCCCCTAACTAGAAGTTCTGCGCTGGGACTACAACAGCGTTGATTCATTCAGTGGCTCAGAACTCTGCCATCCTCAGTGTGTCACTCCTATCCTCATAGTTGTAAGGGACTAATTTATTTCCAGTTGTCACTTCTGAACCCAGTAATGTCCAAGAGCAAGAAAGGACTGGGTATATCTTTTCATTAGCCTGAGAAACCTTTTCCAGACGTCCTTGGCAGCTTTCTACTCATATCTAATTGCCCAAATTAGATACACGCCTAATCAGTCCCTGGCAAGGAGAATGAGACCACATGAATGCTTTGGATCACCATCCTTCACTTCTGTCATAGGCAGAAACTGGAGAGCCTGGGGCAGGAAGATGGATTCTACTCAAAAGTGGAGGTCTGCTGGAATGAGAAAAGGAAGAAGTGGCATATGGAAAAGGTTCAACAATATCTGCTAAAGGCAAGGAAAGTAACAACAAGGAGAGAGAGACAGAGACATAAAAGAGAGAGCAAGAGGCAGAGGCTATACAATCCTAAGCTCTTCAATGCACAGTAACATCAACATTCCTGGGGGAGGAAGGCATCAAAATGTCATATATTTTCCACCAGTCTTCAAGAGAGAGACAAGTTAATGTAGAGATTAGCAGGTGTTCAATTCTCTTTTTTTTTTTTTTAGCCACCCCGAGAGATGAACTTACTTCCTGAAAGGAAGTTGGCTGCCATCTTGGGCACCACTGTGCCCATTATGGTCAGGTCCATGATGGAGAGCTGGCTGAGAAAAAAGTACATGGGAGTGTGCAGGCGCCTATCAGCCTGCATGAGCAGGAGGAAGAGGATGTTGCTGGCCAGGGCTGTAGCAGAGGCCAGAAGGACAAGGGAAAATAGGAAGAAGTCATATGGTGAGTAGCTGAACAGACCCAAAAGGATAAAGTCTGATAGCGAGGTGTGGTTCCAGATATCCATGGCCTTGACCCTGAGGGAAAAATAAATGAGTAAACATCAAAACGAAACAACTTACCTGGCATCTCCAGGTAAACTGTCTCCTGTTTCTTCTAGAGGACAATGCCCAGCTCTCTGTCTTATCCCTGTCCTTTCCCTCTGCAGTGAAATCCTTTTCCTCTCATTTGTCCTCAGTGGTTACCAAACAAGATTTGATCCTTATTTCTCTTGAAAACTAGTTAGTACGCCCCCAGAGAAAGGGGCCTAAATAATGCAAAGGGAGAGAGAGAAGGGATTTTATGGTAAATAGCTATAGGTTTAGGAAAAGTGGATATAGATTTAAGACTATGAGAGTATTGGAGTTTTCAATAGAGAGTAGAAGGAAATGTGTATAACAGATGTAAGAATAAATGCTATTAAAAATATGATAAATTAATAAATGCTATTAAAAATATTAATTTTCCCTTCCCCCATTTTCTTAGAGCATTTACTTTAGAGAACTTTGTAAGTTATTTGACTCTGAAACGTACACAAACATTTTAAAAGTGAAATAATCTTATAGTCAGCTTTCAGACCCAGTAATGTCTTTCTCAAAAACTTGAGCCTCCAATTAAAATAAATTAATTAATTTTAAAAAACTTGGGATCCATATCTTTTCACTGGAAATCATCCAGGAAGATAGGGCCCCTACTTCCCTGGCTGTAGGAGGGCAAGACCTTAACTTCAGCAGGCACCTTGCTCCAAGTTGCAGAATTCTCTCTTGTAGAATGAAAGAAGTTTGTTTTCCTTTGAATAAAGCCATTTAACCAACACAGTCACTCCAATTACCAGGTGAATCTAGAATGAACTCTGTGTGCCAAATGGTGCTGTCAAGTCTCTTATTTGAGAACTGGTTACTGTTTATCCTGAGAGCATGAATATAATGGATTATCCTTGCCTGGATGTAGAAACGAGTGATATTCTCATGTCTTTGCATTCACTTAGCAGATCACCTATAATGCACATCACATTCTGATTTAATGTTTATTCAAAAATAATGCTGTTTTCTTTCTCTGATACCTTTTTGGAGAGGTTTTCAGGGTAGGAAGGAGATTTAGTTTTTGTTATATTTCTAGAGTCAGAAAATTGTGGCAGTGGGGAGAGAAATCCCAGGACATAGTGAATTACACAAACATGCCAGCCCGTGGTGGCTCACATGATAAAGAATCTGTCTGCAATGCAGGAGACCTGGGTTTGAACCCTGGGTCAGGAAGCTCTCCTGGATGAGGGCATGGCAACCCACTCCAGTATTCTTGCCTGGAGAATCCCTATGGACAGAGAAGCCTGGCAGGCTACAGTCCATGGGGTCACAAAGAGTGGGAGATGAATGAACAACGAAGCACAGCCAGGCAAGGGAGCCAGCGGACAGCTCGGGTAGGCAGAGTCCATGATCAGCACAGGCAGCAACACTGCAGTGACACAGACACGTGTGTGGCAGAGGCACAACAGACCTGTCTGCCCACTTTGTCTCAGTTCAGAGGCTGGAGAACAGATGATCAAGGATGAAAATTTTCCCCAAGAAAATTAGGATTATCATATTTTGGTCTCTGGTGCTGATAACATTTGTCACTTGACAGCAAGGAAGTATCTCTGTGTCCAGCCTGACACTATAATCTGAAGCCTGAAGTGAAACTAACTTCACATTTCTCTGTCACTTTCAGTCCCTTATCTGTCAGGTCTTGCCTCACCTGCTTCAGCACCTACCACCCTTATTCCTTTCGTCTTTCACTCTGACCTATAAATCTCAACAGAAACAGGTCAAACCCAAGCAATATGCAAAGATTTAGTCCTCAAGGCAATGCGTGAGCAAATGGTGACCTGAGAAATCCCCTCACAGGCTCCTCCAACTCCATGGCTCCAAATAAAAATTTGTAGAACTAACCATCCAAGATGTTCTTCTGCTTCTTACAAAATTGATGAGCTCATGTCCCAGGTTTATATCTCTAGTTGCAGAGCAGATATCTTGGGAGACCCAGCTCAGCTCATAATGACCCCAGGGAACAGATAGAACCTCCACCCCAAGGAAGAAGCCAAAATTAATGACATGGCTTCAGGGTAAAGTTCATTCCCCATAGCCCTGGCTCTGAAAAGCACCCCAGACTCCCTTCTAAGCAAAGGAAGGACCCATCCCTTGAGACGTCCACCTACACTTCCCTCAGGACTCTTAACCCTCACTTCACCCATGGGAGCTAAGAGAGAATGTGATCACCACTAAGTATCAAAGTGAATACCTAGCTGCATTCTGAAAGTTTGGTCATGGATGATGAAGTGGTCCCTGGTCAGTTAATCTATGACACTTGTACTCGAGTGATGTCCTATACCTTTATGGACTTGATTGTTGATTTTTTGTTTTCCACTCAAGAAGCTATATTTGTGTGCTATGGAATGAAACAAAGAGCAGCCACATGAGGAAAGCAAAGGGTCTTTATTCAGAGCTTTCAATAGCCAAAGGGTCAGCCACTGTTACTTGCATTTTGGCAGAAACACAAAGGCAGGCAGAGGAGTGGGAAAGCTTTAGAAAAAGAGAAGCTCCACATACGCCCTGATTGGAGAATACTGGTGTGGCGAATCTGTTGGCAGACTAATCAGGAGCACCATTATTCGTATTTGGCTTTTTTTGGTTGGCCTTAACTTGGAAGTGGGGCAAAAAATTAGGGATCAGCTCTTAATCAAGCCTTAGACATTTGGGGCCTATTGTTACAGAAGCGATTGTTAAGCTTCCTATATTGTTACCAAAGTGAACACTCTATCTTCCACAAGACTGACTTATAAAGACTGCCTTCCTGGATAGACTATTTATTATTGACAAGAGGGTTGATTTCCTCGGCAAGTTCTTGCAGTTTGTGGGTGAGAGTTCTTTTTTTTATATATGGTCCATTGTCTGTATGTTCAATCTCTCAGCAGCTATAAATGTGAATATCACATTGCTGCATTTTAATATGGAAACTGTTACGAGAGAGTTCTAAGAGTTCTCATCACAAGGAAAAAAATTTTGTGTTTATATGAGATGATAACTAAAGTTAATTAAATTTTGTGATAATCTCATAGTATGTTTACATCAAATCATTATGCTGTACGCTTAAAACTTATACAGTGCTATATGTCAGTTATATCTCACTAAACCTGAGAGGAAAAAAGAACACTCACCATAAATAAGGTTCTAACAATGCTGAAAGAAACGAAAAAAGAAAAAGTGTGGGTATATACAATGGGTTATAATTCATCCATTAAAAAATAAGGAAATCCTGCCATGTGCAACAATACAGAAGAATCTTGAAAGTATCCTGCTAAGTGAAATACATCAGACAGAGAAAGACAAATACTCCATGATCTTACTTATATGTAGAATCTAAAAACAAAAACAAAAGTCCTCATAGAAATAGTTTCTACTGATTGCCAGAGGCTGGGAGGTGGTGGGTAGTGGACATGGTGGGAGAATTGGGTGAAGGAAGTCAAAAGGCACAAATTTCCTGTTATAAGATAAATAAGTTCTTGAGATGTAAGGTACAGCATAGTAACTATAGCTAACAGTACTGTAGTGTATATTTGAAAGTTGTTAAGAGAGTAGATCTTTAAATTCTCAACACAAGGAAAAAACTTTGTAACTTGGGAGGTGATCCCTCGCTCACTCAGTTGCTTCAGTCATCTCCAACTCTTTGCAGTCCTATGGGCTGTAGGCTTCAGTGGTGTATCAGATTCTTTCTGTTGCTGTAATAAATGACCACAAACTTGGTGGCTTAAAGCAATTTCTTTTCTCTTACAGGTTTAGAAGTCAGAAGTATAAAATTAGTTTCATTGATTTAAAGTCAGAAAGCTGGTTGTTTCTGAGGTCTTTGAGGAAAAATTATTACTTTGTTCAGATTCTAGTAGCCCCCTGTATTTTTTTATTTTTACCCCTTTCTCCGTCTCCAAAGTTGGTTCAGTTCAGTTCAGTCACTCAGTCGTGTCTGACTCTTTGCGATCCCACGAATTGCAGCACGCCAACTCCCAGAGTTCACTCAGACTCATGTCTATCGAGTCTGTGATGCCATCCAGCCATCTCATCCTCGGTTGTCCCCTTCTCCTCCTGCCCCCAATCCCTCCCAGTACCAGAGTCTTTTCAAATGAGTCAACTCTTTGTGTGAGGTGGACAAAGTACTAGAGTTTCAGCTTTAGCATCATTCCTTCCAAAGAAATCCCAGGGCTGATCTCCTTCAGAATGGACTGGTTGCACCTCCTTGCAGTCCAAGGGACTCTCAAGAGTCTTCTCCAACACCATAGTTTAAAAGCATTAATTCTTCGGCACTCAGCCTTCTTCACAGTCCAACTCTCACATCCATACATGACCACTGGAAAAACCATAGCCTTGACTAGACGGACCTTAGTTGGCAAAGTAATGTCTCTGCTTTTGAATATACTATCTAGGTTGGTCATAACTTTTCTTCCAAGGAGTAAGCGTCTTTTAATTTCATGGCTGCAATCACCATCTGCAGTGATTTTGGAGTCCCCCAAAAAAAGTCTGACACTGTTTCCACTGTTTCCCCATCTATTTCCCATGAAGTGATGGGACCGGATGCCATGATCTTCATTTTCTGAATATTGAGCTTTAAGCCAACTTTTTTGCTCTCCTCTTTCACTTTTATCAAGAGGCTTTTTAGCTCCTCTTCACTTTCTGCCATAAGGGTGGTGTCACCTGCATATCTGAGGTTATTGATATTTCTCCAGAGTAAGCGTCTTCTAATTTCATGGCTGCAGTCACCATGTGCAGTGATTTTGGAGCCCAAAAAAATAAATTCTGTGGTTACGTAAACTTAACTTCTGATGATTCAATGACCCGTGTATTATTCTCTCTGACTGGTGGGAATGTAAGCATGTGTGAACTTTGGAAATTGTTTGGATTATGCTTTCTAGTGCTTCTTTTCCAAGCCTCATGGAATGTTACCCCACTCATTCTTAGATCATTTTTGAGTCAGAGATTCAAGAATGTGCCTCTTCCCATCTCCAGAGCTTTCTTTCTACCCACCTCTCTCTTTGCAACGTGCTGTCATGCAGATTGTGGCATTCTCAGCCTACCTGAATTCTCACCTCTGTGCTTGACATGTTGTTGTGTAGAAACTACATTCAGACAGTTATCTGAGGGCAACCATAGGTTTTATCTTGTTAGTATTCCTGTATTGCCTATTACTCAGTATCTTAAAATAATTGTTTTGTACATTTTATTTGGTTTTCTCGTTTGCCATTGTTTTTAATAATGAATATACATTCACACTCTGTTGTAGTCAGGTTCTGAAAGCATTTATCTTTGTTAGTTTAATTTTGTATGTAAAAATATTACGAACTATTACTTTTGAAGGAAAGAATATTTTATTTACTTCTGTTAGGTGTGCTTCGGGGAAGGCAATGGCACCCCACCCCAGTACTCTTGCCTGGAAAATCCAATGGACGGAGTAGAGCATACAGATTTCTCAAGAGGCAGGTCAGGTGGTCTGGTATTCCCATCTCTCTCAGCACTATTTAAAATAGCCAAGCAACCTAAATGCCCATTGACAGATGAATGGATAAAGACGATGTCTTTTGTGTGTGTGTATATACACACAGCCGTCAATATTACTCAGTCCTCAAAAAGTATCAAACAGTGACATTTACTTGGATGTTACATGGATGGACCTAGAGATTAGTGCACTAAGTGAAGTAAATCAGATAAAGACAATATCATATGTTATCACTTATATGTGGAATTTAAAAAAGTGATACAAACCACTTCAATTTAAAAAAGGAAAAAAATTTAAAAAGAAGAAATAATACAAATCAACTTATTTATAAAACAGAAATAACTTCACACACAAAAAAACAAATTTATGGCTACCAAAGGGAAAAGGTGGGGAAGGATAAATTAGGAGTTTGGGATTAACTGATACAAACTACTATATACAAGATAGGTAAAGAACAACAACCTACTGTCTAGCACAAGGAGCTATATTTCAATATCTTGTATTAACATATAGTGGAAAAGAATCTGAAAGAGTAGACAGACATATGCATACTACTACTAAGTCACTTCAGTCGTGTCCAACTCTGTGCGACCCCATAGACGGCAGCCCACCAGGCTCCCCCGTCCCTGGGATTCTTCAGGCAAGAACGGTGGAGTGGGTTGCCATTTCCTTCTCCAATGTATGAAAGTGAAAAGTAAAAGTGAAGTCGCTCAGTCGTGTCTGACCCTCAGCGACCCCATGGACTGCAGCCTTCCAGACTCCTCCGTCCATGGGATTTTCCAGGCAAGAGTACTGGAGTGGGGTGCCATTGCCTTCTCATAACTGAATCAATTTGCTGTATACCTCAAACTAATACAACATTGTAAATCAACTATACTTTAATTTTAAAAAAAGAAAAAGGAAAAAATGTGTGTGCATGTTAGACTGCCTTTACTGTATTTAATTACTTCTTTTAGCTGCACTATGACCTACTAAAAATGATGTCATATTTGCTGACACAGCACTGATGATTCACATTTATTACACAGTTAATATGAGGTATGCTTTGCGTTTTGAAGCAGCAGCCTGGTCATCTGTTCTGCCCGTTCTCTGCAAGCCATCTGCTTTCTTTTGTGACAGCTCTACTGCTTACATATCCTACATGCTGCCTTTGACAAAAATTCATTTATTCATTTACCTGACATCTGATATGTCCACAGCACAATTGTACACATTGCAAGAAATGTGAAAACAACACCATGTTATATACTGTTTTATAATTTTTAAAAATATTTTTTACAGTGTGGGATGGATGGGAAGCAGTCAAGAAGGCAGTAAGATTCGTTAGAGATGAACCCTGATATAGATAGGTAGGCTATTGCCAGACAGTTGAGAGAGAAGAAATTCATATATAGAGGTGTAAAATAGGTCAAGTTTATTCCTGTTTCTCCCATCTTGCTCCTCTCTTCCCCCAAAGCTTGCTCCCAGCATGCTTCCCCATTCCTTCCCAGAATGAATGTGAGCTTCACGAGGGCAGGATTTTTTAAAATCTATTTTATTCACTGTTGCACATTCAGTGTAAAAACTACCTGGCACACGTAAATGCTACATATTGTGAGTTGTTGAATGAATAAACATC
Source organism: Oreotragus oreotragus (assembly GCA_006410675.1). Lineage (NCBI taxonomy): Eukaryota > Metazoa > Chordata > Mammalia > Artiodactyla > Bovidae > Oreotragus > Oreotragus oreotragus. The sequence continues at coordinate 63,335 of SJYX01024878.1, forward strand.
TGAATGATACTTACTAGTAAGGTTTAATGTGTCTGGACTTCTAAGGTATCAATTAGTTCATTTTTTTCTCCCCTTAAACCTTGGTCAATACAATTAATATCAACTTTTCAAAGAATCTTTTATTTTAATTTATATCTTTAAAATTATGAATGAGATTACACATCATATATATTTTGTAGCCATTTTTTAGCTTGTTATTAACTTCTGTTTGTGTTTTTTCCATTTTTTATTGGTTGTCTCTTATTATAAAAACTCTTTATATATCAAGAACAATTTTCTTTGTCACATGTCTTGCAAGCATTTTCTCCATCTTGTCATTTATCTTTTGACTTTATTGTATTATTTAAATTTTGATGTGGTCATCAGATGGTAAAGCGTCTGTCTACAATGCAGGAGACCCGGGTTCGATCCCTGGGTTGGGAAGATCCCCTGGAGAAGGAAATGGCAATCCACTCCAGGACTATTGCCTGCAAAATCCCATGGACAGAAGAGCCTAGTAGGCTACAGTCCATGGGGTCGCAAAGAGTCGGACACGACTGAGCGACTTCACTTCACTTCACTTCACTTCATCTATGTAAGTCTTTTACTTTATGCTTTCAGAGTATCTCCTTGATTGTTTTAAGAAAAATTATCTCATGCTTTCTCCTAGCACTTTAATTCTTTTTGTTTTTTTCTTTTTTAGTTATATATATCTTTGACCTATTTAGGGCAGATAATTTTTATTAAATTTTTTTTGTCTTTTTGTCATTGATTGAAATATCTTATCAGATACTTAATCTCTCTGTTTTGGGGTCTGTAACTGATCTGTTTTCCATTCCTTTGATCTCTTTTGTCCTTTCATGTGTCTGTACCAACATGCACGCAGGAATACCGGAGTGGGTTGCCCTGCCGTCCTCCAGGGGATCTTCCCAACCCAGAGATTGAACACAGGTCTCCACCTACTTTAGGTGGATTCTTTACCACCTGAGCCACCAGGGAAGCCCAAGAATACTGGAGTGGGTAGCCAATCCCTTCCCCAGGGGATCTTCCTCACCCAGGAATCAAACTAGGGTCTCCTGCATTGCAGTCAGTTCTTTACCAGCTGAGCTACCAGGGAAGCCCTGTAGCTGCTACTGTATCTTTAAAAATACCGTGTGTGTGTGTGTGTGGCTCTGTGCAATTTTATCCCATATGTATATTTGTGAAACCATCACCACATTCAATATGTAAAACTGTTTCATAACTACAAAGGAACTCCCTGGCGTTACCCATTAATATTCCTATCCCACCTTGTCAAGCTTCCGGCAACCACTTTGTTTGCCATGTCTATAGCTTTGTCATTTTGAGAATGTTATTAAATGGAGTCATGCAGTAAACAGCCTTTTTAAATTAGCTTTTATCATGAAGCATGATGCCTTTGATATCCATCCAGGTTATTATGTTTATCACTAGTTCCCCACCCCTCCCTCTGCTTTTTTTTTTTTTTTTTGCTGGGTAGTATTCCACTGTATGGAGGCACCAGGTTTTCTTTAACCTTTCACTACTTTAGTTGGTGTTGTTTGAATTGGATGTTTGGTTTATTTTCAGGTTCTTTATTGCAAATAAAGCTGCTATGAACACTATTCTTGGTAAAGAGAGTATTGGATTAAATACGATCCTTGGTTTATGATACAATGTCATCACTGGTCCAACGCAGAGAACTATTATTCATGTATTTCTTTTTAATTTTTTATCTGTACTAATAAATAAACATCCATGAATCTACCATCCAATCTCACAACAACTAACTTACATCTTTCTGTGTTCTCCACTCCTATCCCTACCCCTAGCTTCCCCCTTAGAAAAAGATATATTCCCCTAGATTCCTACCTTCCTGATTTTGCTTTTATCATTACTTTAGGGGAGGGGGTGTATTTTTTTATCACATACTGCTTGCTTTACTTATTTTTTATTCTTATAAAAAGATTTTAATAATCTATGTTATCTTTGAGGATTTTCTGTGTTACTAAAGTTTCACTTTATTTTCATTCCTGATTAATACTCCGTTGTAAGCATATAACAAGAAAGTTTAGGTTGTTTTCAGTTTTGCTGTTATGAGCAAAGGTCCAACTTCTAGCCATTAGGCTATAATTTAATAATAATACATTGTTTTAACAGTAGTAAAAATAATGCTCTAATCTAGTGGTACTGCTACTAAGAAATGACATGATTGCCATGATAAAACAGCTACATTGATCTGAGATGTTTATAATAACCTAGCCTTGTATTTTATGTCATAAATTAAAAAGGTCAGTGGAAAATCAAATAAGATCTAAATATTCTGCCCACTCATGGTAATATTTATGTTTTATAATAAACTTCTCCCTGATCCTCTTTTATAATAAACTTCTCCCTGATACTCTTCCAAGGTCAACTCTATAGAGTATTTGTTGAGAGTAAGGAATTATTTATATGTTAACATTCAGATGATGTGGGAAAGAAATGCTCTTATTCTGCAGAGGCTGCTAACCTCAGTACACTGGATTCTTCCATGAAAGTGAACATGTTAGTTGTTCAGTCATGTCCAACTCTTTGTGACCCAGTGGACTGTACTGTCCATGGGATTCTCCAGGCAAGAATACTGGAGTGGGTTGCTATTTCCTTCTCCAGGGGATCTTCCTAATTCCCATCTCTTTCAGAATTTTCCACAGTTTATTGTGATCCACACAGTCAAAGGCTTTGGCATAGTCAATAAAGCAGAAATAGATGTTTTTCTGGAACTCTCTTGCTTTTTCCATGATCCAGCGGATGTTGGCAATTTGATCTCTGGTTCCTCTGCCTTTTCTAAAACCAACTTGAACATCAGGAAGTTCACGGTTCACGTATTGCTGAAGCCTGGCTTGAAGATTTTTGAGCATTACTTTACTAGCATGTGAGATGAGTGCAGTTGTGCGGTAGTTTGAGCATTCTTTGGCAGTGGCTTTCTTTGGGATTGGAATGAAAACTGACCTTTTCCAGTCCTGTGGCCACTGCTGCGTTTTCCAAATTTGCTGGCATATTGAGTGCAGCACTTTCACAGCATCCTCTTTCAGGATTTGAAATAGCTCTACTGGAATTCCATCACCTCCACTAGCTTTGTTCATAGTGGATCTTTCTAAGGCCCACTTGACTTCTCATTCCAGGATGTCTGGCTCTAGATGAGTGATCACACCATCGTGATTATCTGGGTTGTGAAGATCTTTTTTGTACAGTTCTTCTGTGTATTCTTGCCACCTCTTCAGTAGCATAACATCTTCAAATCCTTCAAATAGCTTCCATTGTCTTATCTCTTCCTTTTACAGCCAAATCTTCATATCCCTCTCTTTTGTGATTCAATTTAGGGTCAGATAACTTAAGGCAGGGACTTCCTTGGTGGTTCATTGGTAAAGAAACTGCCTGCCAATGCAGGAGATGAAGGTCCAGCCCTGTGTCAGAAAGATCCACTGGAGAAAGAAATGGCAACCCACTCCAGTATTCTTTCTTGGAAAACCCCATGAACAGAGGAGCCTGGTGGGCTATAGTCCATGGGGTCACAAAGAATTGAATGCAATAGTGACTGAACAAGAAACTCAGGGCAAACTCTCCATCTAAAAATCATTATCTTAACAAATTCAAAGTCCTTTTTATCATTTGTATTCACTTCCTGGGACTGCTGGAACACTGGGTGACTTAAATGACAAACACTTATTATCTCAGTTCTGGTACTAGAAATCTGAAATCAAGGTGCCTGAAGGACATGAAGAAGAATTGGTTCTGTGCTTCTCTCCTTGCTTCTGCTAGCATCAGGCATTCCTTAGCTTTAAAATGGCACTCTCCTTGTGTCCCTTCACATCATCTTCTGTGTATGCCCATCTGTCTCTATGTCCACATTTCCCTTTGTGATAAGGACATCACTCATGTTGTATTTGAGTCCACTCTAAAGACCTCATCTTAACTTGGTCACGTACAAAAGACCTTACTTCCCAATAAGGTCGCATTCACAAGTAGTGGGGACTTCAAATCTTTGTGATTTTTATCTATAAAAATACATGTATAAAAAGATACAATAATCATAAGTAAAATAGATACATAAAATGCCTAGTGAATAAAACAGTGTTAATGACAGATTTGTTCATAAGCATGAAATCAAGAAGGACCCTGTGTTACTGAAAGCTTGGCCTATCTTTGCACCAGTGCAGAATCAAATTCCAGAGACAGAGTTTTGGATAAAGTATAAAGCTTTATTGCTTTACCAAACACTGGACTTCTGCCCAAAAAAACTATGTGTCTCCACCCCAGAGAACCTGATGAGGGGTTTTTAACAGTGGGTTAAAGGTGGGGTCTCTGACAAGATTAGGGTGTGAACAGCCTTGAATTCCCTTAATCTCATCTCAGATGGTCAGTCTCCTAATCTTGATGAGTTTCTCTGGTCCCTTTAATCTTGTAACAGGTGGTTTTTTGGCTGTTCCTCCCTTGATTAGCAACTGTTTGAATCCACCCTTTGGAACTCAGGGAAGATCATAATGACTGGAGCCTTGCTGGAAATAAATGGGTGACAGAAAGACCGCTGTGCCTGAGAGTCCCATAGGGCCCCACCTGCAAAGCTTTCTCAAGGGTAGATGCCCCTTGTCCTCTATCTCTTATTTGTAGAAAAACTTTAGCCACCCGCATACGCTGTGTGGAGCTGAAACACTTTATTTTTCACCAAGCATTTATAAATATTTAAGTAAAAGGGAGGAAAATAAATAATAGATTAATATTTATAACATTAAACAGAGCAAATTTTGTTGTATTTAACTTTTAATGAATTCCATTTGAACTGTGAGTCATTCAAGAAAGAAACCTATTTGGGAATTTCTTCACATTCAAGCACTCTTGAAGTTACCCACTTCTCCTCACCCGCCTAGGCTGCCCCACCCATCTCAGTCACCATCAAGGGTGACTCTAACTACAAAATACATTTCCAGAAGTGGAATTCCTGGGTCTAGCAATATATTTTACATTTGGGGAGATATTGCTAAATTGTCCAAAATGTATGAGAGTCCCTGTTTCTCCAGTAGAAGCACCCTCTTTCCCAGTCCAAATGGTCAACATGGACCCAGGGCAGGGATGTAGTTCTGCTGGGGTCAGAGCTCCACACAGCATATGTGGGTCTGGGGGCTTTGACTTTTGCTAACTGTTGCTAACCCTGAGGCTGCAGCTTCACTAAAGGGTGATGATCTCAAAGACTGAGAGGTTTATGTATTCATTTATGAGGGATTAGGTGGAGATTGGCCTTCCCTGGTGGCTCAGATGGTAAAGAATCTGCCAGATGGTGCTAGTGGTAATGAACCCACCTGCCAATGCAGGAGACACCAGAAAGGCAGGTTTGATCCCCGGATGGGGAAGGCCAGGGCAACCCACCCCAATATTCTTGCCTGGAAAATTCCATGGACAGAAGAGCCTGGCAGGCTACAGTCCATAGGGTCACACAGAGTCAGACACGACCGAAGCGACTTAGCACTGACCCACACACACAGGTGGAGATTAATGTAGTGGCTTCCAGGCAACAGCACCATGACAAACTCCTAAATTCCTTGTCTGATGTCCCCTCTGTCTGATGATCTAGACAGAGGAACTGTAAGAATTTGGTCTGTTCAACTTATCCCTTTTGTTTCCTCTTTGTTTTCCATTCTAGAAGGCACTCCCTCCAATCATGGCAAGAGAGTATCAGAAGTGCCCAGAAAGGTTCTTAACTTTCACAGGCTTTAGGTTGTGGACAGACTTGTGTGTACAAAGTATGCATGTGTGCATGGGAGTAGGGAGGAAGCGGGACTCAGGAGTGGGGGAAGGAGAGTTCTTTAAATTGCTTTTATAATTTTTTAAAAAATAACACAGGAATATGTTTCTATGTTTATTTCTTCACTACACTCACAATCTTATTGGTATTTGTTGTCATCAGGGAAACAGAGCAGAGGGATGGAAGTCAACTCTTCTTGGGGACTCAGGGATTTCTTCCTTAATTATATTAATTCTAATATCTAAAAGGTGGATCCCAATCCTGTTTCTAATCACAGAGAACTCTGAAAATAGACTAATTTATCTGATGCAAAATCAGCACCTAAATAGACAGATCTTTAAATGAGGAAAACAATATGGCAATAAAATAGATAACCTGGAAGAAATGGACAAATTCTTAGAAAAGTCCAATCTTCCAAAACTGAACCAGAAAGAAATAGAAATTATGAACAACCCAATTATAAGCACTGAAACTGAAGCTGTGATTTAAAAAAAAAAAAAAAAAAACTCCCCCCAAACAAAAGCCCAGGACCAGATGGCTTCACAGGAGAATTCTATCAAACATTTAGAGACGAGCTAATGCCTATACTTCTAAAGCTCTTTCAAATAATTGTAGAGAAAGGATCACTTCCAAATTCATTCTATGAGGCCACCATCATCCCGATACCAAAACCAGACAAAGATAACACAAAAAAGAAAACTGCAGGCTAATATCACTGATGAACATAAAATCGTCAACAAAATTTTAGCAAACAGAATTCAGCAAAACATCAAAAAGCTCATACACCATGATCAAGTTGGGTTTATTCCAGGAATGCAAGGATTCATCAATATATTCAATATGATACAACATATTAACAAATGGAAAGATAACCATATGATCATCTCAACAGATGCAGAAAAAGCCTTTGACAAAATTCAGCACCCATTTATGACTAAACTCTTCAAAAAATTGGCATAGAAGGAACTTACCTCAACATAGTAAAGGCCATATATGATTAGCCTACAGCAAACATCATTCTCACTGGTGAAAAACTGAACACATTCCCCCTAAGATCACGAACAAGACAAGAGTGTCTGCTTTCACCACTATTATTAAGCATAGTTCTGGAAGTCCTAGCTATAGCAATCAGAGAATAAGAAGAAATAAAAGGAATCCAGACCAGAAAAGAAGAAGTAAAGCTCTCACTGTTTGCAGATGACGTGATACTGTACATAGAAAACCCTAAAGATCATATCAGAACATCACTAAAGTAATCAGTGAATTTAGCAAAGTTTCAGGATACAAAATCAATACACAGAAATCACTTGCATTTCTACATACTAACAATGAAAGATCAGAAATAAAAATTAAGGAATCAATTTCATTAACCATTTTAGCAAAGAATTAAATACTTAGGAATAAACTTACCTAAGGAGACAAAAGAACTGTACATAGAAAATTATAAGACACTAATGAAAGAAGTCGAAGATGACATAAACAGATGGAGAGATATTCCATGTTCCTGGGTAGGAAGAATTAATATTGTGAAAATGAAAAAAAAAAATAATATTGTGAAAATGACTATACTGCCAAACACAATCTACAGATTTAATGGGCTCCCTATCAAATTACCAATGGCATTTTCATAGAAGTAGAACAAAAAATTTAACAATTCATATGGAAACACAAAAGACCCAGAATAACCAAAGCAGTCTTGAGAATGAAGAATGGAGCTACAGGAATCAACCTTCCTGACTTCAGATTATAGTACAAAGCTATAGTCATCGAGATAGTATGGTACTAGCACAAAAACAGAAATACAGACCAATGGAACAAGATATAAGGCCCAGAAATAAACCCATGTACCTATGGGTACCTTATTTTTGACAAAGGAGTCAAGAATATATGATGGGGTAAAGACAGCTTCTTCAATGTATGGTGCTGGGAAAACTGGTCAGCTACATGCAAAAGAATGAAATTAGAACACCTCCTAACACCATACACAAAGATAAACTCCAAATGGATTAAAGACCTAAATGTAAGACCAGAAACTCTTACAGGAAAACATAGAACACTTGATGACATAAATCAAAGCAAGATCCTTCATGATCCACCTAGAGTAATGGAAATAAAGACAAATGTAAACAAATGGGACCTGATTAAACTTAAAAGCTTTTGTAAATCAAAAGCTTTTGTACAGCAACTATGAGCTGTACAATCCTCAGAATCAGAAAAGACAATCCTCAGAATCAGAAAAAATAATAGCAAATGAAACAACTGACAAAGGATTAATTTCCAAAATGTACAAGCAGCTCATACAACTCAATACCAGAAAAACAGACAACCCAATCAAAGAGTGGGAAAAAGACCTAAACAGACATTTCTCCAAAGAAGACCTATAGATGGCTAAAAACACATGATGATCAACATCGCTCAATATTAGAAGAATACAAATCAAAACTACAATGAGGTATCACCTCACTGTCAAATGACCATCATCAAAAGGACCATCTACAAACAATAAATACTGAAGAGGGTGTGGAGAAAAGGGAGCGCTCTTGCACTGTTGGTGGGAATGTAAACTGATACAGCCACTATGGAACACGGTACGGAGATTCCTTAAAAAACTAGGAATAAAGCCACCATATGACTCAGCAATCCACTCATAGACAAATACCCTGAGGAAACCAAAATTGAAAGAGACACATGTATCCCATTGTTCATTGCAGCACTATTTACAATAACTAGAACATGGAAGCAACCTAGATGTCCATCAACAGATGAATGGATAAAGAAGTTGTGCTACTTATACACAATGGAATATTATTCAGCCATAAAAAGGAACACATTTGAGTCAGTTCTGATGAGGTGGATGAAGTAGAACCTATTATATAGAGTGAAATGTTTCAGAAATAAAAAGATAAATACCATATTCTAACACACATACATATATAGAGAATTTAGAAAAATGGTACTGAAGAATTTAGTTACAGGGCAACAGTGGAGAAACAGACATAGAGAATAGACTTATAGACCTGCGGAGAGGGGAGGAGAGGGTGAGATGTCTGGAAAGAGAAACATGGAAATTTACATTACCGTATGTAAAATAGATAACCAAGGGGAATATGCTGTATGGGTCAGGAAACTCAAACAGGGGCTCTATATCAACTAAAGGAGTGGGATGGGGAGGGAGACGGGACAGAGTTTCAAAAGTGAGGAGATATATGTATACCCATGGCTGATTCTTGTTGAGGTTTGACAGAAAACAGCAAAGTTTTGAAAAGCAATTATCCTTCAATTAAAAAAAAAAAAAACCTGGAACATAAACTCACCAAATTGGTAAGAATCAGAAACATGTTGGATGGTTTATTCTATAAATTTCTGTTTGGAGCCATGGAGTTGGAAGAGTGTTTGTTTAAGAGTCTTTCTCAGATGGCCACCTGCTCATGCATTGCTCAGAGGACTAGATCTTTGCATATTTCTTGGGTCTGACACATCTCTGCTGAGCTCCACCAAGTGGAGTGGAAGGTGAACTCTGGGGAGTTGAATGGGTATGGTAAGTGCTGAAGGGGGTGAGAAAAGACCAGAAGATGAGGGATTAAAGGTTAACAGGAAGGGGAAGAAATGGATCTGACTTCAGGCTTCTGCCTATAGAGTGTCAGGCTAGATACAGGGATACCTCCTTGTTATCAAAGGTTGTCAGCAACAAAGACTGGAAAGATGGTAATCTTAGTTTTCTTGGTCAAAATTGTTAGCATTGCCTATTTGCTTTCCAGTCTCTGGACTCAGCTCCAAAGTAGGCAGACAAGCCTCTTGGGCCATCACCGCAAGCGTGTGCTCATCAGGCTGGCGTCCACGGTTATGCTTCATCCCTGCCAGTGCTGATCTGGAATCTGCCCCCTGAGCTGTTCTCTGGCTCTCTTGGTGGGCATGTCTCTGTAACCTACCATGTCCTAGGATTTCCCTGTCTCCTGCCATGATCTTCGACTCTGGACAGTTTACTTATCACTGCTGAGATGAAAATGGCATTGTGCATGTACACTGTCCTACACCTGGAGACATAAAAAAATTAAATATATGATTAAGCCCCATCCATACCCACTATCGGTCACCTATAGGGTGGAACCAAGGCATATGCACAAAAACATCTTCTCAGATGTCTTAGAGACATAAGCATGACCCTGGTCATGACCACAGCATCCCAAGAATCTCACTCTTGCTTCTTTTTTTCTATTCGTAATTATACTCCTATTTCAAACTGTTTCAATACTCTCTGTCTCTCTTTTTGTACCTCTCCAGTTTTTATTAGGGGAAACTCTTGAATCGTAAACGTGACATCACACAAGACAGAGGAACACACTCCAAGAAGGCACCCCTGGAGGCCCACCACTTGTAGAGTGAGCAATGACAGCTCCTTACTTGGTAAATTCAATGAGTGTCACTGAATCTTGGAAGGGTCACTGCTTCTCATCAGTTTAGAGTCAACTGAGGTTACATACTAGGTAACGTGAATGATGTACAACCGGGAAACAGATGTGTCTAAGTCCTTGCCCTCACATATACCAGAGTTCAAGTAGCAAAGTGGGGTGAAAGGTTGGTCTACATCCAGAGAGGTATTTCTGAGGTTTTGAGGTTCTCATGATGCATTTGACATTAAAACTTACTTCAGTGGCAGTGCCTGCTGTGTTGGGAAAATATAATTAAAAGCCAGATGTCCTCCCTACCCTGAAAACCTTCCACAAAGGAAGATGAGAAAGAAAACTGTTTTGTTTTTGAATAAGCATTAAATCAGAATGTGATTTGCATCACAGATGATGTGCTAAGAAATTGCACAGAGAAGGAATATCAACCTTCTATATAGCCAGGTGGTGACAAACTATTACATACATGCACTCAAGATAAACAATAACTAGTCCTCAAGGAAGAAGTTTTGACAGCAACTTTTGTCGGATTCCATGCTTAATTCATATGGTAATTGGCATGATTCTCTGTGTTTGTTACTTGGCTTTTTCCAAAGGAAATACAGATTTCTCACAGGTTTTGACAAGAGATAGTTCTGCAGCTTGGAGCAAGGTGCCTGCAGAAGTTAGGGTCCTGCCCCCCTACAGAGTGTGGGAGGTAAGGATTCTATCTTCCTTGATGATTACACTTCAAAGAGATGGATTTTAGATCCTTGAGAAGACATTCCTGATTCAGAAGTTTGGTTAGAGATTATTTTACTTTTAAAAGATTGATATAGCTTATCAATTCCTGGGCTTCCCAGGTGGCACTAGTAAAGAACCTGTCTGCCAATGCAGGTAGACGTAAGAGACACGGGTTCAATCCTTTGTTCAGGAAGATCCCCTGGAGGAGGGCAGGATACCCCACTCCAGTATTCTTACCTGAAAAATCCCTTGTATAGAGGAGTCTGGTGGGTTACAGTCCATAGCGTCGCAAAGAGTCAGGCACAACTAAAGTGACTTTGCAGGTATTCACTTACCTTATCAGAGACATAAGGAAGTTACAATTATACTTCTGCTTATTTAACTTATATGCACAGTACATCATGAGAAATGCTGGACTGGAAGAAACACAAGCTGGAATCAAGATTGCCGGGAGAAATATCAATAACCTCAGATATGCAGATGACACCACCATTATGGCAGAAAGTGAAGAGGAACTAAAAAGCCTCTTGATGAAAGTGAAAGAGGAGAGTGAAAAAGTTGGTTTAAAGCTCAATATTCAGAAAACAAAGATCATGGCATCCGGTCCCATCACTTCATGGGAAATAGATGGGGAAACAGTGGAAACAGTGTCAGACTTTATTTGGGGGGGCTTCAAAATTACTGCAGATGCTGATTGCAGCCATGAAATTAAAAGATGCTTGATCCTTGGAAGAAAAGTTATGACCAACCTAGATAGCATATTCAAAAGCAGAGACATTACTTTGCCAACTAAGAGGCAGAAAGTGAAGAGGAGCTAAAAAGCCTCTTGATGAAAGTAAAAAAGAAGAGTGAAAAAGTTGGCTTAAAGCTCAACATTCAGAAAACGAAGATCATGGCATCCGTTCCCATTATTTCATAGGAAATAGATGGGCAAACAGTGGAAACAGTGTCAGACTTTATTTTTTTGGGCTCCAAAATCACTGCAGATGGTGACTGCAGCCATGAAATTAAAAGATGCTTACTCCTTGGAAGAAAAGTTATGACCAACCTAGATAGCATATTCAAAAGCAGAGACATTACTTTGCCAACTAAGGTCCGTCTAGTCAAGGCTATGGTTTTTCCAGTGGTCATGTATGGATGTGAGAGTTGGACTGTGAAGAAGGCTGAGTGCCGAAGAATTGATGCTTTTGAACTGTGGTGTTGGAGAAGACTCTTGAGAGTCCCTTGGACTGCAAGGACATCCAACCAGTCCATTCTGAAGGAGATCAGCCCTGGGATTTCTTTGGAAGGAATGATGCTAAAGCTGAAACTCCAGTACTTTGGCCACTTCATGCGAAGAGTTGACTCATTGGAAAAGATTCTGATGCTGGGAGGGATTGGGGGCAGGAGGAGAAGGGGACGACCGAGGATGAGATGGCTGGATGGCATCACGGACTCGATGGACATGAGTCTGAGTGAACTCCGGGAGACGGTGATGGACAGAGAGGCCTGGCATGCTGCGATTCATGGGGTCGCAAAGAGTCAGACATGACTGAGCAACTGAACTAAACTGAAGATAAATAAAAGAACCAGAGAGGGAGTCAGGGCTCCCCTTACAAATTTATTCCTCTCTGTCATGGTGAAACATCTGCCTTTTGGACCCTCCCAGGGTCTTAGATGACAAATCCATGGCAACATTCTAATCTCCCCAAGCTTCTGAACCCCTTTCTCTACATGAAACCAAGGGGATCCAGCATTTCTAATTTGGTCTGGTGGGCCTCCTTTTGGTCCCTGTTTCAGCCAACTCACCAAAGCCTTAGAGTCCTAACTCCCAAGAGGCAACATGAGATGCAGTCTCTGTTCAGTAATCTGTATCAATAAATCAACACCAATAATGGGATCTTGCTTTAAGAAAAAGAAAATGACTACACAATATTCCTGGTTTGGGAGAAGGGGCCCTGTGGCTTCAGTTTGATCAATTTCCAGGTACTTGTACCACTTCCCAGTTCGTGAGAGGATCATCTGGAGCCCAGCTGCCAAAACGGATCTGAGGTCAAAGATCCTGATTCCCCTTCAAAACCCAGAAGATGACTCTGGTCCACCTGCAGTTGAGGAGGAGGTTTTCAGAAGCTCTGTGAACAAGCCACATGTTGCCTGGCCTCGGGCACCCCATCCTGCTGTGGAGCAGGACTGATGGCAGCCTTCCCGCTCCCAGGACTGGGTGAAGACCTGTGCCAGGCTGGGGACTCCGTGGGGCCAGCAGGTAGGAAGCCTGTCCGGGGAAGGGATCTACTTTTCTTGGCTCCAATTGGAAGGAAAGGCTGAGAAGGTGTCTCCAGGGAAGGAGCCAGCCAGCTAGCAGGAATTCTGTAAACTATTTAGAGAACGGGACCACCCTGCCTGCCCCCATCCCACCCTGTGCAAACAGGAAGATCTGGGCCATGTCTGGGGCGGCTGGGGCAGGAATCAGCACCAGGCAGCTCAGCTGCCAGCACTCACCCTCACGGTGGACCAGAGGCTCTGACTGAAGGAGCCAGGCCGAGCCCAGGAAGGAAAGGAGCCTGCACTGACCTCAGGGATCGGGAGGAAGAGTTGGGGGAGGGACCCCTGTTTCCTGGCTGGAAGCCACCTCTCGCCTTGGCTTGAAAGGGAAGAGGTAGTAAGTCTGCACTCTTGAGGAAGGTGGACCCTGCTGCTGGAGACCTGGGTTTGGATCCTGAATCTGCCACTTCCTAGTTTTATCACCTCTCTCTGACTTCATTCCTTTAACTGTAACATAAACCCCTTACTAGAATTGTGAAGCTTAAGTGGCTAAGAGGGCTTCCTTGGTGGCTCAGATAGTAAAGAATCCACCTGCCATGCAGAAGACCCAGGTTCGATCCCTGAGTCAGGAAGATCCCCTAGAGAAAGGAACAGCTACCCACTCCAGTATTCTTGCCATTGGGTCACAAAGACTCGGACACGACTGAGCGACTAACGCTTGAGAGACTAACAACAGAGCCACCTGGCATGTAGTCAGTGCTCAGTAAAGCAGATTATTATCCTTATTAGAGGACATAAGAAGACCCCATGACCAGTCAATACACCAGCCTGTCATGGACTGAAAACCCTTCACCGAACACCCCTCCGGGCAAACTGCTCTAAGTCTCCTTGTCATCTACCCTTTCCCTGCCTGCGGAGTTATTAACTTTGGAAACTATAACAGCATCACAAGATTTACTCAGGACGAGTGTAACTGAATCCACTAGATCTGTTTCTCATTTTCCTAACAGTTGCAGATTTCTCATAATAATCACTTGGAGGGGGCAGAGGACAGAGGTGGAGCCACTGCATTCTATGTCTGCATCTCCATTGCTGTGCTGCAGATAGGTTCATCAGCACTATCTTTCTAGATTGCATATATATGAGTGAATATTCGATACGAGGTCAATGCAGGCTTCCCTGGTGGCTCAGTGGTAAAGAATCTGCTTGCAATGCGGGAGACACAGGTTTGATCCCTGGGTCAGGAAGATCCTCTGGAGGAGGGCATGGCAACCCACTCCAGTATTCTTGCCTGGTGAATCCTGTGAACAGAGAAGCCTGGCAAGCTACAGCTTGTAGGGTCACAAAGAGTCTACTGAGCACGCACAAGTGCACACCGAGCTACTGCAGAGCTGCCTGAGGACAAGGTGGGGCCAGAGTCCGCCACTCAAGAGTCCCTGCCCAGACTCCTTACTTGTACACTTTGGTGTTGTAGGTCTTCTCCCCAGGGAAGCCGAACATGCCGCAGACCACGCGGGAGTTCTTAGCCGTCCAGTGCTTGTCACAGATCTGCTTCCACGTCTTGCCCTCCTTTACCTCCACGTAGCCCTCTGTCACCGGGGTACGCTTGCGGAAGGCGGAGAGGATGGCTCGGATCCGGATGTCCTCCACTTGGATGTTCATGTTCTGGGAGGGGAGAGGGGGGAGGAGATGGGTGACCTTCCTGGTCTGGCCCTGGGGAGGTGATGGCAGACTGGGCTTATCCTGAGAGTCTGCCCGCCTCTCCCCTCTGGCTCTTGGGGGGCTGTGGGTGCTCCCCAAGAGCACACAGCACATGCAGTGGAGCTGCAGGAACCAGAAGAGAAGGAACAGGGTGACCCAGGCAATCAGAGACTTAGGGGACCCCAGCGCTCCTCCCCTGTCCTATCAAAAACACCAGAGGGCAGCAGCCTCCTCATGCAGCAGTCTCAAAGGGCAGAGGAGAGAATCATGTTCCTTGAATGCTGTATTCTAGAGGCAAAATCATTGGGATGCTTGCATTTTACTCCAAAGCATCTGCGTGCAGACCTGGGAGTGAGTGTGTGTGCCTTCCCAGCAATCTTCCTGGAAAACTGAAATTTTGGGCAGATGAGCCCCAGATACCCTGAGCTGGTGGGGCCACATTGCACGCTGCCTCATGTACTCCCCTCATGTGAGCAGTCTTCAGGGTGAAAAGCCCGAAGAGAAAGGGGAGGATTTGGAGAGAAGAGGGAGGGAAGGAGGTGTGTGCCTGGACCCAGGCCAGCCAAGCAGGAGGGGCAAGCCTGGGGCCCAGGAGGTAGGGATGCACACAGTCATGCAACTACGTCAAGGAAAAGAAAGGAAAGATTCTGAATGTCTTGAGGCCCTTGTCTTGAAAGCCCCGGTTCACCCCTCTGCTCTCCCCATCTCTGTGGCAGTGAGCGAAAAGGCAGGAGCCTGCTAGGAGGCTGTGGAGAAGGCTGGGGGTTGAAGGTGGGCTCCTCTCCCAGCCCCTGACACTGGGCTGCTCTGTCCCTGCCCCTAGCCCATACCTGAGCCCCCAGGGATTTGGTCAGACAGGGGGCCTCAAGAGCCCAAGCTGGACGGAGGAACAGAGGCCTACCTGGAATTTTCCGGGATGTTATCTTTTATGTTTTTCCAAGGTTCTCACAAATCTGCCCCAAACAGTAAGGATGCTCCAGAATCTCTCGCTTCCAGCCCGTCTTCTTTCTGCCCCTGCCCAGTGGGGCCACCACCAGCTCTCACAAGGCTCCCCAGCTGAGTCCCTGCCTCCCTGCTCTCCTCCATCCATGGCACAGGGCCAGACCCCAGAGGACTCCTTCTAAACCACAACTAACCTTGTCCCTTGGCTGACCACACCTATACCTCAGCCCCAAATCTATAGCCAGCTAGGATGATGCTGGGAAAGATTGAAGGTGGAGAAGAAGGGGACAACAGAGGATGAGACGGTTGGATGGTTATCACTGACTCAATGAACATGAGTTTGAACAAGATCTGGGAGAGAGTGAAGGGCAGGGAAGCCGGGCATGCTGCAGCCTATGGGGTCGAAGAGTCAGACACGACTGAGTGACTGAATAACAACAGCAATAATAGGACCATAACAAGTGCCACTACTTTCTGGGCATTTTCTCACTTAACCCTCAAACAGTAGAGGTCTTTATAGTTAGTGTCATCTCCATTTTCCAGATAAGAATACCGGGCTACTCCAGTGATCTCCCAGGACCACAGAGAGGCAGAGAGCACCTGAGATTTGGTGTGTGATGCTCTGAACCATGCCAGGTGGGACTGGGCAGGGGCGCTGGCAGAGAGGAACCCAGCGACCTGGATGCCCACACCCCCGTCCAGCCAGGATGCAAATGAACTGGGAGTTTGAACAGAACCATTATTTGGGTGCCCAGGGATTCAGGTCTCTTTGCCACTGGCTTCAGGGTGCAAAGCCAGGCCCCATTTCCCCAGTCCTGCGAGGTGGTGGAAAGTATGTTGGCCGGGGTGNCACCCCCGTCCAGCCAGGATGCAAATGAACTGGGAGTTTGAACAGAACCATTATTTGGGTGCCCAGGGATTCAGGTCTCTTTGCCACTGGCTTCAGGGTGCAAAGCCAGGCCCCATTTCCCCAGTCCTGCGAGGTGGTGGAAAGTATGTTGGCCGGGGTGGTGGTGGGGGGGGTGGCATCTAGCTCTCGTTCCTTTCCATGCAGAGTGGAAGGAAAGCTGCCAGTGGCAGGATTGTGTTTGCCAGCCTGGATCCTTGGATCCGTTACAGCTCCCAGTCAGGCCACAGGGCTCGCACCACCAAGACACATGGACAGGAGTGAGCAAGAAAGGGCTGGATGTCTAGACCGGCTCATGGGCCAGCCCCCTCCTCCAACTTACCACCTCGGTAGGCCAGGCTGGAATTCCAGCATATAAGGAATGTGTGATGCCCAGAAGGAAAGTTACCCACTGTGGCACTGGCCCTGAGAGCTGCACGAGGCAGGCAGGCAGGGCAGACTTGATTAAATTCACAGATCTTCCCTCTCCTCCCGTCCCGCTCCTCCCCTCCCCCACCCCTTTCCCCCATCTCAGCCTATGGAGCATCAGCTCAGCTGAGATACAGAGTGTGGACCCAGAGGGAGGAAGGCCAGGGTAGGGGAGCTCAACAGACCCTTGTCTTAAGGCAGGGCCCTGTCCCCTCAGCAGAATAATGACTGGTGGGCAAGCTAGGTAGGGTCCCAGATGCAGGAAATGAGGCTCAGAGGAGAGAAAGCGCTAGAACTGACGTCACTGTTCTTGTGTTCCCACTGACCCACTGCATGTGGAGGGGGGCACTAGTGTGTACGTCTGGCGTCACGAATATGTCTCTCTGGGTGTGTGTCTCTGCACGTGTTTGTGCCCACGCCTGTCTCTCTCGGGGAGCTCGCTGCTCCTGTGTGTCTGTGTGCAGGCGGATGTGCACATGTCTGTGTGTTGTGTGGAGTGTGTGTCTGTGCGTGCGTAGAGGAAGAGGCAGAGGGTTTCCTTGCAAAGCCCCGGGAGAGCAGTCAGGCAAGTTCCTTCTCCTCTTCTCTCTCCACAGAACTAATTCCTTCCCACCATCTTGGGCTCAGATCCACCTCAGTCAGTCAGTCATTCATCCCATAAAATACAGTCTCTCCCTCCAAGGACCCTGCCAGCCTCCTCCCTACTGCCCAGCCCTGGGGCCCTGGTTCTTCTCCAAATCATAACGATTATGTGGGCCCTCATTCATCAAATGCCAGCCAATTCACCCCGTGTCAGGCTCTGCACTCAGAACTCTGCGTCCACCCCCTTCCTCAGTTCCCGTAACAACCAGGGAGAGGGCTAAAGGTATACCCTGACTATAGGCGAAAAGCGAGAAAACTTGGGGAGGTTTGGCATCTTCCCCAAGTTCACACAGCCAGGAAGTAGATAAACAAGGGTGAAGACGGAGTTCTGACTCCAAGTCCGTGCCCCAGGCTCACCACAATGGGCCTCTGGGTCTTCACCCTTCTGCCTTTATCCCATCCCTTGCCAGCTACTGAGAGGACACACCTGGGCCTGGGACTCAGCCTTCTGAGGCATCCTTTGGGGGTCCACCCAATAAAAGCCCACATTTGAAGTCCACCCTGTGCCCCGCGCAGAGAAGCTATGAGTCAGGCTGGAGTGTACGTGAGATGAGAGGGCCGCCTCCCAGCTGCTCTTGGACTCAGGCCAGGGGGCAGCAGGGAAACCCTCAGTGGCATGCAGTCAGGGCTCGCTGCTGGCTAATGAGCTCACAGGGGCTGTTCAGAGAGTTCTGTGTAGGAAAACACACGTACACACCAACGGCCCTCCTGACCTCACCGCCTTGGAATCCTTTGCATAACCGCAAGCAGTATAATTTTTTTTTTCCCCTAGAAGTTCAACTTCAAAAGAGCAGTGAAGATTTGAAACACTAAAACCTATACACATTTTTCTTTTCGAACAGATATCTCTTTAGACTTGCATGTTTCACATTTAGCCCAAGAGCCCAGAAGCCGTCAGTATATCTGACTCCTTTTAAAACTCGAAAGTCTGAAGGCTAGCCCTCCAGCCAGAGACTGGAGTTCACCAAACTCTCCAAAAGGCTTCCCTCCAAGGAATTCATAAAACCTTCTGGACTTGTCCTACTCAAAACTCAGCACATCTCCAGGGAGGGTCTGAGCCCTGGGAATGACTATCACTGGCTTCCAAAGGGGAAAATCAGGGTGCCCTGAGGCCATAACCTACCCTGCTGTACCTAGCAGGGAAGGCAATGGCACCCCACCCCAGTACTCTTGCCTGGAAAATCCAATGGACGGAGTAGCCTGGTGGGCTGCAGTCCATGGGGTCGCTAACAGTCAGACAGACTGAGCGACTTCACTTTCACTTTTCTCTTTCATGCATTGGAGAAGGAAATGGCAACCCACTCCAGTATTCTTGCCTGGAGAATCCCAGGGATGGGGGAGCCTGGTGGGCTGCCGTCTATGGGGTCACACAGAGTCGGACACGACTGAAGTGATGTAGCAGCAGCAGCAGCTGTACCTAGCTGGGCGGTGGAAAGAAGGGCTGGTGAATGATCACCAGGGCTGGTCTCCCAGTCTTGTGCTTGAATGACATTTCACATTTGCAGCATCTGTGAATGACTTGCAGATTCCACAGTGTGACAGTCTGGGGCTATTGCCAAGGAGGAAAAATCACCAGTTTTGAAAGTCTAGTTGGGGATTGCATCAGGGAAAGATTCAGGGGGAGGCAAGGCAAGCAACCCTCTAAGGACGCGCTTCACTGCTGAGAGTTGGCACTCGGCTCACCGCCTCCTGTGGAGGGCCTGTTTCCAAGAGCCAGATCTTAGTCCAATTCTTCCCCTCCCTCCCTCTAGAAGTTGTCATTTAATTATGCAGTTAATTACTAAATGTATCAGACCAAGCCTTCCCACCTGAGAAGTGGTGTCAGGTGGGAGGATGGAGAGGTAGTGGTCCACCCGCATCCCACCAGGACAGAAGACTGGTTCATTCTGCATGACTGCTGCTCACTTAGTGAGCCCCTTCCCGCGACAGCTAACAGGTTCCCACATCTTGCTCTCAGAGCCCTTTATGTATTCGGCTGTTTGCTAAGTTATTCATTCAATTTTGGGCTGTGCTGGTTTTCACTGCTGCGTGGGCGTTTCTCTAGTTGCCGCGAGTGGGGCTCCTCTGTAGTTAGGGTGTTCGGGCTTGTCACCGCGCTGGCTTCTCCTGTTAAGGAGCATGAGCTCTAGAGAGTGGGGCTTCAGTGGCTGCAGCAGGTGGGCTCAGTAGCTGTGGCTCCCGGGCCCTGGAGCACAGGCTCAATAGTTGTGGTGAATGGGCTTAGTTGCTCTGCTGCATGTGGAATCTCCCCAGACCAGGGATCAAACCTGTGTCTCCTGCACTGGCAGGCAGATTCTTTACCACTGAGCCACCAGGGAAGCCCTACTTGGCTATTGTTAAAAAATGGGCTTCCAGATAGAGATCCACTTTCTCAGGTGCCACCTTGGCAACTTCGTCAGCACCTCACACCAAATGCACCCAGGATGCCCTTGGTCTTCCCTCTTCTCACTGAGTGAGGCAACAGCCTCCCAGTTTGCAGCCTGCAAGCCTCTTGCTCCCTCTCTCTTCCTTGCTCTTGTGGCTCGTTCTGCTCCAGCCATGCTTTTCCTACCCTTCCATCTCCTTCCCATTTCTGCTGTCCAGGCAGGTGTGTAATGAGAATTGTGGAAGTAAGAGAAGAACATCACAATTCTGTTTCTTTGGGACAGATGAATGACTGACCCAGTCCTCCTCAAAGGTGGCTGGCATATCCATCCAGCTGACCACTGTGCACTTGTGCGTTTGGCTCAAAATCTTCCTGTGGCTCCCCGAGGTCTTATACTCCAGGTCAAGAGCCTTCCCGATCAGACCCACCTCATCCCCTCCCTGTCCTTTCTCCAGCCTTGAGCATCCCTTGTTGCCAGGCTGGTGCCACTCTTTTAATGCCAGCATCAAGCTGCTTCCTGCAACCCTTTTTTGCTTTCTCTCTACCATTGAGCATCCTCCTGACCCTTAGAAATAATCTCACTCATTCAGTCATTTGAAGAACACCAGCTGAAGGATACCAGTCCCAGGAACTGTGTGAAGTTGACATTAGTCAAGCAGATCAGCAAGTCTCTCGTTGTCACTCATGGCAGAGGGGGAAAGATAGTCAGTATCCTCTTTTCCATGAGGCACCTCCTCCCTCAAATATCTCATCCACACAGATTTGACTTCTTTATTCTCTAGCATTTGCTTTCTGAGTCCCTCAGTTTATCCTTGGCTTATATTGACTATCTTGTAGTATTGATGTTTTTCACAAGTTTTGCCACCTTATCAGACTGTGAGTCGCTCAAGGACTTTCCTGTATTCCCCATGGCAACTAGCACCAGACACAACACGTAGTGGGTCCTCACATATTTTTTGTAATAAACTACTACTAATAATCATTTAAAAAAATCCAATCACAGGAATTCAGCTTAACTAGAAATGCTGAGTTCTCAAGCCAGAAGTGTAATAAAGACCCTCTTTATTCTTTGCTTAATGCAAAAAAACCATCGAGGCTTGCCTCTCTTCACAGCATAAGCACTTCTTGTGTGACTTCCTGATGGACAAGGAGATAGCTGCACTTTTATCCATGTGATCTCTTGCTATCCAAGCTATTTAACACCCTCCCCTCTTCCCCCTAGAAATCTGAGGCTAATAAATAGTTATTGAATGGAATTAAAAGCTGATCTGACCATCAGCTCGTGTTCAGTCAGTTTATCCAAATGGGTAACATCTGTAAACAGCGTGAGACATGTTGTACTCGAAGAGGCTGGCTACACTGTAATTATCCCTGTTTGATGATCAAATTTGAAATTCACAGCCTAAGAAGTTCCTGGGAACATTCTTGAGCCAGTGATTCCAACTGGGCCAGATGGATGACAGGGAAGAGGGAAGGCAGTGTGGTGACTTCTGTTGCTCAGCTCTGTGTGATGGAGACCTGCCTGGGTGGAGGGGGTCGGGATGGGAGTGGCACCAGAGCTGAGGTCATGCCGAACCACTGGAGGAGAAAGCTGGCAGTCTGGGCCCTTCTCCTATAAATCAAGAGCTTTGCAACGCTGCTGGAGAATCAAATGCTCTGTTTCATTTTCCAACCTGAAAGCAGTGGAGCAGGTAACAGAGGTTGCTTCCTTGGAGACCAGGCAAGGGCTGCTGACCACAGGAAGCTGGCACGACCCCTGCGCCTGCAATTGGTCCCTCTAAGCCAGCGGGAGTGCTGAGGCCACAGATCAAGTAAGTCTGTGGACCTGGCCAAACCGCCCAGCACGCTCCCAGGTGGGGAACCTGATGCCTCTCCTCCTAGCAACCATCACCATGGTGGCAAAGTAATGACTTCACTGTCTGTATGTGTCTGACTCTTTGCGACCCCATGGACTGTAGCCCACCAGGCTCCTCTGTCCATGGGATTCTCCAGGCAAGAATACTGGAGTGGGTAGTTATTCCCTTCTCCAGGGGATCTTCCTAACCCAGGGATTGAACCCTGGTCTTCTGCACTGCAGGCGAATTCGTTACCATTTAAGCCACCAGGGAAGCCCCTTTCTCCACTACTGGACAGCAAACTTCAGGACGGTGAGACTGTCCTTGAATATCATTAGTGATTCCCAGTAACCAGCATAGAATCTGGTGCTCAGTTAAAATGTACTGAATGAATGAATGGACAGACAGCCTCCAGCTGCCTTAGCAACAGCTACATGGAGATGGGGCAGGGGCAGTCATTGTCACTGACCCCTCTGGCATGGCTAACTCTAATGGGCCACCTGGTCTCTTTGTCACCACCCTTTACCCTAGTCATATCAGAAGCCACACCCTACAGAAAAGACCTTCCCAACCAGGGCATAGAGAGGCTTTCTCCAGCCCAGCTCAAGCCCCTACTTCTTCCATAGAGAATCCGTCCCGCAAATCTCTCCCTATGAACCTCTCCCTTTTGAAACAGCTGCACAATTTACCATCCCATCCACACTGTTCAAAGTTGGAGTACAGGGCTTCCCTGGTGGTCCAGTGGTTAAGAGTCCAGGGACACCAGTTCAGTTCCTGGCCCAGGAAGAGCTCACATGCCGTGGGGCCTCTAAGCCCATGTGCCACAAGTGCTGAATCTGAGCTCTAGGGCCTCAATTGGTGAAGCGCAAGCCCCTGGAGCCCGTGCTCTACAGCAAGAAAAATCCCCGAAACGAGACGCCTATGCACCACAACCAGGGAACAGGCCCCTCCTTGCCGCAACTGGAAAAAGCCTGCTCAGAGCAACAGAGACTCAGAGCAGCCAAAAACTAATTAATTTTTAAAAATTTTACAGTTGGAGTACATATTGCTGCTGTTGCTGCTGCTGCTGCTAAGTCGCTTCAGTCATGTCCAACTCTGTGCGACCCCATAGACGGCAGCCCACCAGGGTCCCCCGTCCCTGGGATTCTCCAGGCAAGAACACTGGAGTGGCTTGCCATTTCCTTCTCCAATGCGTGAAAGTGAAATCGCTCAGTCATGTCCGACTCTTAGCAACCCCATGGACTGCAGCCTACCAGGCTCCTCCATCCATGGGATTTTCCAGGCAAGAGTACTGGAGGGGTTGCCATTGCCTTCTCCGAGAGTACATATTACCATTCATTTATTTCATCTAAAACAAATTATAAGGCTACTTAGTCACCGATTTCATCTAATGAGTAAGTAAAACATCACCTATTTCTTTCAACTTACAAGCAGTTATAATGGTGTTTATGATTTTCAAAGGGTTCTGGGTACCGCATAGTGGTCAGGAGTCAGGGTTCCCAAATCTGCCAGGATGTGCCCAATTTCGAATAGTCTGTTCTGTTGGCTGCACAAATGCCTTTTTACTTCTTGGATGTGATGAAAAATAGGTCACCCTCCAACTCCTCTTGTGCCCCTTGTGGTGGCTGGTGAGCCCAGACCATGTCGAGGCTCTCGATAAACAGAATTATGGAACGTTAGCACCAGACAGGGTATATATAATACCTCTTCTTGCCCAAGCTCCCTGTAGGCAGGGAGAGAAAACCCAGGAGAGTGACATGTGATGGTCCAGCTTGACAGTTGGGCAGATGCTGTGGGCTCCCACCGTGGTCCTCTACCCACTTACTGAAGGGTCCAACACAAACTGCCCACTTGCTATCATTCCTTCTGCCGTATAGGGAAGCTGGCCAGCTACACAGCAGCCATCTGGGGAAGTAGGGCTATATTTAGCTTGGAGGGACCACCACCTTCTAAACTGCACAGAGATGAAAACAGACCACCCTTTCTTTCCTAAACCGCCCAATACAATCTGCTGCGACTCCTCTCTGATGGGGAGTAGGTGGTTAAATTCCTGGCTGGGAAGTGTTTGGACCTTTCTAGAGTTAATTATTGGAGAAGGAAATGGAAACCCACTCCAGTGTTCTTGCCTGGAGAATCCCAGGGACGGGGGAGCCTGGTGGGCTGCCGTCTATGGGGTCACACGACTGAAGCGACTTGGCAGCAGCAGCAGAGTTAATTATGGGCTTCCCTAGTGGCTCTGATGGTAAAGATTCTGCCTGCAGTGCAGGAAACCTGGGTTCGATCCCTGGGTTGAGAAGATCCCTTGGAGTAAGAAATAGCAACCCACTCCAGTATTCCTGCCTGGAGAATCCCAAGGACAGAGGAGCCTGGCAGGCTGCAGGCCATGGGGTTGCACAGAGTCGAACATGACTGTAGTGACTTAGCACACAGAGTTAATTACCCCTTCCTGTCTTCAGGCTTCCACCCTCAAGAGCCCCCAGATGCTGGGGAGATAAGGCTGCTGCTGAAGGGAAAGCCCTGAAGCATTTGGCAGTTAACTGTGACTAATAAAAACCTGGACTCTTGGAATTTAAAAAATGCACAACAGCCTCCGTCCCTGCGGTTAAGAGCAGAAGAAAGAGGTTTTTCAGGTCTCCAGGTCCCTCCAGTAGGAGGTGAGAGTGTGGAGGGGAGGGGTACCGGATGCCCCCACCGTTAGAAGTGAATATTCTCCTCCCAGCTCCATCCTCCTGGCCCCTCCAGACCTCCTGGGCTGCCTGCTGTCGCAAAGAGAAACTGGGACTCTGAGGCCACTCAGAGGATATGTGTGTTAGTCACTAAGTTGTGTCCGACTCTTTGCAACCCTGTGGACTGTGGCCCATCAGGCTTCTCTGTCCATGGAATTTTCCAGGCAAGAATATTGGGATGAGCAGCCATTCCTTTCTCCAGGGGAACTTCCTGATCCAGGAATCGAACCCAGATCTCTAGCATTGGAGGCAGATTCTTTACCATCTGAGCCACCAGGAAAGCCCCATAGGCCACCCTTAAAATCTCACAGCTGGAGGATTTCTAATCAGTTCTGGGAACCTAACTGCTTTGGCAAAAAGAGCCTTTCAAAAATGGTAGAGGGCTTCCCTGATGGTCCAGGGGTCGGGAATTCGTCTGCCAATGCAGAAGACACTGATCCCTGGTTTGGGAAGATCCCACATGTTGCAGGGCAACCAAGCTTACGCGCCGTAACTACTGAAGCCCGTGTACCCTAGAACCTGTGCTCTGCAACAGGAGAAGCCACCACAGTGGGAAGCCCCCCGTACCACAGCAAGAGAAAGCCCACGTGCAGCAACGAAGACCCAGAGGGCCAAAAATAAGAATAAGTTTGAAAAATGAGTAGAGAAGCAAGTGAGCTGGGGAGGCTGAAGAAAAGGAAAAGACCCGTTATGTTCCCTGACCTAACAGCACCCGGCCCCAGCCACGAGCCTCTCTATGAGCACATGACTTAGCAATGTGCAGACGGGCCAGAGCGGGGACGGCTGCTCACAGGGCATCTGGATTTGTAATCTCCCCTTATCTAATGCTTTTTCCAACTTGTCCACAGCCACAGACAGGAAACAAGGCCTCTCGATTTAAGAGCCTCTGAACTCCTGGGAGGTTTGCTTGGAGCTCTGTTTTATAGGTTTAGAAAAGATCTGTGCACTTTAAACCAACAGTATTGAACATTTATTATTTGCTCCTGCTTTCCTCTTTTGAAGAAGGTTTTGAGAATTGGCCCGAGACTCTTTTTTTTTTTCCCCCCTGTATAAAATGCTGGTTGGTGTCCAGGGACCCAAGAAGGGTCAGTTCCTCTGGACATATAGTTGCAAGTCTCAGGCTCCAAAGGGGCCAGAACTTAGGGGGTCCTGCCTCCCACTCTGGGGTCTAAAACTCAGACCACAGAAAAGGGGAGAATGGAGATCCTGCTTGGTTAATTTTCTGGAAGAAAGGAACCCAGGCTGGTGAATCAGCAGTAAGGCAAATCTCTTATAACATTTTATAGTCTGATGCACTTTTCCAGAAGTCATCTGCCTTTCCCCCCTACAGATTGTTTAAACTCCCTTGTAAACGATGAGTGCATGCCATGCCATTCTGAAGGAGAAACCACTGCCACTCCAGATTACAAACTGTCATAGCTGGAAGGGATCGAAATCAACCAACTCATCTTAAAGAAGGGAGTGGACTTGCTCTGTGCTCTGGCCAAACTCTCCCTGGGTGGGGTCATTCCCCTGAAGAAGAAGCACTTTTTCCCTCCTCTAGAAGGGAATTTATGAAGTGTCAGGGGCCCCTGAGGATGCCCCAGGCAGATGTAGGACTCCACAGAAGCACAGTTAGCTCATGGAGTGAAATTCCATCCTCCGGGCCCCAGGGCTTAGTGACTCACGCCTCTGGCATCCCAGAGTGGGATGAACTTGGTCTAGACAGATGCCGTTTTCTTCCACTCGCTGCTTGCGGAAATTTCAATGTGCTCTGGAGAAGGCACAAGCCTGTGAGGGTCATCTCTAAAGGTCTGTGATCTGTCTTCAACCTCCAGGCGTCTACGAGGGTGGATATGCTAGAACCTGGTCATGCCCATTCAAAATAAGGGTGAGAAGAGATGGGAGTATCTCTGTGATCTTCACCAGACTGATCATTTGTGCCTGGGGTCACAAGACACAGAGAAGTCATTAACTTGACTCTTCACTCTTGGCCACTTTTGAATTTATGAGCCCCACCTGGGGGACATCGAGGGGAGGTGGGGCTTTAATTTTCGCTGTGATGCAGAACAGTGAGGGTGGAAAGTGTCTGCTTTCAAGGCCAAAGTCATGTTGTGCCAGAGGTTGAGAGAGAACATGAGAACACACACTAGCAGGCATCCCTTCTCTGCATGTGTCTGTATGTGTAACAGGCATGACCCCAATTCACACAATCATCATGCATGTGTGTATGTGCGTGCTCAGTTGAGTCCAACTCTTTGCAACCCTATGGACCGTAGCCCCCAGGCCCCTCTGTCCATTGGATTTCCCAGGCAAGAATACTGGAGTAGGTTGCCGTTTCCTCCTCCAGGAGATCTTCCTGACCCAGGAATCGAACCCGCATCTCCCGGCTTTCCTGCACTGCAAGCAGATTCTTAACACTGAGCCGTGGGGAGTCTGACACACAATGGTGGTCACTGCCAGTAGTCAGCTAGTGTGCACCCCCTGTGTGGGCTGGCTGGGTGCACTTTCAGAGTTGCAGATAAACATGGGGTCTTAGAACTTGGTAATCACCTCATCCCATGTCCTTCCCATGTAGGGATTTGGCTGCCATATTCCTTGCAGGAGCTCATCCAGTTCCTGCTTAAACTACACTGGGGACAAGGAGCTCACCACTCACAGGGCAGCCTGTCTCCTGTGTTACTGAGTCCTTGCACGGTGTTGAAATGTGTAGCTCCATCACTCAGCCTTAAAGAGTTTTCATATTCAGCTGAAATCTACACCCCAATCCCTCCCCATTCATCTTAGTTTTGGGAGTTAAGCCAAATTACAAACACTCTTGTCCACGGTAGCACTTCAATATTTGAAGAGAACCAACATCTCTTCCGTTTTATCTCTTTTCTTGACACAATGTCTTCATTTCCTCATGTGATGTGGTTTCCAGACCTGTCTCCACCCGGCTGGTCCTTACTCTGGATGACATAGTTAAGAGATGGCCCTGGAACTTCACTCACTTCTTGGTCCCAAAAGCAAAGAGTTTAGGAAAAATGTCCCCTTCCCCTCAAGCAAGTGTATCAATTTATATGTACTTTTCTAGCAGCCAGCCCATACCGTTGGCTTATACTGAGGATGTAGGCAACCAATCACTTTCAGGGATCTTTTAAATACACTCAGCACTTTCAGTCTCTTTTCCTGGCTTTTGCTCTGTAGCTGTTTTTTCCTTTTTTTTCTCATGAACCTTGATATAGAACCTTAAATTCATCCCAAACACATTCCAAGACTTCCCTGATGGTTCAGCGTCTAAGACTCCATGCTCTCAATCCACCCTGCTTATTTAACTTATGTGCACAGTACATCATGTAAAATGTCTGACTGGATGACTCACAAGCTGGAATCAAGATTGCTGGGAGAAATATGAATAACCACAGATAAATAGATGATACCACTCTAATAGCTGAAAGCCAAATAGGAACTAAAGAATCTCTTGATGAGGGTGACAGAGGAGAGTGAAAAGCTGGCTTAAAACTCAACATTCAAAAAGCTAAGATTATGGCATCTGGTCCCATCACTTCATGGCAAATAGAAGGGTAAAAAGTAGAAACAGTGACAAACTTCATTTTCTTGGGCTGCAAAATCACTGCAGATGGTGATTGCAGCCATGAAATTAGAAGACACTTGCTCCTTGGAAGAAAAGCTATGACAAACCTAGATAGTGTATTAAAAAGCAGAGACATCACTTTGCTGACAAAGGTTCATCTAGTCAAAGCTATGATTTTTCCAGTAGTAATGTATGGATGTGAGAGGTGGACCATAAAGAAGGCTGAGTGCCAAAGAACTGATGCTTTCAAATTGTGGCATTGGAGAATACTCTTGAGAGTCCCTTAGCAAGGAGATCAAGCGAGTCAGTCCTAAAGGAAATCAGTCTTAAATATTCATTAGAAGGACTGATGCTGAAGCTGGAGCTCTAAACTTTGGCCACATGATGTGAAGAGCCGACTCAGGGGAAAAGACCTTGATGCTGGGAAAGATCTTTTTGCTTTCAAGCAGAAGGAGAAGAGGGCAGCAGAGGATGAAATGGTTAGACAGCATCACCAGCTCAATAGACATGAACTTAGTTAGGCAAGCTCCGGAAGATAGTGAAGGTCAGGGAGCGCTGACATGCTGTAGTCCATAGGATCACAAAGAGTCAGAAACAACTTAGCAACTGAACAACAACAAAACTTCCCTGGTCCACACACATCTAACAGGAGACATTTCTCTAGCCAAGAGGAGTGATTCCATGACTTCAGCTACTGACACAGCTATTATATGAGGTATTTCGGAGAAACTTGTCACATCCCACAAATATCCCTTGTAGGTAGCCTGGGTGGCTCCTTACTCATCAGGCCAACCCTGCCCATAAGCATAAGCTTAGCCACGAAGTCCTGGATAGAAGAATCTTCTGGCAGCTCTCCGAGGTTCTGGTCAGACACCCTGAGATCTAGGCCCATTCATGACCTACCTTAAGCAGATACCAAAGGGAAGAGGTTACAGGGAACTGCTCATCAACTGAAAATTTTCACAGCATCCCTGGCTAGACAGGAAAGCTCCTAGTTTGGCCCCTGGTAACCAATCTGATTCGTATGACAGCAAGAGGGAGGTCTTCTAGGAAAATGCAAAATTTAGAGGCTATGGAAGTCATCTAGCCCTTGAAACCAGACTCCTCTCAGCTAACCCTCTCTGGGTTACTGTAAACTCACTTAGGATATAGGTTACTTGCCCTGAAACGATCTTCCCACTTTTCCCAAGGCATGCATCTTGTCTTCTAGGGTTATAAGGGCTTGAGAACAAGGGTCACATTTACTTACCCCAATGGTGTCCCAGACCATGATGTGTACACAGCAGACCCCCAACAAATAAGTGTCCAGAATAGAGATAGGTGCTAAGCTTTCCTATCATGGACTCTCAGCCCTTCCACAACAAGAAAGTTCTCTCCCCGGTCATTTCTCTGCCTTTTCCAGACAATGAAGGTTTTAATTTATCTGTGATCCATCTTATTTCTCCTTTATTTTAAAAAAGTATTTATTGGGGCTGGTGCATGGGGATGATCCGGAGGGATGATGTGGGGCGGGAGGTGGGAGGGAGGTTCATGTTTGGGAGTTCATGTACACCCATGGCGGATTCATGTCAATGTATGCCAAATCCAATACAGTACTGTAAAGTAAAATAAAGTAAAAAAAAAAAAAAAAAATTTTTTTTAATAAAAAAAAAAGTATTTATTTATTTGGCTGAGTCTATCTTTGATCTTCATTGCAGCATGCAGGATCCTTAGTTGTGGCATGTGAACTCTCAGTTATGACATATGGGATGTAGTTCCCTGACCAAGGGTTGAACCCGGGCCTCCTGCATTGGGAGCATGGAGTCTTAGACACTGGACCACCAGGGAAATCCCTTATTTCTCCTTTAAAGGCTAAGCATTAGAACTGAATCCTAGAGGTAACTTCATAAACACTTCTCTGTTGGAGTGCCCTTCACAGAGTTCTTTTTCATTACTTTTTTTTTTTTTTCCCTAGTGGCAGATGGGTCTTCTCATTTTTCCAGTCCAAAACCCACTGGCATTTTGGCCTATCCACTTTTGATTCGTGCTAGCAGTGACTTTCTCATGCCTGGAAGCCTAGATCTTCGTTTGACAATCCAAGTGGATTATCCCAAGAATGTAGGATGAACAAAAGCCCATTAAAGATGTCACACATTTGACCTTGAATCAAGGCCAGCAGTTTGCTAAAGTGATTGTTTCAAGCAGAAGCCTGAAGAAATCTCTATCTGTGGGATCTGTTGGCCACTTCAGAACTTTCAGAACGGAATGGTCAACTCATTAGAAAGAAGCATTTCGGCCATTGATGATAGATATGGGCTGATACTTATTTGTAGTTGATTAATATTGGGATTCCAAAATCCAGAGATCCCTGGTTTAACTTTCTCATTAGAATTATAATATTGCTAAATCTAATTACTACCAAAAAAAAACAAAAAATGCTGTGGACCCCCCCAAAAAGTTGTCACACATAAATTCATAGTCCCATTAGGCAAGGCGATACTAGGAAGGAATGATTTGCTTCTGTGTGTTTCTCATTGCTATTTAGCTTGATGTTTTATCCTAGGATCTTCTTCACCTACCTTCCCAGGTAGCTCAGTGGTGAAGAATCTGCCTGCCAAGTAGGAGACAGTTTTAATCCCCTGGAGAAGGAAATGGCAACTCAGTCTAGTATCCATGCCTGGGAAATCCCATGGACAGAGGAGCCTGGTGGTCTACAGTCCATGGGGTCGCAAAAGAGTCAGACACAACTCAGTGACTAAACAACAATGATGAATTCTTCACTTAAGAGGATAATGTTGGTTTTCATTCTGAGAAGAAAATCATAGGTACCTAGCATTATTTTTATTGGATACAATGGTAAACTAGATGGAACCCCTGCCTTTGGGAGCTTCCAATCTCATTGGAAAGATGAGATGCATTATATGAGGGGGTGGCTACTTATTTCATATGAAGTTATATAAAGAGTGGTGATGAAAAGTATGAAACTGCATTGGATAATCCCACCTTCCAAATTATAACCTTCATGATAAAGCAAGATTATCATCAGGAACCAAAACACTAGATACACAACATCAACTCTGTAACTGTCTCTTCTGGTTATCCCAAATAAAATAGCAGCATTTGAAGACTGTCAACCAGAAGTGGTCTCAAAGCTGCAGGCTGAGAGAAGGCTGGAAATCCTTTTCCACACTATCATGCAGGTTGGACCAGTTCCCAGCATCTCAGTGCACTCTCAGAGCATACGAGAAAGAGTGGGGCAGAGTGAGTCATGGGAGGAAAATGTAAAGACCACAGTCTGGGGAGAACTTCCTCTGAAGCCCAAATAGGGCAATTTCAAGAATCAGCTCTCTTCTGCATTAGTCTGAGGCCAGCTGGAAACTACAGCACAGAAAAGGCTCCTTGTCCTGGATTCATGGAAGATCCCGTAGTGCCTTGGGGGTGACATCCAGCACGTTCCTTGAGGAAGGAGTCTTGGCTGTCTCCTCCTCCTGCCCTAAGCCTCACGTAGAGGAGAGCATTAAATGTTTGTTCATTCTATTCTTGGGCTGGAGCACTTGGAAAAAAGATAAATCTGAAATTTAGCCATAAATATAGAAGAAAGATCACAGGCCTTTTTGCCATTCCCAAATGTTGACTTGGGCTGGCAGCATCAGAATCATCTGAGAGAGTTAAAAAAAATAAGCTGTTCTCTTAGTGGGAGACCCTCACTTAGGAGATCTGATGTGAGGTTCCAGTGTATTTTATTTTTTTTATAGTTTAATGTATTTTAATAGCAAACTTACAGGAACAGCACAGAAGACAGACAACATTAAATGTTGGCAAAGTAATGTCTCTGCTTTTCAATATGCTATCTAGGTTGGTCATAACTTTTCTTCTAAGGAGGAAGCGTCTTTTAATTTCATGGCTCAGTCACCATCTGCAGTGATTTTGGAGCCCCCCAAAATAAAATCTGACACTGTTTCCACGTTTCCCCATCTATCTCCCATGAAGTGATGGGACCAGATGCCATGATCTTCGTATTCTGAATGTTGAGCTTTTTTTTTTATATATAGTTTAATGTATTTTAATAGCAAACTTACAGGAACAGCACAGAAGACAGACAACATTAAAAACATGTGCTTGCATGTAGGACAACTCAGCTAGAAAAGTATAGTGAATGGATGGAATCTACTGCATGATAAAAATGCTACAAACACCATTTAGTTGCAGTCAATAAGAAATTTACTTGTTTTAAAAAAATCCAAATGCTGGCATTGTCCAGAAAGATTTAACAGGTTTATAATTGTTATAAAGTTGATCTGCTGAAAGTCGTTCACTGAAACATTTTTACTTTCATTAATGCTTTATGTCCCCACATTTATATTAAAAATTCACACAAATGAAAATGGAAAACTGCCAATACCTGATTTCTGTCTCCTATTTTAAGATTTAACAGGTTTATAATTGTTATAAAGTTGATCTGCTGAAACTCGTTCACTGAAACATTTTTACTTTCATTAATGCTTTATGTCCCCACATTTATATTAAAAATTCACACAAATGAAAATGGAAAACTGCCAATACCTGATTTCTGTCTCCTATTTTTCCACTTGCAATCATATACTTAGGTACCTTTTGACCCCATGGAAAAAAAATATCTAACATTCAGAACTACCAATAACAGGAAGAAGAGAATTTTTTTTTTTTAAAGAATGAAATGTTTCCCATCATAGTGGATTCTTAAGCACGTTCTCCACGTATGCGAATACTTAGGTACCTTTTGACCCCATGGAAAAAAAATATCTAACGTTCAGAACTACCAATAACAGGAAGAGAATTTTTTTTTTTTTTAAAGAATGAAATGTTTCCCATCATAGTGGATTCTTTTTTTTTTTTTTCATAGTGGATTCTTAAGCACGTTCTCCACGTATGCGGCGTGCTGGCTGGATGTCTTTGGGCATAATTGTTACACGTTTGGCATGGATAGGTTGGTGTCTTCAAAAAGGCCAGCCAGATAGGCCTCACTTGCCTCCTGCAAAGCACCAATAGCTGCACTCTGGAAGCGCAGATATGTTTTGAAGTCCTGAGCAATTTCCCGCACCAGACGCTGGAAGGGAAGTTTGCGAATCAGA
Source organism: Oreotragus oreotragus (assembly GCA_006410675.1). Taxonomy (NCBI): domain Eukaryota; kingdom Metazoa; phylum Chordata; class Mammalia; order Artiodactyla; family Bovidae; genus Oreotragus; species Oreotragus oreotragus. The sequence goes on from SJYX01024878.1 coordinate 96,629, forward strand.
AGTTCAGTGGACTTCTGATAACGTCTAATTTCACGGAGTGCCACAGAACCAGGCCTGTAACGATCAGGTTTCTTCACCCCTCCGGTAGAGGGCGCACTCTTGTGAGCGGCTTTTGTAGCGAGTTGCTTCCTCGGTGCTTTACCACCGGTCGTTTTGCGGGCAGTCTGCTTTGTACGAGCCATGGTATAGAGACCTCCTTACTTACCCCCCTTCTCCTTCGGCTGGAGCTGGGCGAGCTAGAGGCGGCACTGGCGTTGGAGAGCGACGGCCTCCAGTGCATTTTAAAAGTGATTCTGATCCCCTGCTAGTTAGAGGACAACTGTCCTGTGACAGCCAGTCTCCAATATGATCCCCAATGACCTCTACTTTCTGGAGTCATATCTTCGGATAATCTCCACCCACAAGNGGGCGAGCTAGAGGCGGCACTGGCGTTGGAGAGCGACGGCCTCCAGTGCATTTTAAAAGTGATTCTGATCCCCTGCTAGTTAGAGGACAACTGTCCTGTGACAGCCAGTCTCCAATATGATCCCCAATGACCTCTACTTTCTGGAGTCATATCTTCGGATAATCTCCACCCACAAGGCATACTGTTGGTGTGAATGACCAATAAAATACAGCAGAAATGATGGACCATCACTTCTGAGATGAGGTTATAAAAGACTTGGCTTCCAAAGCAATTTTGAGAAAGAAGAATGGAACCGGAGGAATCAACTTACCTGACTTCAGGCTCTACTACATTCACTTTCTGCCATAAGGGTGGTGTCATCTGCATATCTGAGGTTACTGATATTTCTCCCGGCATTCTTAAATCCAGCCTGTGCTTCTTCCAGCCCAGCGTTTCTCATGACGTACTCTGCCTATCAGTCCTGTCCAACTCTTTATGACCCCGTGGACTGAAGCCTGCCAGGCTCCTCTGTCCATGGAATTCTCCAGGCAAGAATACTGGGGTGAATAGCCGTTCCCTCCTCTAGGGGGTCTTCCCAACCTAGAGCTTGTCTCCTAGACATGAGTCTCCTCCGCTGCAGGCAGATTCTTTACTATCCGAGCCGCTAGGGAGGCCCTGATGTATGTGTACCTCCTCCCAAAGGTCACTTACACGCAGAGACAGGGAGTTACCCTGGGGAAACAGCTCTTACTTACCAGCACATTTTTCAGTTTGACATCACGGTGGACAAGCCCCTGGCTGTGCAGGAAGCGGATTCCCTCCACAACATCTAGGGCTATCTGCAAACGGGTCTCCAGGGTCAGCCCAGCCTTGGGGAGACAAAAGTGTTTACATGTCACCAAGAGGACCACTCCTCAACCCAACTTGCTTATACCAACCAAGAGTTCCTTTGTGAGGTACTGAGAAGACTGTGCACACTAGGGCACACAAGCAGAGACGTGGATGAGAACAAGGGAAGAGGAAGGCAGGCAGGGGAGGGAACAAAGGGAAAGCAAGGAAAGGCAAGCTGCAAGGGCCAGAGCAAGTCTCCTGGAGGCAGCACTGAGGCATCTGGATGAGCCCCACAGGTGACCAGGAGAGCCAACCAAACACCTAAAGGCAGGGGCTCATCTCTAACCTGAATAAAAATAGAACTGCCTAGAGACGCAGCGGGAGTATTTCCAGGACTCTCAGGCAGATCTTCTGTTGCCTTGTAGGCCTGGTTAGTCCAGGTTTGGTTTTACGGATTCAAATGCCAAAGTCATGACCTAGCAAGGTTCCAAGTTAGGGTCTTCTGAATTCTGGAGAATGTTCTATCACTTATCCGGAAGCCCATATATGGTTCTCTAACCCACTTATGGAAAAGCACCTCAGGGTGCTGAGCCTAACTCCCCTGAAATGAAGAAGGAACCCACTTGGAGAGTCCTTTTCTTCATTTGGTTAATTTCTCATGGCTCCTGTAAGCCATTTCTGAGATTCTTCTGTCTTGCTTCTGAAAGCTTCCATATAAACTGGGAAAAGCACCTGTCAGAAGAAACCTACCAGACACTCTGGGGTTAGCTTTTCTAGCTCCAGTGTAGAGGACAAACAAAAGAAATCTCCCTATTTCCCTGCTGGGGCTGTTTTAGGTGAGGGGAACTCAGCATTCAACTGAGAACATCTTACCTCTGTTCAAAATCTTTGGCGTCTCACTGTCTACAAGGGAATTTGGATTTTATGGAATTCTTAAGAGTTCTGGTCTTCTGTAATTTGTTCCCAGCACTCCTTTGCATGTCGTTTCCCCTCTATTCCCCAAGTGAACCACCTGCTCCAACACAGTCATGGTGTCCTTCACATCCTGGGCACTAGCCTATTTCTTCCCCTGGTATAACTTTCCAGCATCTGCCCAAATTTTACCCACCAGGGTATTATCAAACCCAAATGCCACCTGTTCATGAAATGATCACTGACTACAATTTTTTTTTTAAGTCCTGGCCAATATATTTATATACTTTTTTTCAAATTACATGTTTTTTGATATCCTCTTATGTTGCTTAATACAAGGCCTTGTACAAAGTAACCACTAATAAATGTCTGTTGACAAAAAAAACTGGTTTAATTCACAGAGAACAACAAAAAAAGGAAGAATAGTAGAGTTATAGGGAGCTTCTCTGCTCCTCTGTGTAGTCTAGATTTTTACTATTACCACAACAGGTAAAAATAGTGAATTGCAATATTCTAGATATAAAATGGGGCCAAAAAACAACTTCTGAGACATTTTTTAGGGTTTGGAACTGAAGGTAATAAAGTTTGATTACTCCAAAAATGCTTATGAGAGCTAGAGGCTCTGAATCAGGAAAAAGGGAGGAAAGGCCAGAAAGGAGCCCATGAACGTGGCTGCCAACTGGCCACGCCCTGTTGGCCCCTCACCTTTAGTCCCGTGTAGAGGTCCCGGTGAAGCCGCTCCATGATGAGCAGCACGGCGATGCTGGAGCCACCGCCGTAGCTGTAGTCGATGACGGAGCCGTGCAGATCCACCAGGCGCTCATGCTTTGGCAGAGACCTGGTGAGGAGCAGAGGCCTGGGCTAGGGCATCTAGGTGCTACCCTCAAGTAGCACATCACCACGGGGGACCATGCTTAGTCCAGGCCCTCAGAACAGAGAGAGGGCAAAGAGAATGGCCTCTCTAACAAGGACAGAGAATGATGGAATCTGAAAGGGGACAGGCCTTGAGGACTAAGGAAGAAAGGCAAACATAAGCATGTGTCTAAGAATTAGGATGGGGGGAAAGGGCAGGGAAAGGAGTAAAGGCCTTGAAGAGCGCACATTTCTGGACCCGACACCGAAATACTGGTCTACAACACTGTGAGACATGGAATGGAGAGACAGGGCACGCTCTATCTCTTGGTACAAAATTTATACGAGGTTTCTAGGCTCTTCTCTAGAAGAACTGCTGCCCACAAAGTTGACTGAGACCAGAACTTGCCTCATGTAGTGGAACTCCAAAGCTAGGTCATTCCAGTGCTTCTCATCTGGAGGGACAACCGACTTGAGGGCACAAGGGAAGTGCCCCCCCCAGTTGTCACACAGGTACACCACGCCGTACTGGCCCCGGCCCAGCTCCTGCCCCAGCTTAGGTTTACCTGTAAGGGACAGAGATAAGGCAGGAAGGATGTGAACTTGCTGGGCAACTGACTCAAGATTCTCTGACGCGGACCTGCTTAGAAGCAGGAAGTCATAACTGTGCCAGGGGAAGAAATATGGATGTTTTGTAACCAGTAGTAACCTAACTGCTTTAATTTAAATAAACTGCAGTTGTGTTATTTGAACTATATAAACAGCAGGACCAAGCAGACTTCATCAGACACTCAAAAATAGTAGATGTTTAGACAGCTTTGCAAGCTACAGTGGGATTCTCAGAGGTTGGGCATGAGGATGTTAGGTATCCAGAAGCCTCCTCCCATTTACTAGGGAAAAAGTAAGGACTCACGATGCAGTAAGACATCCTGTAAAGAACGGCTTTCCAGCGAAAGGCGTGCCAGGCGGGGAGCATGATCTTTCCGAACCTTCAGCCACAGATCTTCAGTTTTCTCCAACCGGCCTGAGTGGCCAGCTTCCAGCTGGGACAGAAAAAGAAGAAAGAAACATGGCTTATCAGGTCCCCAGCTTTGGCTTCCTTGCCTATTATAGGGATAACAATATCTACCTCATGAGGGTAACTGTGAGAATTAAGATGCATGTAACACAACTCAGGGGATGGCAGGTAGTGAGCACACATTAAGTAATAATTTTTTCCTCCTGGATGTCTAATCACATCTACCCACCCTCCCCTCCACAATCATGTACACATATGCACCTGCACACACCCACACAACCCCCCAAAGGCACAAGCAAATGTCACATAATTGCAAACTACTATGAAAGTTGGGGGCTTCCCTGGTGGCTCAGATAGTAAAGAATCTGTCTGTGGTGCAGGAGACCTGGGCTTGATCCCTGGGTTGGGAAGATCCTCTGAAGGAGGGCATGGTAACCCACTCGAGTATTCTTGCCTGAAGAATCCCCACAGAGCCTGGCAAACTGCAATCCATGGGGCTGCCAAGAGTCAGACATGACTAGGTGACTAAGCACACACATGGAAGCTAGAATGCCATCCCTTTTTGTCCCTCATTCCTAAAATACTATATAAACTCATATAAAATTCCTACCCCTTGATTTTCATTCCTCACTCAGTGAAGTGAGGAGAAATTAACTGCATTTTCTCCATTCTCTAGAGTTAGAGAAACATCCACACGAAACATTTATTGATGAAACACCCTGTAACTGAGTATTATCCTCTAACACAACAGAAAGAAACTACACTGACGATTTTTAAACAGTTATATGGAGGGCAGTGGATAAAGCACTCCACAGCGGATGAGGCGCCTCTCTCGCCTTTCCTACAGACTCACCTGCCGCAAGGAAGCTGCAAAGGCCTCGTGAGAACTGTTGAGCCGAGTCCGGAACTGGCTACAAATGCTTTTGGCCAGCTTGGAGGCACTGAGGCTCTCAATGGCTTCCTGGGCCACCTTCCTCTTCCACTCCAGTGTGATGGCAGGCGGGCTCACCCAAGTGATGCGCTGGATGATCTGTCAGGACAGGGGTAGTGAGAACACTGAGGGGTGGAGACAGGAACCACTAGAACCCCTTCCTCGCTGGATTACCCATTCAGCAGGCCAGGATCTTAAGACAAGAGCTGTATGAGGTTCAATACCCCTCTCCAATTTCACCTACCACAAAACTGGGGGTCAGTCCAACGGAAAGCATCAAAGAATGTTCGGCTTGGAATGCATGTTCACGAATCCTTAATACATTACAATCAGTACTGGGGGTGCCTAATAAATCCCTTTCTAAAGTCAGCAAATAATTCCATATAAGAACCAGAGTGAATACCAGAAAATACATCATACCCATGGTCTTTGGTAACAAAGCCTGGTTCTGAGAAAACACTTAGGCTGGGGAAAAGAAACATCAAAAAGCTAGAGAAGTAGAGTTTTATGGATCCATAAAATATCATTTAGATACATCACTTTTAAGAGTTAAAGGGGACACTGTTAATAGTTATCTCAGAACAGGCATAAATCAGAACTTCCCCAGGCAGGAAATCAGGACAAACGGCCACCTAAACTGACAGATACCAGTTTGTCTAGGAAAGACATCCTAGACATTAGTTCCTGTTGGAGCAACCAAGATTCATTTGAGCCAATTAGGGGCTGAAAAATCTTTCCCTAAAAAACCTCTACCTGTTTGATTTGCTCCCACAGCATCCTTGTAACTGAGGATCCTGAGTGAAATGTGACTTCAACATGATAGGCAGCATTTAAGATCTGAAAAAGAAGACACAATAAGAAAGTCAATATGCCCTGAGTAAAGTGGATAATTAAAAATGCAACAAATGATATTTATTTCAAGAACATGGTCCAGTTTCAAGGTTCCCAAATCTACCCCTCAGTGTATGCGCAGAGTCAAGGCAGGGTGGTCACCTGTTTTGTGGCCAATGGGACCCCTCTACTTCATCTTCATCATCTTGCTCATTGGCTGAACTGCAACCTGACAGTTCACAAGCACCTCCCACAGACAGTGGTCATGAGACAGGAAAACAAAATTCAAACTAGACTGGCAAAAAGACTGAAAGGGAAATTCTTGGCTAACTTGACGCTGGGCTCGTGGGTGGATTCTGTTTCATGTGTTATCTGTGGCCAGCTCTTAACTACCCTCTGAGTACCTGTTTGAGATAATTACTGGTGATGTGAACTGAGACATCCTGAGACTTCTCCAGGCTCTGCAGACACCGTTCCAGGGTTCCAACGAAGCTCTCACGTAGGTAATCCACAGAGCTGATCAGCTTGTTAGCCACTGCTTGATTAAGCCGGGAAATGATGAGCTCCTGAATCTGTCGGATGCAGCATTTGATCTCTCTGGTGCCCACTGGTTCTCCATTCTCAGGGACAATGACATCTATGGAAGCACAGCAAAAAGCTAGTTGGTTGTGAGGGGAATGGGCAGATACACTGAATAAAAGTTGGACCCAAGGAGCTAGCATGCTGATGGCTACAAAACACACATGGCTGACTACCTCTGACTCTCAGCATGAGGGGCCACGCAATCCTCAACCATCTGAGGCATCTAAGAGTCCTGAAGGAGCACCTGTGTACAGAATGAACCTACTGATCTGGCAGCTCTTACATCACATTTACAGAAGGGGAGGAAGTATTTTATGTATCATATCTAATTTAACCCTAACAACAACGTCAGAAGGGTATCACTGGTTATATTTGATAAGTCAGGAAAAAGCCTCAAAAAGAGAATAAACTGGGCACTAGGAGGGGATGGTAGAGTTAGGGAATAATACACCTAGCATTTGAACGCAAAGCTGATGAATTCCAAAGCCTCTAATCTTTGTAATATTTCACACTTCCTAGCATATTAATGAGAAAAATACAAGAGTCACGAATTCAATTCTAATCAATTACTAGAGAAATAAAAAGTAAAACTGGAACGCTGTTATTGCCTCAAGGATACACAATGTGTATCCTTGCACTGGAAGTGCAGAGTCTGAACCTCTGGACCGCCAGACAAGTCCTCATGCTGAGGTTCTGAAGCTGGTTCCCAGGAAGATGGTAACATCAATAACAGGGAATAGACAAAGAAGCAGTAAGTGTGGAAATTAGGAGTATGAGCTCAGGAATCAGACTGTCTATATTCAAGTTCTCCTTCTACTGCTTAGTATCTGTGTGACCTTGAGCAAATTACTGAAGCCATCTGAGTCTTAATTCCCTTGTCTAGAAAATGGCAATAAGCAGAACCCACCTATGGAGGCTGTTCTACTATGTTAAGACTATGGATGGAAGTTCGTGACATTGTACAGAAGGCAGTGATCAAGACCATCGCCAAGAAAAAGAAATGCAAAAAGGCAAAATGGTTGTCTGAGGAGGCCTTACAAATAGCTGAGAAAAGAAGAGAGGCAAAAGGCAAAGGAGGAAAGGAAAGAAATACCCATCTGAATGCAGAGTTCCAAAAACAGCAGGAGAGATAAGAAAGCCTTCCTCAGTGATCAATGTAAAGAAATGAGGAAAACAACAGAATGGGAAAGACTAGAGATCTCTTCAAGAAAATCAGAGCTACCAAGGGAACCTTTCATACAAAGATGGGCACAATAAAGGACAGAAATGTTTTGGACCTAACAGAAGCAGAAGATATTAAGAAGAAGTGGCAAGAATACACAGAAAAACTGTACAAAAAAGATCTTCATGACCCAGATAATCACGATGGTGTGATCACTCAGCTAGAGCCCAACATCCTGGAATGTGAAGTCAAGTGGGCCTTAGAAAGCATCACCATGAACAAAGCTAGTGGAGGTGATGGAATTCCAGTTGAGCTGTTTCAAACCCTGGAAGATGATGCTGTGAAAGTGCTGCACTCAATATGCCAGCAAATTTGGAAAACTCAGCAGTGGCCACAGGACTGGAAAAGGTCAGTTTTCATTCCAATCCCAAAGAAAGGCAATGCCAAAGAATGTTCAAACTACCGCACCACTGCACTCATCTCACACACTAGCAAAGCAATGCTCAAAATTCTCTAAGCCAGGCTTCAACAGGACATGAACTGAGAACTTCCAGATGTTCAAGCTGGATTTAAAAAGGCAGAGGAACCAGAGATCTAATTGCTAACATCCTTTGAATCATAGAAAAAGCAAGAGAATTCCAGAAAAACACCTACTTCGGTTTTATTGACTATGCCAAAGCCTTTGACTGTGTGGATCACAACAAACTGGAAAATTCTTCAAGAGATGGGAATACCAGACCACCTTACCTGCTCCTGAGAAATCTGTATACAGGTCAAGAAGCAACAGTTAGAAGTGGACATGAAACAACGGACTGGTTTCAAATTAGGAAAGGAGTACGTCAAGGTTGTATATTGTCACCCTATTTATTTAACTTATATGCAGGGTACATAATGAGAAATACACGGCTGGATGAAGCGCAAGCTGGAATCAAGACTGCCAGGAGAAATATCAATAACCTCAGATATGCAGATGACATCGCCCTTATGACAGAAAGTAAAGAGGAACTAAAGAGCCTCTTGATGAAAGTGAAAGAGGAGAGTGAAAAAGCTGGCTTAAAACTCAACATTCAAAAAACTAAGATCATGACATCCAGTCCCATCACTTCAAGGCAAATAGATGGGGAAACGGTGGAAACAGGGACAGACTTTATTTTCTGGGGCTCCAAAATCACTGCAGATGGTGACTGGAGTCATGAAATTAAAAGACGCTTGCTCCTTGGAAAAAAGCTATGACCTATCTAGACAGCATATTAAAAAGCAGGGACATTACTTTGTTGGCAAAGGCCTGACTAGTCAAAGTTATGTTTTTTTTTTTCAGTAGTCATGTATGGATGTGAGAGTTGGACTATAAAGAAAGCTTAGCATCAAAGAACTGATGCTTTTGAAGTGTGGTACTGGAGAAGATTCTTGAGAGTCCCTTGGACTGCAAGGAGATCCAACCAGTCGATCCTAAAGGAAATCAGTCCTGAATATTCATTGGAAGGACTGATGGTGAAGCTGAAGCTCCAATACTTTGACCACGTGATATGAAGAGCTGACTCACTGGAAAGGACCCTGATACTGGGAAAGACTGAAGGCAGGAGGAGAAGGGGATGACAGAGGATGAGATGGTTGGATGGCATCACTGACTCAATGGACATGAGTTTGAGAAAGCTCCAGGTGCTGGTGCTGGACAGGGAGGCCTGGTGTGCTATAGTCCATGGGGACAAATAGAGCTGGACATGACTGAGCAACTGAACTGAACTGAGAGCTAATGTTCACGCAGAAGTCACTATACAAAGTCAGTAGCACCCAGACCTCAGATACCAAAAGACGAGACTAAGCATTTGGCCCAGTTTTGTTAACAGTTGTTCATGAAGGATAGGAACGCCAGAAAAGCTCAAACTGCTACTTTGGGAAATCCTTCTGAGTTAGGTCTCAGGAGCACCCTGAAAAGAAATGGAGACCATGACACACAGAAAAGAACCAACAAAGCAGCATGGGCCAGGACAAAGGAGTCAGGATGAAAGCATGGCTCAGGGGCGTCCTTCAAGCAGCTCTTCTCCAGTCTTAAAAAGGCAAGGGATACAAATAAGAACTGGAGACCAAAGAGCAGTATTGGGATGAACTTATCAAACAGGAAGGCATGATGGCAGACTTTTCCAAGAAGGCCTCTCAGAACAAGAGAGGCCAACTTCACTCAATGATTTCAGGTAGGCTGTGGCTAACGGGCCCCATCGGGGTAGGTTCCTTTGGGCTTCAGAACTGATGTGCTCCACGCCAGCTGGAAAGGGTTCGAGGATGCCCCAGTTCCTGCACCCTACCAAGCTCTCTCTAGGACCCACCTTTGAACTCCATGTTGGCGGCGTCATCCAGGAGTTCCTCCTTCATGGTGTTAAGAGTCTCAACGATCATGTCCCTCATCTCCTCTTGCTTCCGGTTGGCAATGTTCATCAGGGACTCGTACAGCTCATTCTCCTTTCTTCGAGTGTATTCCAGACGTTTGGGCGTAATCTGCAGGTCCCGCTGCATGTCGAAAGCCTGGTTAATGAAGATGTCGAGGCAGCAGCAGTGCACCAGGCTCAGGGCCCTGGCCGCGTCCACCAGGCGGGCCTGCAGCACCTGGTGAGAGAACGTGCTCAGGTGCCTCAGCTTCTCACTCTGCTCCACCAACATGCTCTGAGCTTTGGTGTCCTGGCTGGGGCCCCCACAGTTACAGTGGCCACTGCTCAGATAGCCCAGGTCAGCCAGCTGGCGATGAAGTGGTGATCTTTCACTCTCCATTCTTTCAGTGGAGGAGTCAATTATCTCAGAGCCCAGCTTCGGCACTTTGAAAAAGAATATGGGAAAGGAGAAATACTTTCGGATTTCCTGAAGCTCTTGCTCATCCCTCTCAGAGAGTTCATCTTTGTGGAGTGCATAGGTTATCACAGGCAAGAAATCATTCACCACGTCACCCAGAACATCCACTGTGGGCCGGAGGCCTCGGCACGGTGCCACCACAACGTCCACCTCCTGGAAGGGGAAGGGGGTCATGTCAGCACTTCAGGGTCAGAACCAGCCCTTCCTCCCCAGAGTCCCACATTGAGACCAAAACGCAGATCTATGATGGGGCAACTGGGCTTCAATATATGCCCCAATCACTTGTCCCCCTCCTTCCCCAGTTACCAACACTCCCTGGTGCCACCTAAGCAGGCAGGCACTCATCAAGAGACGGTGAGAAAACAAGTGAGTAGAAAGGATGGCAGTCCTTTCAGCCATTTTAGATAAAATAAGAACTTGGAGCCCCTTTTTTTGCTTTGGAAACTCCCGCTGATTCCCTCTGATGAACTCTTAGACTGGAAGTGGATCTGCCTGGAACATTCCTCCCCCTCTTTCTAACCTGACTCATCCTCAACTTTCTAACTCCCATGCATCCTTTAAATCGCAGTGTATACAGTGTCATACCCTTCTGGGGTCTTTCCTAATAAGAAATCCCTATTAGGGGAGCACTCTCTACTTCTCCTTCTCTTAATAGTAAATACACTTATATACTTATAATTTATTTATTTAAAAACAAGTTGGTTTTTTTTTCTCCAATTAGCCTATAAACTCTTCCGAGAGACGGAACATGTCTATCTTTTTCACTCCTGTAATTTCAGTGCCTGGTATAGAGTAAGTCCTTAACACTGCTGAATCAATCAATCAAGCAGCAAACTAAAGGTTAGATCTGTCAAACATTACCATCCTACCTCAAGAGTTGGCAAACATCCCAAGGTCTCAGCCATCTAGGTCTCAGGAACACCTTTACGCTCATGATCACTTGGTCTAGCAGAGACTACAGTCTGCCTACCCAATATCTAACTTCTGCATCATTGGGAAGGCAATGTCTTTTATGGAGGGGGAGTCAATAGTAGGTAGGACAACAGACAGCTCTCAAAGGGCTGACTCTGCCAGCGAGTGCTTGCTCTGGCCCTGCCCTTCCTGCCTGGAGCGCAGGTGTGAAGACAGAGCACAGTGGCCCTCCTACAGCCCTGGGCAATCCTGAGAGTGGAAGCCAGCCCTGAGGACGAGGAAGCAAAAGGAGACTGGGAGCTTGGATCTCTGATGACTACAGAGCTGCCACACCAGCTCTCAACTGCCGAGCTTTGGACTTATGTAAGGGAAAAATATATTAACCTCTGTTTTGCTTAAGCAAACCCCTATTTTTCTGGTTGTTACCTATGTTTGAACCCAACTCCTAAACAGGTCATTTCCCTAGCTAGTAGTTTCTGCTTATCATTCTACTTCTTCACTAAGGATCTCAACTCACTCAAGAGCATACATTTCCATCCATATGGGAATATGGAGGGAAATACGTTTTGCTCCTCTAAACCTCTGAAATTGCCTGCTTTGCCTGGCACTCCAGATCTGAGCACTGATCTGGAGACTCATGCCTGTATTACCACTGCAGGAACGCCAACTCTGAAGTCTACAGACTCAAAACCAACCCTTTGCAGAATTCTAAAATGTTTTAAAGAGTCTTCCTTTTTGATCTCCTTCTCTAGACAAGGGAGAAGGGCTGGGAAATGCCAGCTTATTGTTTCTTGTACTGTGTGTAAGTGTGTGTGTGTGCGCCTGTACTAAAGGACAGAGAGTGAGAGACAGCAAGCTCTTATTTCCACTAAAGTACAAAGGTCTCACCTTCTTCCTCAACAAAGAATTCATAAATTTTATTCTCAGGTAGGCCACAGAACTTTCATTTGGCTGGCCACTTTGAACTCTCTAAAACTAAAAGTGCTTTTAGCATCTCATCATTTGTAATTTGAGCACACAGTGTATAAATCTACTTGCTTTCTAGCCAAGCCTAGGCCAAGAAGAAATCTGTTATTCACCTGTGCCTCAAACTGCATGGAATGTTTTCTGATTGGAAGACTAATCTGACACTCACTGTGCTATTTGAAACAAGCCCCCTTTCACTGCCCTGAGTCACAGTGTTGGAGTATGAATCGTTTCACAAGGCACATTCAAAAAAGAGGGTACGTAAGGACATTTAAGGTCCAAAGTATAGCATGCCATCACTTAAATGCCAACATTCTCATTATTTAGTAATTACAAACTAGAAGAGAATTTCAAGAAATGAAGTTATGACAAGATAATTATAGGTGACAGTGGCTTTTAAAAATTTTGTTAAATGGCTTCTGTCTTAAATATATCTTTTTAAAGATATAAATCAATCAAACTTATTAGAGAAATATTAAGAGAAAAAAGTCTAAATAGTCAAACCAAAGTAAGTATTGTTTAGAAAGTTTTCAGGAAGAATTTTGCTGCTTGTTTATTTGATGGATTTTCTTAAAATTTTAAAGTAAATTTCCAGGTTTTTCTCCAAGGACCATTTTATGTGTGCAACAGAACTTGGCAGCCACGAAGTCCACTTGTAGAACCAATATCCTTTGCAAAGGAGAGCTGACTTTATTTGCTCACAAATGCAAATTCATTTTTGAAAAAAAGAAAAAAATCAGTGAACAGAGAAGATGTGGTGTATATATGTATACATACACACACACACACACACACACACCCCTATACCTCCATGGTGGTTCAGATGGTAAAAAAATCTGTCTGCAATGCAGGAGGACCTGGGTTCAATCCATGGGACCGGAAGATCCCCTGGAGAAGGGAATGGCTGCCCACTCCAGTATTCTTGCCTGGAGAATTACATGGACAGAGGAACCTGGTGGGCTACAGTTCATGGGATCACAGAGTTGGATGACTGAGCAACTAACACTTTCACGATATAATACACACACACAGCCACAGTGGAATACTACTCAGCCATAAAAGAATGGAATGTGCCCATTTGCACACGGATGGACCTGGAGGGCACTGTGTCAAGTGAAACGGACACAGAAAGACACACACTGTATGATCTCACGGACATGTGGCATCCAAGAAATAAAACAAGGTAGTGATTACAACAAAAAAGAAACAGACACACAGGTACAGACAAAAAACTAGTGGTTACCAGTGTGGACAAAGAAGGAGAGATGGGAAAGATTGACGTCAGGGACTATGAGGTACAAACTTCTGTGTATAACATGAATAAGCTTCAGGGAATATAGCCCACATTTTATAGTAACTATAAATGGAATATAACGTTTAAAAACTGTGAACCACTACGTTTTCTACCTGTAACTTATATAATACTATACGTCAGCTATACATCAAGCTTTAAAAATGCCGCTAAAATGAACTCTGATGGTAGACACTGTCTGGTACACTGGCACCTAGAAAGAAGGTATCTACTCCTAAATATATCTTGTACAAACAAAAACGGATAGAAAACAAGTACAGTACTCTCTCTTCTCCAGTCCCCAGTTAATTAATTTGTGTAGTCGGTCTCACTGTTCTGACTATCTTGACTGTTGAAAGACAGGCAAAAAGAGCTGCTGGCTGAGACCCTGGCGGCAGTACAAACTAGACTGGAATGTGACGCGTGATTCTGCAATACTCACGGCAGAGGGATGACTCAGGCCTGACGGTTATAAACAAAAAGGGAAGCCGCACTGTCTCCTGGAGACAGGGAGTGAAAAAAAATTCAGAGAGGATGAGCGCTGTTCTTGGCCCATATAGTACGGCCACCTGAGAGGGAAGACTGACCTCAGACTATTTCATGGAAGGCTGTACTCCTTCCTGGCACTTAGAACAGTGTTTGCACTTACTGAACATTCAATAAATAAATGTGCAATTACTGGATGAATGAATGATGCCTTTACTATTTGCTCAAAACCATTTTCAATCGTCATATGTAAAACTGTCTATTTTTTAACCCATATCTCACACATTTATTTGGAACTGCTGTTTGCATCTACTCCAAGAATGAAGCAGTGAGGAAGCTCTGAAATCAGTCAAGGAAGAAGAATCCAGGGAATCAGAAGAGTATGCCATAATTCCCATTTTAAGTCGCAGAAAATTCCTAAATTCCTATAAATCTCTTTTATACTATATATCTGCACACATCTGTGGAATCTACAGAAGCTGATATAGTACCATCAATTCTCTTGGCAAGATTAAGAGAATGTAATAAAAAAGCAAACTGTTACTCTGCAAACACCAGGATTTTTCTCTTTGGTTGTTTTTTTTTTTTTTTTTAATTATAAACTGACACTATCCTAAGTGCCAAGAAGAAATGTTTCAGTCACTGAAGCCTGACCACTTCCTAAGACTACTGGCTCTGACTGATGAGGACTCTTACTCTATGGCTCACAGCACATTACAACCTCAGCGATAGCTAGGGATGGTCGTCTTAATCAACAGTTCAAACAGAAGACACTCACACACTCAGATAGGTCATAAATGTCTTTGTTTTGTCTACAGTTCTGCAACCTCATTCCATCACACAGAAAAGCAGCACATAACTATATGGTCCTACCCCTCGCTTAACAACTGACACATCCCGGACTCCAGGCCCTGTCTCCATATTCCATCGACCATCACCATCAATTCTCCTCCCATGCCCACTCTCACAGAACTATAGGAGGTTTTCCCCATTTTACACAGGGCTGATTCTTCCTCATTTGTGTACGGTTATCTGAAATCACTATCACTCTTAAATGTCAATTATATAGCAAGGCAAATATATCCCTCCACGGTGTTGCAAAGAGTCAGATAGCACTGAGCACATACAGTCCAGGCATGCCCCCTCTTCCTGTTACACTGTAGAAAACATCCTGACTCTTGAACACTCTCCAGTGGGGAGCTGTGACTGAGCTGCTTTCTAGAATATAACAGGCCACAACCAGCTGTGCCAACCCAGGGCTTCACCCCAGCAGTCAGCATAAAATGGATACTAGCTCATCTCCCTAGCCAGTAAAAGTAGGGAGTGGTAACTCAGAGACCAGAACAAGACTTGAGAAAACCCATGATCCCAACCGAAGCCCTCAACTAGCCACAGAAAGCCTGAGGCCACTGTGCTAAAAGCGGAAGTGTGGTACGACCCCACACACATCAAAGCAGAGGCTTTAGGTCTGCATCGCAGCTCACAAGCATGAAGCCTGAAGGGCCAAAACCATCTGATTTCACATTGTGATGAACCAGATACCACACAAGTTGACAAGGAGATACTGGAAAGCCTCCATGCATTCTACTGTGTGGATAGTCAAACATCCAGGGACCCACAGATACAGAATTGGGAATGAGAACTCTCTCACCATTTATTAGACTTGCACCATTTACTAGACTCATCAAGAAAGACAACAGAAGAATGGAGAAGAAAGAAAGAAACGTCTGAACAAAGTTAAAAGTTACCTTTTAACTTTATAACTTTAACTTCTGTATTTTATAACATCTCTCTCTTCTTTAATTTTATTATAAAAGTACTTCATAATAATTATGAAGAACTTTGCTTCTAAATGGAGGATAATAATAAGTCTAAGTAAGCAGGAACCAGAAGGACTTAAATTTCACAATGGAGGGAGTTCCAGTATGGATGGCTGTCAGGGAACAGATGGGTGTCTGAGAGAGGAGGAAATCCTCCTCTCAATTCATTCAAAGGAAGGCTTACTAAGGGCCAGACACTGTGCTAGAGGCTTTACACCTAGCCTCTCCTGTAAGCCTCACACCAGCCCTAAAACACACGCATTACTACTTCTGTTTTACAAATGGGGGATGCCCTAGCACCACAGTCACACAATTAAGTAGCCAAGCCAGGCTGTAAATCCAGGCTCCTCTGACTACAAAGACAGTGTATAAACAGCAACTGAGGCCCACTGTGTCAGGAATGGTCTGGCCTGGTGTTAGGGAGTTCTGAGAAAAGAATAAAGGATGGACAAGATGATTTCAGGGACTCTAACAGTCCTAGCTTTCTGTGTTAAAAGTATATGTTGGCTGCAAGTAAAAACCCCTGCTCTGCTCAAAAAAGGAAGATTAAGACCATAATCTCTGCCAGATTTTCTCCCAAAGAGCTAACCATGGAAGGCCAAAAGTGAACAAGTGGTGGTGAATTGAGAAAACAGCCCTTTAAGCTAGTCTTTTTAAGAGTGATCAAGGCTACTAGAGCGAGCATAGGGATTTTAAAAAGAATCGTGCCTCTAGAGCATACATATCCTTAATAGGTAAATTAACCTATAGTAAGTATTAGCAGGTTTGTTAGCAAAGAGCAATGGATTGGTTATATTTCCCTATGTATGTTAGTGTGTGTTAGGGGAAAGGCAGAGATGTTGAATTCAAAGAACATAGAATTACTGCCCAGAAGGAACTTATATTCAGCATTTGCCTGAACTTCCCATATCCTTTTTTAACACATTACTTTTAGTTCCCCTTTCTTTTTGCCCCATAAAATAATGGTTTCTTTATTTTAATGTATATTTTTAGAATAACATTCTTTATTTCTCTTATAAATATTACTCCAACTTTGTTCTTTTTCCCTTGGAAATGGCCATCTTTGACCTAATTCCATATACTCTCTTTTCCAAAACTATCTGCTTACCATCAGATAAAAGACTATCACCCAAACTTCTTTCATATGTTTACCTTTCAATCGAGATACGTTCCAGAGAAGACATAGTATCTAACTTAAAAGTAGGCAACACTCAACAAATTTAGTTTCATAAGGCACCAAAACAAATGCCAAAAATTAAACAAAAATTAAAAGAAGACGGTTTTCTAGCAACAATGTTTAATAAATTTGGGGGCTTAAATTTTGCATAAACTTGTCATTTTTACTTTGATTTGGGGTTGTGAAAGTATTAACTGCTGAGAAATTAAAAAAAAACAAAACAGTGTCTGTATGGATCAATGGGACAGAAGAGAGAGCTTAGAAACAGACCCACACACCTATGGTCAATTAATCTCCAACAAAGGAAGAAAGATATACAATGGAGAAAGACTGTCTCTTCAGCAAAGTAGTGTCCAGAAAGCTCATGAGTCAATATCCCAAGGCAATAGAAAGAAAAGCAAAAATAAACAAATGGGACCTAATCAAACCTATAAGCTTTTCCACAGCAAAATGAAAATAATAATCAATATGAATAATCAATAATCAAAATGAAAAGACAGTATACAGACTGAGAGAAAATATTTGCAAATGATGTGACTGATAAGGGTTTAATTTCCAAAATACACATATAGCTCACATAACTCAATAACCAAAAAAACAAACAACCCAATCAAAAAATGAGAAGACCTAAATACAGGTTTCTCCAAAGAAGACATATAGATGGCCAACAGACACACGAAAAGATGCTCACCATCACTAATTATTAGAAAAGTGCAAATCAAAACTAGGAGGAAATGACAGAGGAATGGATAAAGACGACGTGGTACCCACAGACAACGGAATTCACTCAGCCCTAAGGAAGAACAACACAAGGCCGTCTGCAGCAGCATGGACGGGCCCAGAGAGCGTCGTCACACTGAGTGAAGTCAGCCAGGCAGGGAAAGACAAATATCACATACATTGCTTATGTGTGGAATCTAAACAAAAACGGTACAAATAAACTTATTTACAGAACAGAAATGGAGTCACAGATGTAGAAAACAAATTTAGGATTGCCAGAGAGGAAAAGAGGGGGAGGGATAAACGGAGAGACTCTGACTGACATACACACACTGCTATATGTTAGAGAGATAGCTAATAAGAGCCCACTATTACAGCAGTGGGAACTCTACTCAACACTCTGTAAGGACCTATATGGGAAAAGAATCTGAAAAAGAATGGTTATACGTATAACTGATTCACTTTGCTGTACTCCAAAATTAACACAACATGATATATCATCTATACGCCAATAAAACTTTTTTAAAAAATAGATCACAACAGCAGAATAAAACTACAGTGAGGTTCCATCGCACACCAGTCAGAAGGGCCATCATTAAAAACTCTACAAATTAACAAATGGTGAAGAGGGTGTGGAGAAGCCTCCTACACTATTGGTAAGAATGTAAATTAACATAGCCACTATGGAGAACAGTATGGAAGTTCCTTAAAAAACCAAAAATAGAGTTGCCCTATGATTCAGCAGTCCCACTGCTGGGCATATGTCCAGAGAAAACTACGACTTGAAAAGACCCAGGCACCCAGGCACCCTAATGTCCACAGTAGCACTATTTACAGTAGCCAAGGCATGGGAGCAACCCAAGCGTCCATCCACAGAGGAACGCATTAAGGAGATGCGGCACACATGCACAGTACACTTCTACTCAGCCTAAAGAGAGTGGGATGGTGCCATTCGCAGCAGCATGGACGGAGCTAGAGCGCGTCACACCAAGTGGACGAAAGGAGAAAGAGAAGCGCCCTGTGACGTCACTTATATGCAGAATCTAGGACACGATACAGATAACCTTATTTATGAAACATAAACAGACTCACAGACAAAGGAAACAAACTTCTGGTCTCCAAAGAGGGAAGCGGGCGAGGAGGAATAAACTAAGTAAGAGTCTGGGATTAGCAGATACAAACGGCTATACACACAACAGAGGAACACAGGGCTTCCGCTGCACAGCACCGAGAACTACACTCAACATCCTGCAGAAAACCATAATGGAAAAGAGTCTGAAAAGAACATATTCAGACGTACACACACATACATACATATATAGATATATAAGACTGAATCACTTTGCTGTACAACACTGTAAATCAACTAATAAATTATATACCAACTAAAACAATTTTTAAAGATTAAAAAGTAAAAATATCAATGTTACTATGAAATGACAAATAGATTACTTCCATTGATGGCTACTGAGGGTTATAAAGAGAAATTTTAACGATTTCAACTCATCAGAGTTCAAAGTAGCAAAGAAAAAAACATAAGTTTATTTGCAAGTCATTAGACCTTTCTTGGAAACATCAGTGTGCTTAAGTTCCCGGAAATACCCCTTCCCAGACATCACCAGGAGCCGGTCACCATGACGGCATGACAGCCCCACGGCCATGTGACACGCATGTTTGTCCTGCGCAGGGCCAGAAAACACCTGGGGGGGTAAACAGGCGACTGCTAAGAGCACAGCGCTGACGGCTGCGAAACAGCCACCGAAGATGAAATCCACCGGCAGGCTGCAGGAATCCCATCTCAGGCTGAGGAAGTTTAACCACCTCCGTTTCTTCTTATTCCTCTTCTTATAGGTGTTCATAGGGAAAAACATATCTAGGCTCACATGCATCAAACTGAGGCAATTCTAAGGCAGACCACTGTGTGCCACTGGACTTGTAAATGGAACAAAAAAGAAAAGGAGGTGAGGTATATACCAGAAAGGGGGTGAAGGTTAGGGTGGAGAAGCATGTACATGAAGACAAAACTAGTGAACATGAGGAATGGTGAAATGTACTGCCAGCTGGAAAATGATCATGTTTTAACACTAAATGAGGTTTCAGGAACTAACGGCTTGACAGTATTTCTCTATTACTGAATTATGAACTGAGAATCTCAGGGGACCCAGAGCTAAAAAACTGGGAATACTGTAGTATTCCACGTGGGTACCATGTGGTATGGGGTTCATGTGAGTTGCCTTACTGTGGAACAGACTGAAAATGGCTAATTTATGAGGACTTTAAAGTAACATATTAGAAGAATGACCATTGTGTAAGAGGGTAAGGGGAAATTCTGCTTTAGTAATCTGACAGTTAAAAATGAACATCAGATTTCCCCTAATTCAATCTTGGTTTCCTTTAGCTAAATATTTCCTTTCTTTACGACCCCTTTTAGGAGCCAAATTGAAGGGCTGTTTAGAGCTAATTCTCTGGTTCTAAATATAACTGGAGCTAAAAAAAAGATCTTTGTCACTGTCAAGAAAAATCTTCAAGGTAGCTTAGGAAATGCTCCCAGCAGTAAGCCAATGGCGACAGGAGTCTGACGACAGAGGCAGAGCAGAGCCTGAGCGCCACAGAGGCTGAGGCCCCTCTGCGGCTCACCATCAAGGGAGTCTAAAGTTAGAAATGCGGGGGTCCGTAGCTGTTTCCACATCAAAATCACTGCCGTATAAAGCAGATCCAAAGAAACATTACTATAGAAGCCTCACAAACCACATGAAACAGAACATGGGAGGCTAGAAAATTCTTCAAGAAAAGAGAAGGATATTTCTCATGAAAGAGAATCTATACATGTTTCAACCGTGCAGAGAGAAAACTGATTAGGTATCTTAACTTCCCTCCCAGCCAAGCAGCCTTCTTAACTGTTAACTCAGTTTGAGTGCTTACTATATATACATGGGGGTTCCCTGGTGGCTCAGTGGTAAAGAATCTGCCTGCCAATGCAGGAGATGGGGATTCAATCTCTGGGTCGGGAAGATCCCCTGGAGATGGAAATGGGAACTCACGCCAGTATTCTTGCCTGGGAAATTCCACGGACAGAGGAGCCTGGCGGGCTGTAGTCCACGGGGTCCCAGAGTTGGACACAACTGAACGACTAAACAGCAACAGTGTATTCCTTGAGCACTGCTGGGAACTCTCACCAGTAAGACACGTGCTCATGGCTTCCCTGGTGGCTCAGATGGTAAAAGATCTGCCTGCAGTGCAGGAGACCAGGGTTCGATCCCTGGGTCGGGAAGATCCCCCGAGGAAGGAAATGGCAGCCCACTCCAGTATTCTTGCCTCGGGCAAGAGGAGCCTTGCAGGCTACAATCTAAGGGGTCACAAAGAGTCAGACATGACTGAGCGACTATCGCACATGCGCACACACACACATACTACTTGGGAAATAGCTCTCACTTTCTTTTCTGTGACTTTATCAGCTCAGCTCATGGGACAAAAGTAAATGAGCATTAAAAATCAAAACCAACAAAATTAAGGGACATGGAGAAATCAGTCAACGCAACTGTCCTACAGATGGCTTTGTTCACATTCCAAGACTGTTTTTAAAATGCAAGAACAGGAAAAATCACCATCTAACCAAGAGCAGTCATTTCAGCTATTTAACAGTGTTTTTTAAGCTGCAGGTCAGAATACACTGTCAGATCATCAATTTAGTGGGTTGCTATCATTTTTCCAAAAAATGAAGTCAAACAGAATAGAGAAGAAATTATCAGTGTGTTTTGCAAGAAGTAAAAGTACTGTTTCATGAAACTTTATTCCAAATGCACATACGTATATATGTTACAGGTCATAATAATAAAATGCTTTTTCTGAGCATGAATTAAAATCTAAAAAAGTTTGAAAACCACTGAGCTCTTGGAAACTGAAGTAACTAGACCAGAACAAAATACTATAGGGAGACTATGCTTGGATCATACACCTACAAAGCTTATGAGTCAACTGAGCAGGCTCAATCAATAAACAAGGATCAGTCAGAGTCATCCAAGAACTCTTGCATTGTCCTGGAGCTAAGATGTGCACGCTCTCACTCTCAACACAGAGGAAAGCCACCAGTGAAACTGAGCTGAGAGGAAACGCTGGCTTGTATACTAAATCCCTCTAGCATTTACTGAGATAAAAGATAACTGGACTCTGGAAAGAAACGAGATGACGGTTTCTACTTCCAGAGAATCATAAACCAAAGCCACAGTCAAAGGCCTCACTGACTGAGAGGCCAAGCCTTCTGGAACAGGAGTGGTGAAGCGAAGAAGAGACTTCTCTCCAAGTCCTGCCAAACGAGCCCCTCCTTCCTGGCACAGCTAATCAAGGTGACAAACTCTCTGCTCTGAGCATGTCTTTTATTCCTGCCAGCTCCTGATCCCTGACACAGGCACCTTCTCTGCCCAACCCCATTCTCCTGACACATTCACATGCTGTGCCTGTCACCTTTTGGTCTAATAACATAGTCTAGTCCTAGCTATACAGTAGCAAAGGAAGCCCTGCACAAGAGACAGGTCCTTCCTAGGTAGAGATATAAATACCAGACAGATAAAATTATCTTTTAGGAAATGCCACAAGACCTGTGTCCTCTTCAGGAGTTTACTTCAAGAGAGAAACAGATGTATTCTTCAGGTGATAGGATCTCCATACCTCTTTATTTGAGCCAGATCCGTCCTTGTGTTCTGAAGTTCCTTAGAAAGTAGGAGACATGACCCATCTCACTTAGTAAATGATGGCAGATCTAAGGGAAAAACTCAGAAGTTCTTCACTTGTTCTCAGCTCTGTAAGAACATCAATCATATGACTGTTTCTTTTAGAAAGGGATGGCTTTCTTTCTTTTAGAAAGGGATGGCTAGAGACAATTCTAGCTGACAATTCTAGCCTTCCTGTAAGAAATGAAAAAGGATTGCTAACCCTGACCCTCTTTCTGTAAAGGCAGGTTGAGATGTAAGTATCATATTCTTCAGTTTTAGAAAGGGATTAGACAAACTGCCCAGGGCTCTGCAGCACAGCAGTAGAGGCAGGGATGGACACTGCTACAGCCTTGTCTGGTTTTCAACTTCCTAGATCACATTCCTTTGACTCTATCTGCTGATGCTCAGAGCCCACAGTACACACTGCCAAACTACTTTCTGAGAAAGCTCAGGTACAATGAAAGCTGGTGCCTCCGAGTGCACCCGAGTAAGGACGAGATCGGTACCTGTAAGAGAGCATGGCGCATCGTCACCTCCAGTTCGGCTAGAACGCGGGCAGCATCCTCACTGTCCTCCCGGGCCTCCAGGTCCTCCTCAGGGACGGTCTCCCAGTTGCCCTGGTGAGCGGCCAGCGTGTGCACTAGTTCATACTGGTCAGGGAGTGCCAGGCTGACCCGAGTCTGAGTCCCATAGGTGAAGCGGAGGCGCCGAAGCTTACAGTTCTCACCGCCCAGCTTGTTGGTGGGAAGCACCTGCACCCCCAAGAGCAGGTTCAACAGCTGGCACTTGACATTACAGTCCTGGCCGAGGATCAAGACGCAGGGCAGGCAGTCCACCATCTGCTGGAGGCGCTTCTCTTCCTTGGGTGGGAAGGAGATGCAGCTCAGCGGGCCTGGGCAGGGATGGGGGTGGAAGGAGAAAGGAGTACAGAGAGAAGAGTGAGGAGGGGCAGACAGAGACTGGCACAGATCCCATCAGATGTTAGCCTCCTAGAGAAGAAACCTCTAGGGAGCGCTTGGTGGGAGGAGATACCAGAAAAACACCCCAGTCAGGAAAAGTTTCTCAAATATCACACAGGAGTCCCCTCTCTGGCTCGCCCCCAGAGCAGTGCTTTCTTTCCAGAAAGGTGGCAGTGGCCCAATCTCCCCTTCCTGACCCGGTTTCAATCAGTGGAGGGACAGCCTAAGGAGTTTACAAGGACTCAACCAAAGGAAATTAAACTGACCAAACCAGAGAAGACTATGCTGCTGGGACATGAGTCCAAGGACTGAATGCGTGCATTAATGCTCCGACGCGTATGACTCTTTGCGACATCATGGACTGCAGCTTGTCAGGCTCCTCATCAATGGAATTTTCCAGGCAAGAATACCAGAGTGGGTCACCATTTCCTACTCCAGGGGATCTTTCCAACCCAGGGATAGAACCCACATCTCCTGTGTCTCTTGCATTGAGAGGGTAATTCTTTGCCACCGCGCTACCTCAGAAGCCCGCAAGGATGGAACACAAATCAAAAAAAAAAACCTCCCTTGTGACACAAAACCTGATACTTGAACACAGAAAGGTTCTTTAAGATGACCCTACCACATGCAGTTTTAGTTTATTTTCCTTATCTGTAACGTACTTTATTGTAACTAAATGTGTGTAGTCTTTTAACACACATACATTGAAATAAAATGTTATTCGAGTGTGCCTAAGCATAGACTCTTCCGGTTCATTTCTCCGATAGCTGGTAACAGCATCCCAGCTGCGAAGTCATTTGTTTTCTTAAAACACTGAATGCTTCATTAAGATCAATATCTCTAATCAAATCATATTCTTTCAGTTTATGGACGACAAGACCCTGAGTAAGACAAAGGGGAAAGGACTACCTGTTAGGATAAATCCAAGCAAATTAAGGAAGATTTTATCTATCTCAGAAATATCCTTTCAGGATACACTCATCTATACTGCAAGCTTCTACAAAACAGATCAAATAATACTCAAGAGGAAACAAAAGGCTTCCTAAAGTATGAGAACTTCTATTTGGGAAAAGGAACCAGAAATTTGTTGACTGGAACTCTCCGATTCCGAACTCAGTCACTCCCCAACTCGGTCAATGACAGTGCCTGCCCAAGTCTAAGATTCAGGCAACTTCGTGTTTGCTCAGAAAGGCACAGACACACAGTTCTTAGGCTGTTAGAAAGCCGATTTGTATCTGAAGTCAAATACATACATCTTCATTAAAATTTAGGGTGGTACCAACTGAAACAGTATTTGCTTTAGTCATTTAATCATGAGCTGCATTAAACCGTTCATAAGCTATTTATTTTGTTTATGTAATTGAAGCGAGAGAGGCCAGATTCATTTAAAAGGTTGTCCTACTTCTGCCTCTACCTGCATGCGTCCTTTCAGTTGTGTCCAACTCTGTACAACCCTGTAGACTGCAGCCCGCCAGGCTCCTCTGTCCACGGGATTCTCCAGGCAAGAACACTGGAGGGGGCTGTCATGCCCTCATCCAGGGGATCTTCCCAACCCAGGGATCGAACCCAGGCCTCCCACATTGCAGGAAGATTCTTTATCATCTGAGTCACCAGGGAAGCCCAAGAATACTGGAGTGGGTAGCCTATTCCTTCTCCAGGGGATCTTCCCAACACAGAGATCAAACGCAGGTTTCCTGCATTGCAAGTGGTCTCTTTAATGACTGAGCCACCAGGGAAGGCCCTCAACGCTACCTATCCTGCTACAAACTCACTATTTTAAATCTTCTCTCCAACAAATGGCAGCAAAAGGTTTAAAGAAGTTGGCTTTCACTCAGACCCCTTTACGCGTTTCATTAAGCTCTTCCTTTCATGTCTGCCTGTTAAGTACACATCACCTGGTCAGCAGAAGCACACCAGCAATACCAAACAGTGAAACACGGAAATCTATTCTCCTGGGAAAGAGATGAGAAAGCAAAACGTTAACTGAGGGCCCAACTCTATGCAAGGCATTTATTAAGCATGAGGGAAAAACACCAGACAACTGGTCTAATTTCTGACTTACAAACTAAAAGCACGGGGACACAGCCCCTTGCATGTAGGAGTCCTGAGTCCCTCCATATGTCACTGACAACTAAACAACATTTACTACAGTAGTCAGGGAGGAAAAACAATTTTCCTCTACCCTTTTAGTCTCCTCTGGCTGGGGCCAAGAGTTAAATGGACATGAGAGAGATTAACAGTAGAAAATGAAATCTAATTACATACACGTGAGGAATTTGAACATGAGAGATTCAAAAGACGGGTTAAGTGAGATACATACATTATCCTGGAACAAAAAGAGGGGGCAGGGGGCTGGGTCTTCAAAGGGAAACAAGGCAATTCACAGAAGAGTAAATGTTTGGTAAACAAATGTTTGCTGGGCCATCCAGAAACAACTGGACATAGAGAAGATTTTGACCCTCAACTAGTACACCGAGTTCATACTACACTGTAGCTAGCTCTGGTGACAGGCCCTCTATCTAAATTCATTTAGGCAGCTAAGGTGAGGAAGATAAAAACTTGCTGAGCTTTTTGTTTCTTTAAAACAACCAAGCCTAAACTAATTCTCATACCAAAGAGACACATTTTGGGATGGCAAATCTTGCTCACCTCTTCAGACTATTCTAGTCGTATGTTTATAATTACCAAAGGCAGGAAGAACCATTACATTTCTCTCTGCATCCTCAACACCCAACATAATGACTAAAAAATGGTGGGCGTGTTGTTATTTGTTTGCTTGCTCACTGAGAACTGTCTACAGAAAGCCCTTAGTGGCTCTACTAAGTACTCAGAAAAATCCAGTAATATGATGAACAGTCCAGTACCATGAACAGTTTAGGAGCAACCGTCATGCCTAAAAACGACCTTCATCTCAACATGGAGAGCAGAGGTGGACGGCAGAACAGGACTTCCCCACTCAGCTGCAGGATTTACCCACCAGGCTCTGCCTGAGCAGGAGGGCTCCTGCTGGATCCGCTCTCACCTGCACTTCCTTTCTCTCTCTCCTTCCCAGTCCTCTCAGAACTCAGGCAGCTGTCTAAGTAAGCTCATACCAACACCCTTCATAGGGCCCATAACAAAAGCCGGTCCATAATAACAACACTGAGTCTAAATGAGTTGTGACTACTGCTGCTGTCAGGAGAGTGTGTAAGAGAGAACGAAAACTAACCAACCATTTTTCAGGACCAAAGGGAGAGATCTCAACACCTCTGAGACTATAGGAAAACCAGTAAACCACGTGGCACTGGCCAAAACCAGAGCAGACACACCCGTTATTCATCTGACCCAAAGTATCACACTCCCATCTCCGCAGTGACAGCAACAGTCACTATAAATAGACTCGCTGGAGTCAAACAGCCGTAGGCCAGTGCAATGGGAGAGGGGGCTGACAGTTGAGTCCAGTTCGGGTTTTTGTTTCCAGGCGCTTGGCTAGGGTTGTGTATGCAACTTACTAGACAGAAAAAAGGTCTTCAACATGGATATCTCCATCTGGTTTTCTATATGTCGTTGTTCAAGCTCTTTGCTTCTCCCACTAATCTTTAGTTTTTTCCATTGCTCTTCAATGTCTCTACAAGATTTGAACGAGAGCATGGAGAAAAATGAAGCTGAAACTAGAGGGTTCCACTCCTCGCTCCCCTTGGCAAATGGTTTGGTGAGGGTAGAGCACAGCAGTAGGGTGGGCAGAGCACCGGCCAGGGCGGCGCTCTGACCCGGGGCCTCACCGCTGACTGGCCCTGTGACTCTGGCAATCCACTTGTTTCTCTCAGCCTCAGATTTCTCATCTGTGAACTAGGGAGCTGGATTAGATCATCCTTAACATCCCTTCCAGTTCTAAAATTCCAGGATTCCATCAGGTTTTAACTGTTGAAAGAAAAATGACGGAGGGGGCTAGGCAGTTGTCTGGTTGTTTTTCAACTAGACGTGAAATTAATTAGGAGAGCTCCCCTGGACTGCTACAGTTGCAGATCAAAAGGTGACGGAGCAAGCCGGGGCCTCTGAGGGCCTCCTAGGCAGTCTCAGCAGTTCTCTAAAAAAGAGATGAAAAACGGGAGAATGACAGGAAAAAGGAGGAAGAAAACCTGCTTCAGAGCTAAAGCAGCTGCTTCACTGACAGTTAAGGACTTTCGAGTTAATCAGGTTTTCTACTGTAATTAATATAACGGCATCTGCATATGGGACTGCCAGAAGGTAACAGCACGGCCTCTCAGCTGGAACACATTAACCCTGCTAGCTCTGACTGCAGGAAAATTCAAGGCAAATTGTCTTAGAAGACAAAGCATTTTTTTCTCCCTTTATGATTCTTAAATACAGATTATCTTGGTTTGAGTTGCTTCTAAACAAAAGTTTCAAATACAAGAAGAAGCAGCTAAGCAACAACGCATTTTGTTTATCTGTTTCAGATAATGATGGGGAACAAAACAGATCATCCCAAAATATGCCTCTTTGACATACTATTTTGAGGTTATTTTTAAGAACCAGCAGACACAGGTGAAGCTCCGAAAAGTGAGAAGTTACTTTTTCTAAGAGACATTTATACTTAAAAGGGAAATCTCCCATTTGTAGGGGTATATTCCTCCAGTTTCAGGAATAGGAGGAAGACTCAAAATGTCTAGAAACTCTTTATCAATGCAGAAGGCAACCGCTTTAAACTGCCTAACAACTTTACACTTGTTTAGTGTGCTTTTCCTGATAACCACCCACAACTGACTCCCTCCACCTCACTCCACCCCATTGTGTTTCATCTTTAGCTAGAGACAGTATTTAAGGTATTGGCTTGCGCCATTTCGGAGTTACTTCGTTTTTCCTGGGTAGCTCCCATGTGTACACATCTGTCATTTTTCCCTCATTAGTCTGTCTTTTTATAAAAGACAAAAACCTAGAAGGGTAGAGGGAAAATTATTTTTCCTCCCCCACAATAATATTTACTGAGCCCTTTCTAAGTACATCATTTTATTTGCCTCAGCTCATTTAATGCTCACAATCCTACCAGACACAAACTATTACTATCCTCATTTACAGACGAGGAAGCAGTAACTTAAAAGGCAAAACAGAACAAAAAAGAAGCCATGTTTCTCTATTTTTTTAGGGCAGAGCAGGAGCTGTTTTTAGGTCTCAGGGGGCCAGGTGAATACCTCATGGTAAACAATGTCTGTGAAGGGTGGCAGAATATACCATCCCCCTAAAGGCCTCTCTGGCATAAGGATGATATTGAGCTAAAGGCACCGAACAAACAGCAGGTATGAGAAGGGCACTCTGACCTCCCTTTTATCTTCCTGAAAGCAAAAAATAAAACCCTCATTGGGAAGATGTCCTCCCTATAACAGAGGAAAGCAACATTTTTATTACCGGAGTCGAGGTCAAGAAAAATCTGCACAAATAAGCCTTGGTAAACTAACCAGTGTCTTCCTAGTCACTTTCCCACCATTAACTACCCTGCAAGCCCCTCTGTCACCTCTCGCAAGTTACTTCTCTTTGTCCAGTTCCATATATAAAAGCACAACTCTGTTTCTTTGGGTGTTCATTCTTTTCTGAGGACTCCCACGTACAGATAAGATTTAACAGGGCACTTACGCTCTTCTCCTGCTTATCTCTTTAATGTCAGTTTAATTCTTAGGCCCAGGTGGAGATAAGAGGGTACAGGAGAAATTCTTCCTCCCCTACACCCCTTCCCTACACCACACTTTCTCCCAATGTGGGGCCAAACACAACTTAGTAGTTGCAGGACCCCAATTAAAAACAGATTGAGAGATTCCTTTTGAAAACTGCCCAAGACCATGAAGAATAAAGCCTGGAGGAAAAAGACAGTATTACCACTCGTGGTGAATGCTTTTTTAAAATGTTGTTATTCTACCTAAGAGCTCTTAGCGTCTCTTTTCTTAAAAAAAAAAAAAAAGTAGATACTTTTCAGAGAAACTTTTATGATTTCTCTCATCAGTTAGTCTGTATTACGCTTTGGGTTGAAGTTAAGGTAGAGAGGGTGGGAAGTAATGCTAGGAACAATTGGTATCTAGTGATCCATCAGCAGAGATACTTTGTTTAAATTGTTTTTGGAGTACAGCAAATGCCCTACATACAAACCTTCAAGGTGCAAACTGTCAAAGATAACTGTATTCGCAGGTCCAGTCACCTACGTTAGTTCTGAGGACGCACTGTCAGCTTCTGAGGCATGGGAAGCAAACATGTCGGTACAGGAAGGCTGCAGCAGCCCTTCAGAAGCAAACCACTGCTACTGTGTCATCTATGACGAGAAAAAGGAGAGCTACTATCCAGACGTCACTGGGTCGTTCTTTCAAGAGGGCAGATAGAACAGAACCCAGCAAGAAACCAGAACCTGTGCCACAACCGTCAGGCGTGAGCGAAACTGCAGTTTGTCCTGTCTCCTGTCGCTGACGATCCTTCAGCTCTACCATCTCCCCCCTCCCCTCCCTCCTCCAGTCAGCAACTCTTTTCGCCTGTTCACTCGATGCCAGCCCCTGTATGCCAGCTGTTGTATAATAGTTTTCAATATACTGTACTGTAACATTAAAAATGACTTTTCTACTTGTAATTAATGTACATCCATGCTTACTAAATGATTTGCCTCCATTTTGTAAATCACAGAAATCATAACCATCATTAAGTCACATGTTTCTGAGAGCCTGTAATCTGCATTTTAATCAACACAATGAACTGTAAAAGATTTTATTTCGACTATATGTGAAATGAATTATATATTAATAAAACCGAATGGTTTTTGTCAAAATGACTTATTTTTTGTGTTTGTTTTTTATGTATTGTGTGAAAAGTATTACATAGATGTATTAAAGTACTATATAGCCAATTGCGTTGGTACCTAGGCTAACTCTGTGGACTTACAAATAAACTGGACTTACGAATGCACTCTCGGAACAGCATTTGTAGGGAGGGGACTTACTCTAGTGGGTTTAGACCAACATACTCTCCTTTGAGCCTGTTTTCTACCCCAATCAATGATATGAGTGAAGGCCAGAGTAAGGCACAGTCCACGGCCAACGAGGGGAGGCGCCATATGGAGTGGATGAAGTGGAACTCTATCTTTGCTTCCTGTGCTTGCAACTCCTAAGGTTGCCAGGGCTTCAGCGTCAATTCAGGTCTCAGCAGAGTCACTACTGCAATACTTGTTCCTGATATCCAAGCATTGCCCTCCTTTGGTAAAATTGTTTTAAGTCACCTTTAATACTGAACTTGAAGTTCTCTGTGTAAGTGACTGAAATACAAGAGATTTTATAAGTCACTGAAGCAATCAGTGACACAAATTTGCATTTCCACAAATAAGTAGTAATGTTTTATTTCTTATTAACTACATGCGCCAAGAGTAAAGGACAAATCCTAAGTTGAGAAATGAATCGGTCCTTCTACTGCAGTCAATTCTACTACAAGCTTCAGAGTACTGAGCTACAAAAAACCCCAGGAGTTGAGAGAGAAATAATTCTGCCAAGAAACATTTATCATTCCCAAACAAGCTCTCTGACCCTCAGCTAAATTTAAAGGATTCTGAATTATAGAGGAGGTATTCCCATTTAAGGAAAACATATGCTTAGGCAGTCTGGGTTTCAGAATTGTCAGGATCAAGTAATACACAGCATTTTTGCTTGAAAGGGATGGTTTCTGCGGATGGGCGACAGAAACGTGCTCAAACAGCCAAAGCTCTTGGCAGCTGAGAGTCAAGCAGGCAGAAATGCCGTCAAGTCATCCTACCTGGTGGCCATGTGGAGATCCTGAACAGTGTTGGAAAAGCAGACCAGACTGCACCTGGAAAGAGGGGCGTAACACCCCCCACTGCCCGGCCGAAGACGTGGATCTCCTGGGAGCTACGCGGAGCCCAGAGAGCGCACTCAGCAGCCTGCTGACAAGCTCCTCAGGGGAAACTGCTCCTGAGGCTGGCCACGCTGCCGAGGGAGCAGAAAGGCAGCTGCAGCTGGGATTCATGGGATGCAGAGGCAGAAGCAGCTCCTCAGGGAGCCAACCCCACGCTTCACTGAGGGAAGGCAGCATCTTTCAGCTACACACCATTAAGAATGATCCAAAAAAAAAAAAGAATGATCTAATGGTGGGAATGTGTTACAGAGACACAGGAACCAGCCCAAAGCAGGGCTTACTGACCAGACTGGGGACAATTTAAGCATGAAAAAATCTGTTAAATAATAAGAAATTAAAGTCCATTGAAAAACTTCAGAAGTCCACAGTGGTATAAACAATAAACAAACAGTGGCAAAGGAAAGCTCTTCCATCCCAAACACTAAGACACACAGAGGAAACACAGGCCAGAGAAACCACCACTGAGGCAGGTGTAGGGCCTGGGCTCAGTCGTGTCCAACTCTTTGCAACCCCACGGACTGGAGCCCAACAGGCTCCTCTGTCCATGGAACTTTCCAGGCAAGAGTACTGGCGTGGACTGCCATTTCCTTCAACTGAGGCAGGTGGGTGTTGCCACTGGACACTACAGCCAGTGGGAGGAGGCATCTTCAGGAGCAAGATGATCACTGAAATCTTAGAACACCTTCCCACAAAAGACTAAGCAACTGGAAAAGGAACAACAGTGACTTGAAGGTAAAGAAATGTAAAGGGCACTGACATGACCAGATATCAAGTTTAACATCTAAAAACGGTGGATGATAGACATCATGTACCCCTGGTAATGACTGTACATCACATCATTTCTGTGCCTGATCCTGCTGAGAGCTCATGACCTGAGTTTACTCATGAGGAAACAGCTCAATCCAGGCTAAGGGTCATCCCATAGAATGTAAAGCCTGCTCTTTAAACCTGTAGAAGATATAAATGCCAGGGAAAGGCCGAAAGACCGTCCACAGTGAGTGAGTCTGAAGAGACATTAACAACTAAATGCAACGTGCTCCTCGACAGGATCCTGGATGAAAAAGAAAAAGAGATTACTGGAAAAGTTGGCAAAACTTAAACTTAGGGTCTGTACACTGAATGGTACTACTGACTCATTGTTGATTTCCTGATTTAGGGAGCTGCACGCTGAAATGTAAGGTTATGCTTAAAATCCTTCAAGTAATTAGGCTTCAGCAGCACACGAACCAAAAACTTCCAGACATATAAGCTGGATTTAGAAAAGGCAGAGGAACCAGAGATCAAATTGCCAACATTCGTTGATCACAGTGAAAGCCTCTGACTATGTGGATCACAACAAACTGTGGAAAATTCTTGAAGAGATGGGAATACCAGACCACCTTATTTGTTTCCTGAGAAACCAGTATGCAGGTCAGGAACCAATAGTTAGAATAGGACATGGAAGGAAGGATTTGTTCAAAATTAGGAAAGGAGTATGACAGGCTGTATATTGTCACCCTGCTTATTTAACCTATATGCAGAGTGCTGCTGCTAAGTCGCTTCAGTAGTATCCGACTCTGTGCGACCCCATAGACGGCAGCCCGCCAGGCTCCCCCGTCCCTGGGATTCTCCAGGCAAGAATACTGGAGTGGGCTGCCATATGCAGAGTACATCATGCAAAACACCAGGTTCGATGAATCACAAACTGGAATCAAGATAAGCTGGAAGAAATATCAACAACCTCAAATATGCAGATGATACCACNAGACGGCAGCCCGCCAGGCTCCCCCGTCCCTGGGATTCTCCAGGCAAGAATACTGGAGTGGGCTGCCATATGCAGAGTACATCATGCAAAACACCAGGTTCGATGAATCACAAACTGGAATCAAGATAAGCTGGAAGAAATATCAACAACCTCAAATATGCAGATGATACCACTCTAATGGCAAAAAGTGAAGAGGCAAAAACTAAAGACCTCTTGATGAAGGTGAAAGAGGAGAGTGAAAAAGCTGGCTTAAAACTCAACGTTCAAAAAGCAAAAATCACGGCATCTCATTCCATCACTTCATAGAAAATAGATGGGGAAAAAATGCAAGCAGTGACAGAGTTTTTCGTGGGCTCCAAAATCACTGCAGATGGTAACTGCAGCCATGAAATTAAAGGACACTCGCTTCTTGGAAGGCAAGCTATGACAAACCTAGAGTATTAAAAAGCAGAGAGATCACTTTGCTGACAAAGGTCCATATAGTCAAAGTATGGTTTTTCCAGTAGTCTTATACAGATGTGAGAGTTGGACCATAAAGAAGGCTGAGTGCTGAAGAACTGATGCTTTTGAATTGCACTGGAAAAGACTTTTGAGAGTTCCTTGGACAGCAAGGAGATCAAACCCAGTCAATCCTAAAGGAAATCAATCCTGAATATTCATTGGAAGGACTGATGCTGAAGCTGAAGCTCCAATACTTGTGGCCACCTGATGTGAAAAGCCGACTCATTGGAAAAGACTGATGCTGAGAAAGATTGAGGGCAGGAGGAGAATAGGGTAAGAGAAGATGAGACGGTTGGATAGCTTCATCGACTCAATGGACGTTAGTTTGAGCAAACTCTGGGAAATACTGAAGGACAGGGAATCTTGGAGTGCTTCAGTCCATGGGGTTGCAAAGAGTGGGACACAACCAAGCAGATGAACAACAGCAAATGCTAATATGTAAAAGCATGTCCTTGTTTGGGAGAAATGTACACTGAAAGTGTTCAGAGGAGATAAGAGCTATCTACCTATCAAGAGCTCATTTTCACAAGGTTCACAAAAATATATACATATAATAGAAACAGAGAGACTGGGTGATAGGGCAAATGCAGTAAAATCTTAACAACTGGGGAGCCTGCATGGCATGGGTATGAGAGCTCTTTGTAGTAGTTCTGGTGACATTTACATAAACTTGAAATTATTCCAAAATAATTTAAAAAATAAGCCAAAAGGATAACCAGCAAAATATATCCAGGTCTGGATCTCAGAGAAAAGAGATTAAGAGACAGAATTCTGCTCATCAAAAAAACAAAACAAAACAAAACAAAAACCCAGCAGGGAGAAAGGCTATTATATACAGAACCAGTAGACTTTAAACAAGAAGTGTCTTCACTGTCCCCGCTCCTGCCTTGTACATTACTTCCTGTCTCCTCAATCCCCCAGGGATGGTTTACGGACGCCAGTTCTGAGCCTGGGAAGTCCAAGGCACTCATCTAAGTAAGTATCTAAGTTCAGGATCAGATTTAGAACCCAAGTCAGGGGTAGACAAAATACCCACTCGAGGACAGGATACTTTGATGAACTACTGAAGTTGCTCAGTCATGTCTGACTCTTTGCAACTCCATGGACTGTAGCCTACCAGGCTCCTCCATCCATGGAATTTTCCAGGCAAGAATACTGGAGTGGGTTGCCATTTCCTTCTCCAAGGGATCTTCCCGACCTAGGGATCGAAGCTGGGTCTCCCACTCTGCAGGCAGACACTCTACCGTCTGAACCAGGGAAGCCCACTTTGATGAAAGTAACCTATAACCACCCAGTTTTGAACAAGAAGCCTCCAGAAGCAGCTCGAGCTTGCACTGCCTGCAGTGGCCTTCTGATTACTCAGCAGTAGGGAATACACCTCCACTGCAGCCCAGGCCTCCTCGGTATCATATGCCAACAGACTACTTTTATCCTAGACTAACAAGCCATGTTTCCAAGTTGCAGTAGGAGAATTTCTCCACTTCTCTTCATGGAGTAAGAGCCAGCAGAGGAGCGCAATTCTTCAATCAGGAGAAAGTGAAATCGGTCTTAGGGGGGTGCTTACATGCCAAAAGAATGACTTCTCTCCTACTAGCTGTTTCCCTGCATGTTCTTTCTTCCTTCCTTGCCCCTACATAGCTCCATAATACTAAAAGTTACGTATGTGTTAGTCACTCAGTCGTGTCTGACTCTTTGCGACCCCAGGGACTGCAGCCCACCAGGCTCCTCTGGTTATGGAATTCTCCAGGCGAGAATACTGCAGAGGGTAGCCCTTCTCTTCTTCAGAGGATCTCCCCAACCCAGGGATCAAACCCGGATCTCTTGCATTGCAGACAAATTCTCTACGATTTTGAGCCACAAGGGAAGCCCCCATTAAAAGTTATTGGTAGAGAATATCATAGAGAATATTCCTAAAAAGTAAACTCCATACTGGTTCAGTTACTCTTCCTCTAATTTGAATAAACACAAAGCTTTTACTCAAATTAGTCTCATTATCTAGTTGCTTTTATGATACGGCCTTACTTATGTCTCTCTAGTTTGGAAAATTTGGCTTCACCAAAACAATCCTGGGAAATGTAATTCTCTTCCACTATATGACCCAGAAAGGGTAAAAACTGTCCGGCATAAAACACACACTCAAGTTTTAATCTGATGAAGCTAAAATTAGACCTTTTTTTATATCTGAGTAAAATAAAAGTAATAAAAGCATTTTTTAAGTTTTTTTTTTTTTAAACAATCAAAGGCTTTTATGAATACATAAGCTTCATTATTCTTTGGGATAGTTTTGATGCCTTATATAAAACAAGTGAAAAGCAAAACAATCCCTCAAGTTCTACTTCCCATCTTCCTGCCCAGAGAACACCACCCCAGGGAACAGAAACACATTATAAAGCCCAACTTCAAAGGCTTGTGGTCAAAAGGTTCCCACAGCCACATGGCACCCCCAGGCTGGGATTACATCCAAACCACTCACTAAACACCACTACTAAACACCACAGAAGGTACCACACATCATGCGCAATTCAACCAGGGGCCCACAGGGAATTCGGAGTCCCCATGCTTTGACCAACTTTCCTTCATAGAGTTTCATGTGGCCTTTGGAGGAATATTCAGTGCAGTCCAGTCGCTCAGTCGTGTCTAACTCTTTGCGACCCCATGGACTGCAGCACACCAGGTTTCCCTGTCCATCATCAACTCACAGAGCTTTCTCAAACTCATGTCTGTCGAGTTGGTGATGACATCCAAACATCTCATCCTCTGTCGTCCCCTCTTCCTCCTGGCTTCAATCTTTTGGAGGAATATTAGGAGCAGACTTTCTCAGACAGGCTGATTTAAGCAAGGGAGCACATATCTCAATCACGGCTACATCTGTCCTGTTAAAGTATCAAGTTCCAGGATCCCTAAGATTACCAGACTCCCCACTTGGCAAAGAATGCAGTCAATTTTCAAGCATGGGGTGGCCTATGCTTAGACTAAAAATCCTACAGGAGACTCCAGACATCTGAGAGTGATGAAAGAAAAGCTATATCTTTCCCAAGGACTCTACACTCTTGTTATTAGTATGAATGACGCCTTTCAAATTCCCTGGACCATCCCTGGAGGTGAACTATTTTCCTACAAGAAGTAAAAAGCAAGTTCACCTCAGATCTTAAAAAACTGTTAAAGAGAAAAAAGCACATCCACCCACACACCTCACACTCTTCACATTGGCTCCCCTGTGAGCAAGCTCTGATGAAGATGAAAGACACTCTAACCACAACTTTCACGAATGCATTCTTCTTTTGAACCATGCCAACAAGACAATTATAGTTATTCCATCAAAGATACACTGGGGCTAATTCTCCTGTACTGTCAGAAAGTTAGTGAAGCATCTCAGATCCTCTTTTTGTCAATACCATTTAATCTTAGAACTTCTCATATGCATTATCCTTATGCCCTCAAAGACTAATGGTTAAGCGGGAAACCCCAATGTGTAAGAAATCCTTCAGAGGGTACACAATGAAACGCTAACCCTTCTTTCTTTCATAACCTCAACTTAAAAATAAAAATATCAATTAATTGGACAGTGTTTCACTGCTGAGTGTCCTGAACCCAGTAGAGTTAGGCATTAATAAAGATTTGCCGAGTGAATGAATAGTAAGGATTTATTTCCTATATCATGATGAAGCTCTGATACTGGATGCAACTAATTATTTGGGACATGAAACTCATTCTTTGGGATACTGGCAGCTCTAGCCTAACTAGTCATCTATCAAATGCTTATTATTGCTCTTTTTTAGGGACACAGACAGGAAAATGTGGGCAAATATATAAAACAGTATATCTTTCATGGAGGAAAAATGTCCTTCTGAAGTGGAAAAACACATCATTCCAATCATCTACCAGACATGGAAACGATTTAACAGATACTAATTTGTCTGTTATGTACTACGGTAGGCACTGCAGGGATACAAAGATGAATAAAACACATCTTTACCATTAAGAATTAATGATCTAGCAAGTGAGATAAGACAAATATATTCATAGTTATTATACAAATAAATAAATACAAGCATGATCTATATGTCTACAGCCTATAGGAACTGAGCAATAGGTTTAAGGTGAAATTTACTTCAATACATATTTTTTGAGGCTCTATTTTCCAAAGATTGCTTTTGAGAAGTACATTTATTGCAGGAAGATTCTTTGTTGCCTTAACCTAGTAAGACAGAGAGGCATGGAGAAACAAATGCTGATGCTGGAAAGTGAACAGAGCAAAACAAAATTTAAAAACCAGAACTGATTTTTATTTTAAATTCATGCTTTCTTTAAATGCTACTCACAAGGCTGAAGAACTAACCATACTGAAATCAGAAATTACTTGTAAGACTAAACTAAGCATGTTGCAAATGATAACCATCTTAAAGGTAATAATGTCTTTTCTTTCAAGAGCAGGCAGAATTATCCAAGCCTTTTTAGTGGTGGGCTACCCCATTCCATGGAAAATAGATTATCCTAGCAAAGGAAGATTAGGTAGGGGAAAAGAAGGGACTGGAAACTGGAGTAAGAAGCTTAAGTAGGTAATGTCACACTATACTCACTCACTCAGATAAAATCTCCCACTGAAGTAAAATACCGTTTCATGGGAAGCTACAGAGCCTGGGTTATGACTCACTTGTAACAAAATCTCTCCAATGCAAGGGTGCATTTTACAGTCTCATGGGCAGAGCAGGAAAGAACAAGGGAAGAGTTGCAGAAATGAACTGGGAGCTTAGAGACCTGGGCCTAAATCTAGCTTCAGCTCAAAATTGTTCTGTCCCTCATTCCATCCTTCTGTTCCTCTTATTCTTCCCTCAGTCCCCAAGTGTCAACCTCCTAATCTAATGTTCACCAAGTACGTACATACACATAAACACACACACACACACTCAAACATCACATATGTTTAGTACTAAGTATATGCCTGTGCTATGTGCTTTATATGATCTCTAAATGTCACAACTTTGTGAGGTAGTCATTATCATTCCCATTCTATTTTGATAAAATTTACATACCATAAAATTCACCCTGTTAAACCATACAATTAAGTGGTTTCTAGCACATTCACAAAGTTATACAACCATGACCACTCTCTAATTCCAAAACAGTTTTATTCCCTAGGAAGTAATCCCATACCCATTAGCAGTTACTCCTCATCCCCTGGCAAAATCATTAATCTACTTTCTGTCTTTACAAATTTTCTTGTTCTGGATGTTTCAAATAGCTGTGGCATTCTGTATCACTCCCATTTGACACACAAAGAAACCAAGAATCCAACAGGTTAAGTGCTATGCTTAGTCACTCAGTCACGTCCCACTCTTTTCGACCCCATGGACTGTAGTGCCCACCAGGCTCCGCTGTCCATGCGGATTCTCTAGGCAAGGATACTGGAGTGGGTTGCCATTTTCTTCTGCAGAGGATCTTCCCGACCCAGGAACCCAGGTCTTCCACATTTCAGACAGGTTCTTTACCATCTGAGACACCAGGGAAGCCCGTAATAGGTTAAGTAATTTGCCCTAAGTCCCACAGTTAATAAAAGGTTGAACTAGAAGAGGAACTCAGATCTAATTCAAATGCCTATGCTTGCTTTTGACTACCTTTTTTTTTTTTTGGTGCTGCCACATGGCATATGGGATCTTAGTTCCCAACCAGGGATCTAACTCCTAGCCCCTGCAATGAAATAAAGGAAACCCAACCACTGGACCACCAGGGAAGTCCCAACTGACTAATCTTTCCCGCCCCCACCCCCATTTGTTAAACCAAAAAACAGTGGTTGAAACTTTTTACTACTATTTATTGCCTCCATGCCAGAAGAAAACAAAGAAAGTGAAAGTTTTAGATATACTTGGGGAAATGGGGTTTTGTTCATTTAAGGTAATAAAAGTAATATAACTAAGAATCACATTTACAGCACCACCTCTGCTAAGCTTATGTTGAAATGCTGAGGCAGCTCTTCTAAATAGATCAATACAAATTACTAGAAACAACTTTTTTTCTTAAGAAAAGCTTTTCTTAAAGCAATAGGTACACCAGGCTTTTCTTCTCTTTCAATTCTGGCAGCCAGTTTACACCAGATATGACCAAAGGAAGGTGAAGGATGCTGGAGAAACAAAGCTGTTCACGAACCAAAGGCAAAAAGCTATAACAGCCTAAGAATTGTAACTCACTTAAAGCACTTATAATCTAACTTTAGCTTTCTGCTATTTTTCTACTTTATATGTTGCACATGTATATGCTTGAGATAAGATTATACCATTCTAGAGGGACAAGTTCAGATTTTTTTAGTCCTTTTTGTCCTCATTCAACATAATCAAACAGGTGCACAGTATTGATCATTATAATTTTTATCTTTCTTAACAGAGAACTATAGAATGGGAAGACTGATTGCCACTAATCCAAGGCCAAGGCCAATGTTTTTATTTGACTCTTTATCCCCCATGCTAATACTCAAATGTTTGCTGACTAATACATCAGTTCACTTCAGTTGCTCAGTCGTATCTGCCTCTTTGTGATCCCATGGACTGCACCACGCCAGGCTTCCCTGTTCAGCACCAACTTCTGGAGCTTGCTCAAACTCATGTCCATTGAGTCACTGATGCCATCCAACCATCTCATCCTCTGTCATCCCTTTCTACTCCTGCCTTCAATTTTTCCCAGCATCAGGGTCTTTTCCAATGAGTCAGTTCTTTGCATCAAGTGGCCAAAGTACTGGAGTTTCAGCTTCAGCATCAGTCCTTTCAATGAATATTCAGGCCTGATCTCCTTTAGGACTGACTGGTTGGATCTCCTTGCAGTCCAAGGGACTCTCAAGAGTCTTCCAGCACCACAGTTCAAAAGCATCAATTCTTTGGTGCTAAGCCTTTATGGTCCAACTTTCACGTCTGTACATTACTACCAGAAAAACCATAGCTTTGACTAGACGAACCTTTGCTGGCAAAGTAATGTCTCTGCTTTTTAATATGCTCTCTAGGTTGGTCATTGCTTTTCTTCCAAGGAGCAAGTGTCTTTTAATTTCCTGGCTGCAGTCACCATCTGCAGTGATTCTGAAGCACAAGAAAATAAAGTCTGTCGCTGTTTCTATTGTTTCCCCATCTATTTTCCATGGAGTGATGGGACTGGATGCCATGATCTTAAGTTTTCTGAATGCTGAGTTTTAAGCCAGTTTTTTCACTCTCCTCTTTCACTTTCATCAAGAGGCTTTTTAGTTTCTCTTCACTTTCTGCCATAAGGGTGGTGTCATCTGCGTATCTGAGGCTACTAATATTTCTCCCGGCAATCTTGATTCCAGCTTGTGCATCCTCCAGCCCAGTGTTTCACATGATGTACTCTGCATATAAGTTAAATAAGCAGGGGGACAATATACAGCCTCAACATACTTATTTCCCAATTTGGAACTAATCTGGTGTTTCATGTCCAGTTCTAACTGTTGCTTCTTGACCTGCATATAGATTTCTTAGGAGGCAGGTATTCCCCTCTCTTTAACAATTTTCCACAGTTTGTTGTGAACTGCAGAGTCAAAGGTTTTGGCGTAACCAATAAAGCAGATATTTTTCTGGAACTCTTTTGCTTTTTCTATGATCCAAAGAATATTGGCAATTTGATCTCTGGTTCCTCTGCCTTTTCTAAATCCAGCTTAAACATCTGGAAGTTCACAGTTCACATACTGTTGAAGCCTGGCTTGGAGGATTTTAAGCATTACTTTGCTAGTGTGTGAGATGAGTACAACTGTGCGGTGGTTTGAACATTCTTTGGCATTGCCTTTCCTTGGGATTGGAATGAAAACTGACCTTTTCCAGTCCTGTGGCCACTGCTGAGTTTTCCAAATTTGCTGGCGTATTGAGTGCAGCACTTTCACAGCATCATCTTCCAGGATTTGAAATAGCTCAACTGGAATTCCATCACCTCCACTAGCTTTGTTTGTAGTGATGCTTCCTAAGGCCCACTTGACTTTGCACTCCAGGATGTCTGGCTCTAGGTGAGTGATCACACCATCATGGTTATCTGGGTCATGAAGATCTTTTCTGAATAGTTCTGTGTATCCTTGCCACCTCTTCTTAGTATCTCCTGCTTCTGTTAGGTCCATACCATTTATCTCCCTTATTGTACCCATCTTTAATAGCTAATACTTACCCAGCACCTTACCAGGCACTGTTCTAAGCACATATATTAACTCCCAACAACCCCAGAGGCAACTACTATTATTATAATCCCCATGTTAGAAAACTGTGGCAAATCACAGTAAGGTCCAGAACCAGGAGGAAAGGATATAGCACAGACTAGAGCATTCCACCTTAATATATTTGAGTCATTGCAACTTCTTAAAATCCAGAGGTTTATGATACACTGCAACAGCCTGGAACTCTACTGAACCAGAAAATAAGAAAAATACTTCTCCCTCTGCTACTTTGTAATACTCCACTCTGCCTATCTTCAGAAGTGCTCAAAGCCTTTATCTCACTACCTTTGAACCCCCTGTGACAGAGGTAAATCAACAGACAGGCTCTCAGCTTCCAGAGTTAAGTGAAAAGAAGGCCAATGATTTGGGAAGAAAAGAGGAGCTGGGACTCCCTGTTGGTCCAGTGGTTAAGAATCCACCTGCCAATGCTCGGGCTCGATTCCTGGTCTGGAAAGACTCCACATGCCAGGGGACAACTAAGCCCGTGCATCACAGCCGAGCCCATGTGCTGCAGCCACTGACGTCCATGCGCCCTAGAGCCAGTGCTCCGCAACACAAGAAGCCGCCGCAACGAGAAGTCCGGGCAAAAATAAACAAGAAATAAAGCTTTTTTTATTTAAGGAGGGAACTGAAT
Source organism: Oreotragus oreotragus (assembly GCA_006410675.1). Taxonomy (NCBI): domain Eukaryota; kingdom Metazoa; phylum Chordata; class Mammalia; order Artiodactyla; family Bovidae; genus Oreotragus; species Oreotragus oreotragus. The sequence goes on from SJYX01024878.1 coordinate 138,962, forward strand.
CAAAGCAATTTATAATTCAGTTTTTCCTGTACAGGCTAAGCAACTCTGATTTCAGAGTTTTGTTCCACCTGCTTTTTAACTTCTAAAACATCAAGTACATATACATTATATGCTCTTTACACTGCCCCAGTGAGTTAAAAACTGTCAAAATTAAGAAGGAAGCATTATTTTGGGGGGGGTTCTCCCCATCTCTTTTGTGGTTAAAAGTGAAATAATGAAAATTTAGTTAGTCTCTGATCTTCAGTTGCTCAAATGCCATACTATATTCCAACCAAGAAGACATTTCCATTCAGAAACAATGATTAAAACCTTCAGAAGGTGTATGAGGTTAAACAAGGAGTGTTCCTTTCCTTGACATTTCAAGTTCCTATTAATCAGAAACCAATATTCACAGAAGAAAGTTAAGAATCTTTGAACAAACTTGACCTTGTAAAGAGATGGTCTGTAAAGGGGGAGAACAAGAACTAGTTGTCTTTTAAGGAGTCGTTTCTACTTTCTAACACAATCAATTAAACAGCTGGGAAAATGGGATCCCCCAAAATATACATAGTAGGTGCCACTTCTCTAATTTCTCCTTTTCACCTCCAAAAATAAAACTCTCCACTCTAAACTAATGGAAGCACTTTATGGAACAAAATCAAAAGGCTTCCAGTCCTGTCATCTGTACCCTCCCCTACTTTTTACTTTGGATGAACAGACTCCAGAGGGTGTAAAGAGTTAAATATGCAAAGATGAGTTCTTGATGCAGTCAACTAGAAAAGCCAATGAGGCAAAATACAAAGGTGCATTTGCATTTTTTAAGTTGGTGTTTAAATAATAAAAACAAGAGCCAACCAACATGCCTGGAAAACCTCCATCTCTCTGAGGTGAATCTACTCTTTTTTCTCAATAGTAATTCTACAATAAACAGTTGCTGTAAAATTACAGCAACAGAGGGTTTTTTAAGATAAAAGAAAAACTGAGCAGGGAAAGCTGCTGGAAAGCACTGCTGAGAAAGAGGGTGAAAGTACACATTCTGGGGCTCATCTCTGAAAACATCCGCCCTTCTCACACAAACCAGTTTTTTAATCGCTTTACAGAAATCAATCCCCTCCATGGGTCCATTTTACAACAGCAAATCTCTGGGCAGATGTCAAAACCACAACTTCAGAAAAGCTAGTCATCCCTCTTCTCCCCCGTATCCTATGAGATTAATAAAAGCTTTTATTTACATCCAGGCCAATTAAGTGAAGTATCATTCATCAGAATCTTATTTTTATCACCATTTTTGGAGTCTCAGACAAATTTAGGACATTAGACATGCAACTTTGGAAACACAGAGCTTGACACAGAAACTCTGAAGCGTTTAAGAATTCAATGCATTGTACACCTGATGCTCAAATCTGCTGTCAGCCTCTAAGTCAGTGTTTCTGAAAGTGTTTGTGACCCACCTGCATCAGAATCCCTTTGGGATGGCTTGCATTTAGATTCTTAGGACCCACCCACTAGACCTAATCAATCTGTGGGATAGATGTTTTTTACTTTAGTTTTAGAACATATTTTCGTTGGAGAATCACTGAATGAAATCCCCTGACTCTTTGCTGTGTTATCCCAAGGTATCTAACTACATGGGATGCCAGTCCTTTCTCCCATCCAACCTGTTATTTCCCAATTAGACCAAGTGGTTAACAAACCCTCCTGTTCCCACCAACAGCAGTTTAAGAGGAAGCAAGAAATTAGGCAAGATCAAAGACGCTGCACGATTTTAAGTGCTTTAAGGTCTCTAACACATGCCAGAGAGAATCAAGTCAAGTTTCAAGATAAAAAAAAAGAAGAGAGAGAGAGATCCTTCCCCTGTCTAACTTTACCATAAGCGCAAGCCGCCATCTCTGGAAATACCGTGGCAGACATAAGATACCCTTTCCTTTAGCGATTCCAGCCCCATTTAGAGTTATATTCCTTACTTCTTCAGAGTTGCCTCATGATTGATGTCTATTTCACACACAAAATCAAGCATGCACACACACACACGCACACAGCGGACACACACAACCTCCACTACAGTCCGCTGGCCTGCTGAGGGTCCCTGCCTACCGCCCATCCTGCACCCACCCCGCCACTCCACCACCCCTGAACTGGGACTGTAAGCACAACCGCTCACCTCCGAACTTAGAGTAACTTTCCTAGGCGCCACCTCTGCAGCCTCCAAACGGGGGCCCCTGGCTCCCGCCCCCGCCGCCGGTCCCTCCGAGCCCGCTCCCGAAACCCCCGCCTCGGGCGGCCCTCGCCCCCAGCCCCGCCGGCCGGTACCGGCGCCCCCTCCCCCACCCGAGACGCCCTCCCACGGCACCTCAGCGAGCCGGGCGGCCGGGCCCCGGCCCGGACCACCGCCCTCCTCCCACTTCCC
>SJYX01024878.1:147304-207189 GCA_006410675.1 Oreotragus oreotragus
CCTCATGCGAAGAGTTGACTCATTGGAAAAGACTCTGATGCTGGGAGGGATTGGGGGCAGGAGGAGAAGGGGACGACCGAGGATGAGATGGCTGGATGGCATCACGGACTCGATGGACGTGAGTCTGAGTGAACTCCGGGAGATGATGATGGACAGGGAGGCCTGGCGTGCTGCGATTCATGGGGTCGCAAAGAGTCGGACACGACTGAGCAACTGAACTGACTGACTGAGATACTGGGGAACCGGCTGAAAATTTCATGGAAATAGGAAAACTCCTATATTTGCATTGCATTCTCCTTTTGACTTTCCTTTTCAAGGTGTAGAGAGCTGGGGGTGGATGGGTGGTGTATGTGCTCGTATGGGTCGTTAAAGAGCCATAAGCTGAAGTTCACTTGGTCTCTTGAAGTAGAGAGATGGAGCTGGATAAGGGGAAGTTGAGGTTTGTAGCTTTCCAACCCAGTTTTGATTATCTTAACTTGGCTTCTGCTAATACGGACCCAGTTCTGATTATCTTAACTTGCCTGCTGCTAATATGGAAGCCTTCTAATGACACAGAGTGTCATGGAGCTCAGGACACAATTAGGAAGAACACAGAACTTGACAGCCACCTCTTTTTCTCTTCCTGCTTTCTTTCTCCTCTTCTCCAGACACAGATCCTTCCTATCTTTCTTGCGAGTATAAAGCCCCAGTATTCTATCCAGGCAAGCTATCTTTTCAGACAGGCTGGATAGTGTAGGTCCTCAACTAAATTTAAGAGGTGACTTGAGACTGAGTCTGAACTTCCCTAATGCCTTACCTTGAGATCAATGAAGTAAGAATTTGGGCTAGTCGATCTTTATGCCCTCTAAAATTTCGTGAGTTTTGCTTCAAAAATGTTAGTTTTTGTCTCCCAACCTCTCATTCCTTGTATAAGTGCTCTTAGCACTTGTGACTAAGTGATGTTATGATAATTGGATGAATTCCATGTGAAATGGAAAGGCTTTACTGAAACCAGGAGTTTTGGGGCTTCCCTGATAGCTCAGTTAGTAAAGAATCTGCCTGCAAGGCAGGAGACCCTGGTTCAATTCCTGGATCAGGAAAATCCCCCGGAGAAGAGATAGGCTACCCATTCCATGGACTGTATAGTTCATGGGGCTGCAAAGAGTTGACACAACTGAGCAAGTTTCACTTTTCAATCACGGGCTCTTCAGTTCAGTCACTCAGTCGTTTCCAACTCTTTGTGACCCCATGAATTGCCGCACACCAGGCCTCCCTGTCCATCAAAAACTCCCGGAGTTCACCGAAACTCTTGTCCATCGAGTCGGTGATGCCATCCAGCCATCTCATCCTCGGTCGTCCCCTTCTCCTCCTGCCCCCAATTCCTCCCAGCATCAGTCTTTTCCAATGAGTCAACTCTTCACATGAGGTGGCCAAAGTACTGGAGTTTCAGCTTCAACATCAGTCCAACACCCAGGACTGGTCTCCTTTAGAATGGATTGGTTAGATCTCCTTGCAGTCCAAGGGACTCTTAAGAGTCTTCTCCAACACCACAGTTCAGAAGCATCAATTCTTTGGCGCTCAGCTTTCTTCACAGTCCAACTCTCACATCCATACATGACCATTGGAAAAACCATAGCCTTGACTAGACGGACCTTTGTTGGCAAAGTAACGTCTCTGCTTTTCAATATGCTATCTAGGTTGGTCATAACTTTTCTTCCAAGGAGTAAGCGTCTTTTAATTTCATGGCTGCAATCACCATCTGTGATTTTGGAGCCCAAAAAAATAAAGTCTGACACTGTTTCCACTGTTTCACCATCTATTTCCCATGAAGTGATGGGACCGGATGCCATGGTCTTCGTTTTCTGAATGTTGAGCTTTAAGCCAACTTTTTCACTCTCCTCTTTCACTTTCATCAAGAGGCTTTTTAGTTCCTCTTCACTTTCTGCCATAAGGGTGGTGTCATCTGCATATCTGAGGTTATTGATCTTTCTCCCAGCAATCTTCTTTGTTAAAATTATTACAAAAGATTTTGACACAACTGTATGAATAACATAGCAGTTTGAGGAGTTTCTTCTGATTAATAATTTTGAGTCTACTTCATCTTTAAGAACAAAAGCATAATTGATAATATTCCTTCATCTTAATTCCTCCTACTCAAGAGAGGATAAGAGAAGAGCTTCCTCTGCCTCCTAACTTGCATTCTTCTTTTCAACCAAGCTCAGATCAGAGGAAAAGAACAATGAAGTAAGCGGGACACATTCTGAGATTTGAAGAAAGCCATTCTTTACATCTGTTTGTAAGACAGTTCAATTTATATTGAGTAAAGAAGAATGAAACATTTCTTTGATTCTATAGTCACTTTACCACATACCACATTTTTCTTAAGAAAACTGAACTACAGAAAGAATGAGAAGAAATTTAATTATTATAACTTCCCTCATCTTAGAAATCCTCAAGTAAGAAACAAAGTCATAACAAGCAGCATATTTATTAGCTCCATTTCCCAGACCTTTAAATTCTTATTTTAATTGAGAGTGGAAATGTCAGATTATTTTGTTCAGCCAGGTAAATCATCTTTGGATCTAAGACCTCTTAAATTAAAGGAAATAAATAATCTTGTCTTTTTCACTAACTCTGTGGGAGTGGAAATTCCCTAAATCTTAACTATATCCATAGGTAAAGGGAAGGAAACATCCTGCAAACAATCACATTCTTCTTTCAATAACCAAAAGTCAAGGCTGTCATCATAATAAATGCTGGATGCAGATTCCACCGCATCATTTAGCTCACTTCTCTCTGATGTTACAGCCATTCTAAGGGAAAAAAGATCTAGTTTCTTAGAAGTATTACAGAGGTAAAGAGCAGAGAGGTCAGGCAAAATTGGCATAATTGTGCTTACCCCAGAAATTACAAGAAATCAACGATTAAATGTCAGCTTCACCATCTGTATAATGAGAGAGAGAGGTGGGCCCACTGATCGGTAAGTCCCTACTGTTCTGACACTGAATTAGTGATGTTCTAGAAGCCAAATCCCTTTGTTCCCCTCTTCTATCACTAGCAGTTCCCAAGTCTAATTTTTGAAAAATAAAAATTTTATTTTATTTATTCTCGGCTGTGCTGGGTCTTCATTGCTGTATGAAGGCTTTCTCTAGTTGTGGAGAGCAGGGGCTACTCTCTAGTTGTGTTGCTTGGGCTTCTCACTGCAGTATCTTCTCTTGTTATGCAGCATGGGCTCTGGGCATGTGGACTCAGTAGTTGCGGCAGGTGGGCTCTAGAGTGTGGGATCTGTAGGTGTGGCATACAGGCTTAGTTGCCCCTGGCATGTGGAATTTTAGTTCCCCGACCAGGGATCGAACCCATGTCCTCTGTATTAGCAGGCAGATTCTTTACCACTGGAACACCAGGAAAGCCTCCCAACTCTACTTCTGAAGCAATTGTTAAAGTAAGGGATGAACTGGCACTGACCACATGGTCAATTTTACAGTTGTATATGCAAGTGAAAAGTACATACTATCCCATTGTTCCAGTAGGAAATTCAGAATTACTAGTAGGCTGCATTCAAATTCCAACTCTCTGATACTATAATGAAGCAGGCTCAGAAGCCAAGGATGGGTGGATAAAGAGTAGCAGAGTGAACTACTCTCCAGATTGACCTCTCGCCCCCTCACACTAGCCGTGCCCCATTATACATGAGTGACTGCTCCAAGGAAGTCACAGGGAACCAGGAGTTCAGCTCATACAGGACCTAAGGTTATACTAGTCTTCCTCTCTTTTCATTGTAAATTTATTCAGAAAATAAAGAGTGGATTCATGTTGATGTATGGCAAAACCAATACAATACTGTAAAGTAATTAACCTCCAATTAAAATAAATAAATTTATATTAAAAAAAGCATACAGAAACTAATGAAATTATTTATATCTGCCCATACACAGAATTAGAACATCCAACAAAAGTAAATGCCCAAAGAGGAACAATTCTGTTAATACTTTCTAACATTTGAGCCATGCCATTTTCACAGTCAACAATACCCTACCTCTCCTCTAGCTGTCTCTTATACACATCTAGATGTGTATAAGAGACAGCTCTTTCACTGTAGCAGCAGTTCCTCTCTTTCAAACTGTCTTGCCAGGTCTTTCCCCCTTAATCTATCCAGCCAAAATATCCATTCCACTCCTCACCCCTGGACTGTGTCCAGGTAAATGATACCTTTAAATTACCTTGAAAGTGTGAGCCTCATAGCTTNATTTTCTTGAAGAGATCTCTAGTCTTTCCCAGTCTGTTGTTTTCCTCTATTTCTTTGCATTGATTGCTGAGGAAGGCTTTCTTATGTCTCCTTGCTATTCTTTGGAACTCTGCATTCAGATGCTTATATTTTTCCTTTTCTCCTTTGCTTTTGGCTTCTCTTCTTTTCACAGCTATGTGTAAGGCCTCCCCAGACAGCCGTTTTGCTTTTTTGCATTGCTTTTCCATGGGACGTTCTTGATCCCATGGTCTCCTGTACAGTGTCACGAACCTCCATCCATAGTTCATCAGACACTCTATCAGATCTAGTCCCTTAAATCTATTTCTCACTTTCACTGTATAAGCATAAGGGATTTGATTTAGGTCATATCTGAATGGTCTAGTAGTTTTCCCTACTTTCTTCAATTTAAGTCTGAATTTGGCAATAAGGGGTTCATGATCTGAGCCACAGTCAGCTCCCAGTCTTGTTTTTGTTGACCATATAGAGCTTCTCCATCTTTGGCTGCAATGAATAAAATCAATCTGATTTCGGTGTTGACCATCTGGTGATGTCCATGTGTAGAGTCTTCTCTTGTGTTGTTGGAAGAGGGTGTCTGTTATGACCAGTGCGTTCTCTTGGCAAAACTCTATTAGCCTTTCCCCTGCTTCATTCCGCACTCCAAGGCCAAATTTGCCTGTTACCCCAGGTGTTTCTTGACTTCCTACTTTTGCATTCCAGTCCCCTATAATGAAAAGGACATCTTTTTTGGGTGTTAGTTCTAAAAGGTCTTGTAGGTCTTCCTAGAACTGTTCAATTTCACCTTCTTCAGCATTACTGGTCGGGGCATAGACTTGCATTACTGTGATATTGAATGGTTTGCCTTGGAAACGAACAAAGATCATTCTGTCATTTTTGAGACTGCATCCAAGTCCTGCATTTTGGATTCTCTTGTTGACCATGATGGCTCCTCCATCAGGGGCTCTTAGCATTGTATGAAAAGGGGTCACTGCTTCACATGAATCTCTACCTGGTAAATGCATGTGAAGTTTGCCCCTAAGGAGGATATTCCCATTCCTTCTCATATTCTCCCTCCCTTTTACTTGCTCACGTATTCTCCACTGGTCATTCTTTATCTTTGAAAATCCCCATGCAATCCCTAAAAGCTTCAGTGAAACAGAAATGAAAACACAACATGAAAAGCTTAATATAAAATGGCCGATACTTAAAAAGAAGAAGGGCTGAAACAAAGCAATGTGTGATGATCTGCCACATACAATAATTTCTAGTAAGGAGATCCTGTGAGGGAGTAGCTGAGCTGGAGTTGTCCAAAAAGGGAACTGGGAATTTGCATCTTGAAGAGAGAGTGAAATGTGGCTAGATAGAAGTAATCAAGGAGGTAAAGGTCATAGAGCATATCCTTTTAAAAACTATTCATTAGTCCTTTATTTATTTATAAAGTAAGTAGTATAGGACTGTGGCGCAAAATTCAAATAGTGCAAAAGGTATGAAAGGGAAAACTAAGTGTCCTTTCTACTGCCTTTCTCCCAGTCACTTAGTTCCTCTCCCGAGAGGTAACTACTGTTGCAAATGTAAATACTAAATAAATATATTTTTAAAACTCCAGCTATAGCACACTATACTTACTCTCTGGACTTCCCTGGTGGTTCAGATGGTAAAGAATCTGCCTGCAATGCAGAAGACCTAGGTTTGATCCCTGGGTTGGAAAGATCCCCTAGAGAAGGGAATGACTACCTACTTCAGTATTCTTGCCTGGATAATTCCATGGACAGAGGAGCCTGGTGGGCTACAGTCCTTGGGGTTTCAAAGAGCCAGACAGGAGTGAGCAACTAACACTTTCACTTTCACATACTGACTCTATTCTGCCCTTACAGACTTTTCCACACCAGAACATAAAGATCTTCCTTGGGCTTCCCTGGTGGTCCAGTGGTTAAGAATCCTCCTTGCAATGCAAGAGACAGTGGTTCCATCCCTGGTCTGGGAAGATCTCACGTGCCTCGGGGTAGTTGAGCCCACAGGAAGGCCACACAGCAACTCCACACACCGCAACCAGAGCAAGCCTGTGAGCAGCAGCGAACCCCTAGCACAGCCAAGAAAATCTTAAGAAAAATAAGCTACAGGAATATTTTGTACAGCACAGAGAATACAGCCATTATTGAAAAAAAAAAAGAAAAGCTACAGATTAGGATGTTTTATTTAACAAGTCCTCTGTCGATGAACCTTTAGGCTGTGTGCCATCTTTTGATATAATGAGCAAGGCAACAGTAACTAATCTTTTAGATACCTAATTTTTAATATCTATATTCTCATCTCCAATTTTGATCTGCTGGGGAAAGTGAGCAATTGTTTCCTGCAGTTTACTTATCTGTTCCGGCAGCGCTGGGTCTTCTTTGCTTCGCAGGCTTTTCTCTAGCTGCAGCGAGGGGGCTACTCTCTAGCTGTGGTGTGCGGGCTTCTCACGGCGGTGGTTTCTCCTGGCTCAGAGTGCAGGCTCTAGGGCGTCCGGGCTTTCAGCAGTTACAGCACATGGTCTCAGGGGTTGCAGCTCCTGGGCTCCAGAGCACACGCTCAGCAGTTGTGGTGCATTGGCTGAGTTGTTCCACGGCATGTAGGATCTTCTGTAATCAGGGACTGAACCTGTGTCTCCCGCCTTGGCAAGCAGATTCTTTACCACTGAGCCACCAGGGAAGCTCTGTTTCCTGCTATTTAAAACTTTAAAGGATGTAAATGACAGTGAACTTTTCTAAATTGCAATCATCTACAAGTTAAAAAAAAAAATTTTTTTTTCAAATATCTAAGGACAAATGGGAGAGAATAACGGCTGAATGATAACAAGAGAGGATTTATGTTAGGATAGGACAGTGTTTCCCGAAAGTTATGAGTGTTAAACACTTAATGAAAATAAATACACAGATCTACTTTTGTTCCCTCCTAGAACACAACTAAAATGATAGTAATGGGATTTTTTCAAATCATAAGCCTGCAATAATGAGAGGAGCCAGTAGCAAAACCAGAAAACAAAGTAGAAGCTGAAAAGCAAACGGACAAGTGTTAACAAAGCTACTGGCCTGGAAATACCTAACTTTGAAACCCAAAGTGGGAAAAGCTGAGACCCAACCTGATCTGTACTGCAGAACACCTCAAGTCTCAGGAGTCGCAACAGTAGGCCTCCCCACCTCCACTAGCTACTGTCGGGGGGGTTGTATAGGACAATAGGGCTGCCATGTACCGGTTGTACCCTGGGCAGGGATTTTAAAAAGGAGTCTGGAAGCTGTTTAAGAGCAGTCAGATCTCCAAGTCACCTTCCCTTTGTTCAACTGTCCCCCTGACTCCACTCCTCAGAAGACCGAAGGACTTACTCTCCAGAGAGGGCTGATTCAGAGATCTCTTTTTAAAAAGGGAGATGAAATGAGCTAATGGATATTGGATGTGAAGATTCCCAACTCTCCTCCTCCGTTTAATTCCTGGATCTCTGGATGTGTTTATTCTTCAGAGAGGAAACATGCAGTGTCTTCTTCAAGGAATCTGAGCAGCCCAAGAGGAAAGGCCCAAAGATACTGATATCAGGACCAAGATTCTGGGTTTTATTAAGGTATAATTGACATACAACATTATATTAGTTTCACAGTATGTGAACTGAGAACTTCCAGATGTTCGAGCTGGATTTAGAAAAGGCAGAGGAACCAGAGATCAAATTGCCAACATCTGCTGGATCACAGAAAAAAACAAGAGAATTCCAGAAGAACATCTACTTCTGCTTCATTGACTACGCTAAAGCTTTTGACTGTGTGGATCACAACAAGCTGTGGAAAATTCTGAAGGAGATGACAACAGTTAGAACTGGACATGGAACAACAGACTGGTTCCAAATTGGGAAAGGAGTACGTCAAGGCTGTATATTGTCACCCTGCTTATTTAACTTCAATGCAGAGTACATCATGAGAAATACCAGGCTGGGTGAAGCACAAGCTGGAATCAAGATTTCTGGGAGAAATATCAATAACCTCAGATATGCAGATGACACCACCCTGATGGCAGAAAGTGAAGAGGAACTAAAAAGCCTCTTGATGAAAGTGAAAGAGGAGAGTGAAAAAGCTGGTTTAACAGTCAACATCCAGAAAACTAAGATCATGGCATCTGGTCCCATCACTTCATGGCAAATAGATGGAGAAACAATGGAAATAGTGACAGACTTTATATTTTGGGGCTCCAAAATCACTACAGATGGTGACTACAGCCATGAAACTAAAAGACACTTGCTCCTTGGAAAGAAAGCTATGATAAACCTACATAGCATATAAAAAGCAGAGACATTACTTTGCTGACAAAGGTGCATATACTTAAAGCTATAGTTTTTCCAGTAGTCATGTACAGATGTGAGAGTTGGACCATAAAGAAGGCTGAGTGCTGAAGAATTGATGCTTTTTGAACTGTGGTGTTGGAGAAGACTCTTGAGAGTCCCTTGGACATCAAAGAGATCCAACCAGTCAATCNTGCATATACTTAAAGCTATAGTTTTTCCAGTAGTCATGTACAGATGTGAGAGTTGGACCATAAAGAAGGCTGAGTGCTGAAGAATTGATGCTTTTTGAACTGTGGTGTTGGAGAAGACTCTTGAGAGTCCCTTGGACATCAAAGAGATCAAACTAGTCAATCCTAAAGGAAATCAACCCTGAATATTCATTGGAGGGACTGATGTTGAAGCTGAAGCTCCAATACTTTAGTCACCTAATGGGAAGAACAGGCTCATTGGAAAAGACCCTGATGCTGAGAAAGACTGAAGGCAGGAGGAGAAGGGGATGACAGAGGATGAGATGGTTGAATGGCATCACCGACTCAATGGACATGAGTTTGAGCAAGCTCTGGGAGATGGTGAAGGATAGGGAAGCCTGATGTGCTGCAGTCCATGGGGTCTGAAAGAGTTGGACACAACTGAGTGACTGAACAACAATTATATTAGTTTCGGGTATACAACAGAATGATTTGATATTTGCATATATTGCAAAATGATCACCACAATAAGTCAACATACATACCATACATAATGGTTTTTTTCTTGTAATGAGAACTTTTAAGATTTACTTTCTTAGCAACTTTCAAATATGCAGTTACAGTATCATTAACTCTAGTTGACACGCTGTACATTACATGCCCACGACTTATTTATTTTATAACTGGAAGTTTATGCCATCCTCATCTTCACCTCAGCTTTTGACAACCACCAGTCCAGAAGAGAGATTTTGATCTGGCTCGCTTATTGCTATGTCCCAGCACCTAAAACGGTGCCTGTCACTTAATAAATGTTCATTAGATATTTGCTGGATGTTCACTGTAGATATGTTTGAATATCCAGAAAAACTCAAAAGAGAACATGTTTTTAAACCATGCATATTTCTATCCGGAAAGAACCAGTAGCTTATGTTTGTATCTATTAATATTGATCCTCTTGGGAAGAAGAGGAATGGATAAGGAATGTTGGGCTTCCCTGGTGGCTCAGCTGGTAAAGAGTCTGCCTGCAATGCAGGAGACCTGGGTTTGATCCCTGGGTCGGGACGATCCCCTGGAGGAGGGCATGGCAACCCACTCCAGTGTTCTTGCCTGGAGAATCCCCATGGACAAAGAAGCCTGGTGGCCTGTAGTCCATGGGGTCACAAAGAGCTGGACCTGACTGAATGACTACGCACAGCACAGCACATGTTACTTTTTCTAACTTTTCTATAGCAAGTTTCTCTAGGTTAGATGATTGCTAGAGACATCCCAGACCTGATCCTCATGTTCATATAGGTGGAAATCAGTGCTTTTTGTGCTCCACCAACAGACATTAATATTGAATTCTGTCATGTGAATTTGGAACAAGTTCACTAAGAGGAGCTATGACTATTCTCAACTATTCAACATAAAATCACAATCACAAGTCCAAGAATTAAGAAACCCACAGGGCTTCCATGGTAGCCCAGTGATGGAGAATCCGCCTGCCAATGCAGGGCGCGTGGATCTGATCCCTGCTCCGGGACGATCCTACATGCGGTGGAGCAACTCAGCCCACGTGCCACAGCTACTGAAGCCCTCATGCCCTAGAGCCTCTGTTCCACAGCAAGCGAAGCCACTGCAATGAAAAGCCCATGCGTCGAAACTAGAGAGTAGCCCCCTCCTTTGCAACTAGGGAAAGCCTGCGCACAGCAGCAAAGAACCCAGCACACCCATAAATAAATAAATAAATGTTTTTGTAGGTGGTTTTTTTTTTAAAAAAAAAAAACCACCTACAAATTAAAGAAAAAATACAACAAACAATGTTTGTGAGTTTTTCATAGGTATTTACTGCTTGTTCAGCTGTTGTCATCTTCTAAAGTTACTAAAAGGCAAGCGATATTTGACTCCAAAGAAGAGAGGAAGAATTACGGAAGGTGAGAAAATACAATTCATTAACTTAATTTTATCTATGAATTCGGGGAAAGATCAGCATTATCAAGTTGAGCAGTAGAACATATCTCTTTTTAGTTCAAAACTGAGTTCCAAGGGAACTTGTTTGAGAATCCCTATTCTAGACAATCTTGCTACCTTCTCTGCTTATCTTGAACATTGCTGGTGTGTTGCAGAGCAGTCTTCCCAAACTTTAATGTGCACAAGTCACATGTGGGCATCTTATTAAAATCTGATTAATTAACACATCTGATTCAGCACATCCGGGGTGGGTTTGGGGTTCCACCTTTGTGACAAGCTCCCAGTTGATGCCAACGTTGCTGGCCTGTGGACGACACTTTGAGTAGAAAAGGTGCACAGGGACAGAACAGGAATCTTCAAAGCCTCAGAATTAAGAAAATAGAACTGCAGCCAAAGATACCTGCGTTCAAATCCTAGCTCTACTCCGTCCCATTTGTATGCCCTTGGAGACATTACTTATTTTCTATAAGTCTTAGCTCCTCATCCATAAGATGGGAATAATGCTACCTTCTTCATAGGGTTCTTGTGAGCATTTAAAAGAACAACGCAATTATAAATCTCAAAGTATGTACAAATAAAAAGTCTTTTTAAAAAGCAGTTTCTGGGGGCTTCCCTTGTGGTCCAGTGGTTAAGAATCCATCTTCCAATGCAGGGGACATGAGTCCAATCCCTGGTCGGGCAACTAAGCCCGTATGCCGCAACTACTGAGCCTGCACCCTAGAGTCTGTGCTGTATGGCAAGAGAAGCCGTGTGCCACAGATACAGAAAGCCCACACGCCGCACGAGGACCCAGTGCAGCCAAAACAACAACAGAGCAGTGTCTGACACGTTCGCATTCACAAATGACAACTGCCTTTTAGCAATTGTGTGATCATCTTTACAAACCTAAATTCTAGTCCTGACTTGCTATTGCATAATCTTGAACAAGTTCTTGGCTCCTCTGCATCTTTGTTTTCAGTCATCAAATGGCATAATAATTATGACCACCTGACTGAGAGACTTCACTTTCACTTTTCCTTTCATGCATTGGAGAAGGAAACAGCAACCCACTCCACTGTTCTTGCCTGGAGAATCCCAGGGATGGGGGAGCCTGGTGGGCTGCCGTCTATGGGGTCGCACAGAGTTGGACACGACTGAAGCGATTTAGCAGCAGCAGCAGCAGAAGGTTATAATGAGAATTGAAATGGGGGGAAAGTATTTAAAATGCTTAGTACAGAGCCTTGCACTAGAAAGTATTCAGTAACAGATAATGGAGATGATGATGACCGCGCCCAGCCTGGGCTCTAATCCTGGATCTGTGCCTTGTAAAAGGCAGAGTGCTGTGATTGTGCATAACATCTCTCTGTTTTGGGGAGGATGCAATGAGTCCATCCCCTCTTCACAGGAAGAGAAAATGCTTTGGAAATGAAATGTAAAAATTAAGGAAAAAGCACAGGAGTCAGAATCTGACCTGAGTTCTGGCCTGAGCTATGATTAACTTTGTGATTTACTCTGCTGTTTTGTGATTTGGAATCACTTAACTTCTTGGAGTCTCAGTTACTTTATCTGTATAGTGAAGCTAATGCTTATCTCACAGAATTGGGATGAAGAAATGAGAATATATAAAGCAGTTAGTACTTTACCTGCTTAATTCTTAGCATTTATTAAGAATGCTTAATAAATGTTTCTTTCCTACCTACAGTAAATACATTCAGGATTATATATTTTTCCAAGGAAAATCGAGTATTTCCAAGAATATTTTGATTTTACTTAGAGATTCTCTACATGAAGTTCTATTAACTTGAAGATTAAAGGTCTATAAAACTGAGTTGCTAAATACATTCTATTTAATTATACATCAAGTATCATTTCAATGCTGAATATTTCATCAGTGACATTCCTGGCTGTTAGGATGCAGAGCATGGGAAGGAAAAACAATCAATTAAAAGAAATTTAGTATAACCCCAAACGGAGGTCATCTGTTTTACTGCCAAGTAGAAGAACAAAGTTTCCAGAAGTTTTTTAAAGTAACTGACTCAAAGCTTTCCAGAAGAAGCCCTGAACATTGTTTTGCTACAATTTATTTCTCATCAATAAGACTGGAAGATTGGTAATGCTTTTCCACGTCTAAATGTTTTCGATGCTTTTTTCACTATGTTACCTGCCACTCTGGTGGAACTCATTTTTGGTTAATTTCTTTGCTTGCCCAGCATGAGACCTTGTAACATGTTATATTTTTATCTTTCTGGGTTAATCTGCATGGAGAAAGATGGAGAAATGAAAACCTATCCGTAATACCTTTTCCTTTTTCTATATTATCTTCATGGAAGGTTTCTGGAAGATTCTGAAACCTGAGTTCCAAAATATATTTCACTGGCTTGCTGGTGCTAAGTCGCTTCAGTCGTGTCCAACTCTGTGCGACCCCATAGACGGCAGCCCACCAGGCTCCCCCATCCCTGGGATTCTCCAGGCAAGAACAGTGGAGTGGGTTGCCGTTTCCTTCTCCAATGCATGAAAGGAAAAGTGAAAGTGAAGTCGCTCAGNATATTTCACTGGCTTGCTGCTGCTAAGGCGCTTCAGTCGTGTCCAACTCTGTGCGACCCCATAGACGGCAGCCCACCAGGCTCCCCCATCCCTGGGATTCTCCAGGCAAGAACAGTGGAGTGGGTTGCCGTTTCCTTCTCCAATGCATGAAAGGAAAAGTGAAAGTGAAGTCGCTCAGTTGTGTCCAACCTCAGCAACACCATGGACTGCAGCCTTCCAGGCTCCTCCATCCATAGGATTTTCCAGGCAAGAGTACTGGAGTGGGGTGCCATTGCCTTCTCCGTCCAACTGGCTTAGTATGTATCTACTAATATATGCCAAATACAATGCCTGACATAAAGAATATGCTTCCCCCAAAAAAACATGCTCTATATATTTTAGCCAAAAGAAAATATTTCATATCATCCTCCTGCCTACCCCATTTCTCGTGAATCAAGCTCTGCAGGGAGGTGGTTTAATGGAGGTGAGGGTTAGGATTCTGGAGCAAAGGTGAATGGATGTCATTCTGGTCATGAGAACATTCCCCATCCTCAAACTGTAGTGGAAAGAGGGAGCACTACCCAACAATCCTCACACAGATCTCTACGTACCTGGAAAGTAGGTCTTGAACCTAGCTGAGCAACTTTCCTGTGTGTCAGTGTTTAGGGCTCCTGTCATTTTCCTGGAGCTGATTTCAGAAGCTCTGATCTAGAACCCTTCTCAAAATAGGGCTCAGTGAAAGTGCTGCACCCAATATGCCAGCAAATTTGGAAAACTCAGCAGTGGCCAAAGGACTGGAAAAGGTCCGTTTTCATTCCAATCCCAAAGAAAGGCAACGCCAAAGGATGCTCAAACTATGGCACAATTGCACTCATCTCACACGCTAGTGAAGTAATGCTGAAAATTCTCCAATCCAGGCTTCAGCAATATGTGAACCGTGAACTTCCAGATGTTCAAGCTGGTTTTAGAAAAGGCAGAGGAATCAGAGAGAAAATTGCCAACATCCGCTGGATCATGGAAAAAGCAAGAGAGTTCCAGAAAAACATCTCTCTCTGCTTTATTGACTATGCCAAAGCCTTTGACTGTGTGGATCACAATAAACTGTAGAAAAGTCTAAAGGAGATGGGCATACCAGACCACCTGACCTGCCTCTTGAGAAACCTGTATGCAGGCCAGGAAGCTATAGTTAGAACTGGAATGGGTTCTAACTGGTTCCAAATCGGGAAAGGAGTACGTCAAGGCTGTATATTGTCACCCTGCTTATTTCACTTATATGCAGAGTACATCATGAGAAATGCTGGGCTGGAAGAAACACAAGCTGGAATCAAGATTGCCAGGAGAAATATCAATAACCTCAGATATGCAGATGACACCACCCTTATGGCAGAAAGTGAAGAGGAACTAAAGAGTCTTTTGATGAAAGTGAAAGAAGAGAGTGAAAAAGTTGGCTTAAAGCTCAACATTCAGAAAACGAAGATCATGGCATCCAGTCCCATCACTTCATGGGAAATAGATGGGGAAACAGTGGAAACAGTGTCAGACTTTATTTTGGGGGGGCTCCAAAATCACTGCAGATGGTGACTGCAGCCATGAAATTAAAAGACACTTACTCCTTGGAAGAAAAGTTATGACCAACCTAGATAGCATACTGAAAAGCAGAGACATTACTTTGTCAACAAAGGTCCGTCTAGTCAAGGCTATGGTTTTTCCAGTGGTCATGTATGGATGTGAGAGTTGGACTGTGAAGAAAGCTGAGCCCGAAGGATTGATGCTTTTGACCTGTGGTGTTGGAGAAGACTCTTGAGAGTCCCTTGGACTGCAAGGAGATCCAACCAGTCAATCCTAAAGGAGATAGGTCCTGGATGTTAATTGCAAGGATTGATGTTGAAGCTGAAACTCCAATACTTCGGTCACCTGATGCAAAGAGCTGACTCATTTGAAAAGACCTTGATGCTGGGAAAGATTGAGGGCAGGAAGAGAAGGGGATGACAGGGGATAAGATAGCTGGATGGCATCACTGACTCGATGGACGTGAGTCTGAGTGAACTCTGGGAGCTGGCGATGGACAGGGAGGCCTGGCGCACTGCGGTTCATGGGGTCACAAAGAGTCGGACACGACTGAGCAACTGAACTGAACTGATCCTTAAGCAGGTTTCCAGAAGACATGGATATGCATCTCCTACATAGGGGAGTATGACATTTTTTTAAGGGTGAGAAGGAATAAAAGAAAAATAGCTTTAACTTTAAAATGTAAAAAATAATTCATTTCAAATAAATTTTCAATAGTCTCAAATCTTGGCATAAAATTTAGGATTATTTCTTAGCACTCCCCTTCTATCCTTACACAGGCTTTATCCAAATTTTATCATTTAGTTGATATCATCTTTAATTCTTATGACAGTCCTGGAAAGTTATAGATTTCTAACCCTATTTTATAGATGAAGAAATTGAGCCTCTGGTTAAGTGATTTGTCTAAGTTCAAACACATTCATATGACTCCAGAGCCCTTATTCTAGCTCAACACAATTTGCTTTCTAATGCTTTCCTTTTATATTATTTAAAGAAGGCTTTTTGTATGTAGATATTCTCCGTGTTTCTGTCTTTTAATAACAGCCTGACATTCCGTTATCTTTTATACCACTGTTATTCATCCACTCCCTATTCTTGGGGACTTAGGTGGTTTGGGGTTTTTCATTGTTACAGACGTTGTTTTGTTGTGGAGCTGCTGCCTCTTTTCTTTTTTTGGATTATTTCCCAGGATAGTTCCCAGGAGGGTTTTCCTGGGGGAAAGGGTGCATTTATGTGGCTCCAGCTCTATATCATTGAATTATGCTGCATCACTGCATCTTGAAGGAGAGTACTGTCTTCTTTCACCAGCACCCTGTGAGAGGTTTAAGGCGAGCCTGGGAGATTTACCAGTGAAAACAACCCTTTGTCCCTCTGTCTGCTTGGATGTGCCCTAGGGGTGTATGAGACTCCCTGAAAACACTTTAGAGCATAAGCGTGAATACTGTTGAATCAGATCTCATGTGGAATAACGTGACTCCCCCTTCCCAGGAAAGGTTTCCTTGATGAAGTTGTCTTTTTCTCTTTGTAGTCACGAGATCAGCAGAAGATATTTCAAGCAGCTGACATTTCCATCTTGATTCAGACAGACTGAGCTCTTCATTTCTGTGTTGGGAAGAGGTGTGGTAGCTGTTAGAAACAAGCCTGGACTCCACTTAACGGTTTTCTATTCCGAACTAGCTGCCAAGGGTCGGGATGAATAACACCAGAGAAAGGAGGCCCCAGCAGCAGGTGGAAAATGTTTTAGGCATTTCAGGAGGAAGTAAAATTGAGGAAAAGTCATATGAGAAAGTTGAGGAAAAGACACCAGGCTCCCCTGGTGGCTCAGAGGATAAAGAATCTGCCTGCAGTGCAGGAGGCCGGCATTTGCTCCTTGGGTCAGGAAGATCCCCGGAGAAGGAAACGGCAACCCACTCCAGTATTCTTGCCTGGACAATCCCATGGACAGGCACAGTCCATGGGGTCGCAAAGAGTTGGACAAGACTGATCAACTTGCAATTTCATGTTCATACTAAAAGAAGAAGCTCCATTCCGACTGGTGGAAGGTAATTTGGGGGATATATATTAATATCTCTGAATCCTAGTTATCTTCCATGACAAGAGTACCAGGCACTGGAAGGTACTAAAAGATTTAGCCTGAAATTATATGACATATAACAGGCCTTCAATCCCAAGGCACAAGGCACAGTAGGCATTGTGGGAAAGGCATAAGCATTGAAGACAAGCTGGTTTAGCCAGGTGACCTCGGGCAAATCTTTAATTCTCTTCGAGCTTCATTTTCCTCTTCTGTAAAATGGAGATTATGATACTTACATACAAAGTTTGTCTTACAGACTAAGCAGGAGTGCATGCCAAGCATATGATGCTTGATAAAAAGGTGCTGTGCTGTGCTTAGTCACTCAGTCATGTCCTGCTCTTTGCCACCCCATGGACTGGAGCCTGCCAGGCTCCTCTGTCCATGGGGATCTTCCGGGGAAGAATACCGGAGTGAGTAGCCTATCCCTAGCCAGGAGATCTTCCTGACCCGGGAATCGAACCAGAGCTACTACTAATTCACGAATCTACCAGTAATTGTGATCAACTCAGCCTTCCCCTACATCTGTGGTTCTCAAACTTAGTGAACATAAGAACCATCTAGGTTATCTGGTTAAAGTGCAGATTTTCAGGCTCCCGCCCAGAGACTCTGTTTCCATTAGTTTGGGATGGGGCGCAGGAATCGACATGTGCCACTCAATTTCAAGGCAGTTTATGTTGCTGGTAGTCCATAAACCACACTGTGAGAAACACTGCTCTGTGGCCTCAGGCAATAAAGAGAGAGAGAAAGAAAAAAGTTTTTCCTATCACTAATATGCCATAAAAATTCAAAAACATGCAGATATAGAATTAGAGAGATCCAAATAGTGAGTGATTGTATATTCAGGAAGATTTATACAGTTCTCACCTACTTAAAGGCTTCAGAATCATCCTAAAGTGACATTTTATCCTTTTAATCCTCATGGATGAATGACTCTTACTTGGAGTCATCTTAACCCCTCATGGAGATCTCTCTCTCTCTCTCTGGACTGTGACACTTAATTATCTCCCCCTAGGAATACTGACAGACATTGCCACTTAAATCTTAGGTGGTTGTTTTACATTTCATTTGTGTCTCATTTCCCCAACTGGACTTTAAGTCCAAAGGCAGGGACCAATGTCTTTTTTTGTTCTCTGTCTCCCACAAGCATCTTGCAAAGCCTTTATAAATTATATTTCTTTCATAAATATATTTGAACGAACAGAGATGCATCTGACTGTAGCTTAATAATCACTGATAAATTCTTAACCCCAAGAATGGCTCAAAATTACAGTTGGGAAAAGACTGTCAGGCTTTTAGGTTCGGAGTCAAACAGAGGAAAGTGTAGCTCTCAGGCCTATGAAAGTACTATAATTTCTGTGAGCCTGTTTTCTCATCTGTAGGGTAAGTAACACTCACTTTGCGGATTGGACATGCAGATTAAGAGAGATTCATAGGGTTCCAAGCAAAATGCCTAACCCCTATGGTTCTTTATGCTGGCTCTTACTGTTATATTTAGAAGTGCCACACAGAACAATAGATGGAATGCCATAGATATTTATCTTCAGATGTAAAATAATAAACAACTGAGACTCTCGGAGCAAAGCTGATATTTTCTCTTTCTTTTCTCTTCTTTCTTTCTGATATTTTAAGGTCTAGCATTTTCAGCTTTAAGTAACAGATCGTCCAGGGATTTGCATGGATTCCCTATGGGGATGGGAAAGGACAGAAAGCAGCCATTTTGCCAGCCCCGGGCTCTCACACAGAGCAGGACAATCAGGGTTTAAGCTTATGCTTCACAAACCTCCTCTGTTCTGGCCATGATTCCTGTGACTTTTCTCCCATTACTAAGAAGCACCAAGCACCCAGAATGAAGAATATGCATCCGACCTGAAATTAGAAGCAGGAACTTCCCCTTTCTGTATTACAGATAGGAGATTCACTACTCTTAGGGATGAGATAGACTTTGGATTTCCCATGCAGGACTTCAGGAGAAAAATGGTTACAGAGGTGACAAACCAGGCTTGTTTACTCCTTTCAAGCATTGTTAGTTAGGTATCAGAGATTCTATGCAGTGGAGGAAGTAATAAACACAATTTCTCAATAAAAACGGTAATTACAGTTTTATACCTGAAGGCGTAAAACTGAAATGAATAGCTGAGAATAAGGTGGATAGAGGTTAAATAAACCATGATATAGTCACTTGATAGAATGCTAAACAATCATTTGAAATGTTTACCTAGACATATGTTGACGTAATAACATATGGAATAACACGGAAAAATGTAATAACATATTGGAAAATGCTTCTGAGCACATTTTAACTAAAAAAAAAAACAAAAACAAAAACAGAATAAAATTTAGTTTAGACTTAAGAGCTTTCTCCAATTCATAAGTGATGCAGAGCCTTCCCAGTCCTGTCTGCCTCTTACAATAGCCAATAAACAGCATGTACTTAGGTGGTGGGACTGTGACATCAGCAACTATTCAGCCAGTCTCCCTGATGGTTATTTGCATAGTTTACACCTCCTATGCCAACAGAACTCAGTTTCTTTTAGGGAGAGCATTGTGTGAAAGTGGAAATCTCCAAAAGAAAGGGAAGAAAATTATAATAACAAAGGAATACTTGTAGTGATGTTGGTATCAAGATACAGTGATCAAAATTATTACATTTAGTGTCTGAAGAGAGTACTTTTACCTTCTAAGCAAAGCACTCTAGTTAGTATGCTAAATCTTAAAATAGCTCTCTGACAACCCACTTGATGTTTAAAATTTTTTTTATGAATTCCCACAGAATAGGAAACAATTTCCTGCCTCTTGCTATTGGGAAAAGAGAAGTCTTTTATTTCTTAGAATTAATTGCATTTACAAAAAGAAAAAAGAAACAACTTTGTGCTTACCTGTTGATCTTGACACCTCATCTTCAACAATTAAGGCTTCATCATTTTCAAGGTAAATGAACTGGCTGTTGACAGGGAAAACAGGATTCTATAAGCCTAATCTTTATCCGCCTTGTTTATACACTTACTAGTTTAGCAAATTTGATATTACCAGGAGTGTCCCCTTTCAGCAGCCTAATTGGGATTTCCTTTCACAAAAAGCCTGAAGCTTAGTGGGATAATTCCACCTTTTTCATGTGGCAGACAGTGGGTTTAGATGAGTTTGTTAATTGTTTTTGTTTCATTCAGGCTTACTGAGCACATACTGTGTGTCACGTGTTTTCACACTCGTTTTTCAACAAGCGTTCTCAGTTTAATCCTTACAATAACCATGTGAGGATAGATATTATTAGCCCCTGTTTACAGAAGAGAAAACCAGGGATAAGAGAGGTTAAGGGATTTGGTTGCCCAAAAACATGCGGAGAGTAACAGAACCAGAATTCTTACATGAATTTTCTGATGCCAGGACCAGTGTTCTTCCACTACATCGTGTTATTTATTTATAATTAACCAGTGGAACCAAAGTAAACTGGAAAATGCTACTCCTACATACTGAATATAATCTCTTGTATTGTAAACTTATACATTTTTAACTTACCGTGAACATCAAAATATAGTATGTGCCTACATTTTCCCAAGAAATCTTTAATAGAATAATATAATCCTTTAAATAAAATTTCAATCCAAGTATGTTCAAGTTCTCTTTATTTTAGGTACTCAATTATTGACTATGGCTAATGAAAATTTGTCATCGTCTTCAAACTGGTGGTTGCATGTCACACAGCTCTTTATACAACTTCTCATCCAAACTTCTTTGGCAGCATAATATGACACTCAGTGTAAGTCAGAAATGGGTGAGACACATCTGAACTCCCAAGGATAGAATCACTGGAGTGGAATGTTCAACCTTTTGAAGCTGGATGACATTTCTGTTTAAATCGATGGCCCTCACTGCCGGGCAATGTCTGTATGTTATATGTATAACACCCTATGTTACCTAACACTCTATAAGGCTGGCATCGCCACTTCTAAATGAGGAAACTGGGGCTTAAAGAGGTTAGATAACTTGCCTCTGATCCCACAGTCAGTGGATAGCAGAGCCAGGATTTTTCCACAAGCAGACTGGCTGCAGAGTCTGAGCTCTTAACCTCTCAACGCTGTCTCTCCAAAACTGAATGTAAAGTACTGGCTGATTTCATGAAACACACTCTTTTAATGACCTGCGTCACTCCTCGGAAAATACGGGCACAAACAGGAAATCCAGACATCATGCTATGTGTACATGAAAATATAAATATAAAATTCAAAGTCCGCTTCAACCTAGTATGGAAAGGAAATGTAATTCTGAATGATAATGGTCTCTGCTTCCTTAGAGCTTCCCACTGACAGCCTCCACTTTTCTTCGGCCTAGAGTCAGGTCATAGGTCATAAACGGACATCCATATGCACTCACCATTTGCCACCGGAGACCTGTCCCCAGGGTCGTCGGGACCCCTGCACTTCCCTGGGGTGAGCCATCAGGGGACAGTGACATCATGCACCGGGGTCATCAGCCCCGACTGGGTCTGCCTTGTCCTGCCACAGACTTCACTGGCATTCTGCTTTTCCCTCACCACTGAAA
Organism: Oreotragus oreotragus; assembly: GCA_006410675.1. Classification (NCBI taxonomy): domain Eukaryota; kingdom Metazoa; phylum Chordata; class Mammalia; order Artiodactyla; family Bovidae; genus Oreotragus; species Oreotragus oreotragus. The sequence continues at coordinate 168,649 of SJYX01024878.1, forward strand.
ATGCTAGAGACTTGTGGCCTCGTTTTCCACGTTGTGCCTGACACTGTGTAGTGGAGGTGGAGGGGGCTTTACATTTCTAGCCCATTCTAAACTTCTGTGTTCTACAATTGGAGCTGCCTTGTTTAGAAAGGAGCTGCTTGGCTGGAGTAAATACCTAACAGCTTAGGCTCTTCCAGGACACCCATTAAAACAAGTGGTTGGAATGGGAAAAAGAACAGAGTCAGGAAACTCACAGACTGGCAGGACTGAAAGGGTAAGTGAAGCGAGGCTAGAATGGTACTATGGGTGTGAAAGAGCTTGGGAAACTGTGAAACGCTTTAGAGATCACTGTGACTCACACACTAAGTGGTCCCTTCACTACGGTCTGGGCCAGTGGTTCTCAAACGTTAGTATGCATCAGAATGACCTGAAACACTTGTTGAAACAGATCTTGGGACCCACTATTTCTGAATCAATAGGTCTGGCTGCTGCTGCTGCTGCTAAGTCGCTTCAGTCGTGTCCAACTCTGTGCGACCCCATAGACGGCAGCCCACCCGGCTCTCCCGTCCCTGGGGTTCTCCAGGCAAGAACACTGGAGTGGGTTGCCATTTCCTTCTCCAATGCATGAAGGTGAAAAGTGAAAGTGAAGTTGCTCAGTCGTGTCAGACTCTTAGCAACCCCATGGATGGCAGCCTACCAGGCTCCTCTGTCCATGGGATTTTCCAGGCAAGAGTACTGGAGTCAGGTGCCATTGCCTTCTCCGAATAGGTCTGGATGGTGTCCAATAATTTGCACTTCTCTCAAGTTTCTAGGTGATGCTGATGTTGCTGGTCCTGGGACCTACTTCCAGAACTGTTCATCTAGGCTGCTGGGTGGGCAAAACCCATGGTATCCACAGTAACTACAACTCGGATGGGGTTGTTATTATTATCCAGCTCCATCTCTTGGTAACCCCAGTATTTGCTCTCTTCTGCCTCCAAATTACTCAGTGCAATTTTGCTGAGATTTATGGGGGGAAAAGATTGAATTCTTTTCCTCTCTTCCACGTTTCAACCTCCTGTCATTAAAACCCCTTCTTATTTAAAAGCTGATTCACAGTTTGCAAAAACTCTCACATACATTATTGTGTTCAAAAATGAGATAATGTCTTATTTCTGAGCACAAAGCTGAGACTCTAGATAATTAGGGGAGGAGGCGATGGGGCAGAACACCCGCTTTCTTCCTTCCCTTTGCATTTGCAGTTCTGAAGGTAGCAATCTGTCCGCCTTTCAGATTAAGGATCTTAGGATCTGCGTCTTCCTCACCGAAGAGATGCTATGTGAGAAGTTAGAGCAAAAAAGGCGTGATGATAAGCATCCCTATGGCGCCTTCTCCCCGCCAAATAAAATGAGTGAGTGGGGGACACCCCGACAGAGTGTTTCCTGGAAGGGTCCCTCGGGTGTTTCTGCTAAAATCGCGCCTCTGTGGCCCGACGCCCCTGATCTCAACTCCGCAGCCCGCTGTCCGCAATGCTAGGACGCAGCACTCCAGCCCTCCCGATTGCTCCTGGGGGATCGCGCGGTGCAACCAACCCCAAGGACGCGGCCGCGACGCCCCCGCGCCCGGCCCTCGGGGCTCCCCATTGGCCCGCGGCCGTCGTCACGCCCTCCTCGCCTCGCCTCCCCCGCCCGCCCGCCGCACCGGCCGGCTAGGTTGCACGCTGGCCGCGGGCTCAGGCCGCGGCGGCGGCTTTGCAGCAGGCGGTGCGGCGGGCGGGGGCCGGGCGCGCGGGCGGGGCGGGGGCGCGCTGCGGGCTCCTCCGCCGGCAGGTGCGGGCCGGGGGCCCGCGGCGGGGCGGGGGGCCGCAGTCGCCGCCAAGGGCGGCAGACGAGGACCTGCCCGGCCGGCCGCCCCATGCCTGCCGCGCCCAGCAGCCCGGCCCGCCGGGAGGGATGCGCGGTGCCGCCCGGTTCTCCTCCGCCCTGCGCGTGGCCTGAAGCAGAAAGTTTGGGGGTCGGGGGGCTGTCTTCCTCCTCCCGCTCCAATGACTGCCCAAGGACTCCTGCTGCCCAACCTCGACTGTGACCTGCCTTCGCTCCCCGGGTGGCGATGAACTATTCCAAGCTGTAACCAAGGCTCCCCGCTCCTCGCCCTTCCCTCACTCTCCCTTGAAAAGGTTTATTTTTTCAATTCAAGAGATTGTGATCCGCCCGACTCCCCTCCTCGTTAATAATTTAGACCCCGAGCCTCGTTAGTGTAAGAGGGGGTGCGGTCTCCCCTCAGGACGGCGCGCTGGAAGGACAGATTCCCCTTGCCGACCTATCTACACCATGAAGAGGTGCAAATCGGACGAGCTGCAGCAACAGCAGGGCGAGGAGGATGGAGCCGGGCTGGAAGATGCTGCTTGCCACCTGCCGGGTGCGGACATCCGGCCTGGGGAGGCCGCGGGTGCTAACTCTGCCGGCGGGCCAACTTCGGATGCGGGCGCTGCCGCGGCGCCCAACCCGGGTCCCCGAAGCAAGCCTCCCGATTTAAAGGTGAGCGCAGACCCTCCCCTTGAGAGCCCAACCGGCGACTTAGCTTTCCCCGCCCCACGCAGAAGTGCTGTAACAGGCTAAAAGTGATGGGGAAGCCAGACAGAGGTCAGAGAGGATGGGCAGATGTTCAGCCAGACCCTGGGCTAGATCTCAGGTACCATTTGTGCCTCTGTCTTTCAGCTTATTTCAGGCCTCTGTGTTTGTTCCTCATTATTCAGCAGACGTTCTAGTGACTCACGCATCGGAGGTTGTTTGAATAATATGTGTGAAGCGCTATTCGCAGACAAAGAGCTGGAGAAATCCGAAATGCTAACTAAAAAGTTGACATCCCTTCCCCTGCCTGGAAGGGGAAGAAAATGACAGGGGTGGGAACCCAAGCAAAGGACCATCAGCTCCTTTGCTGAATTAGTTTCCTCCTTCTGGGACCTTCCTGGATTGAAGCTCAGTTTGTCCATCTGTGAAAGGGGAGTGTGGGCTTCCTGCCGTTAGGTGGAGCCAGAGGTTAAGCTAGTGCTTGGAGATCCGGGCTGGTTTCCTAAACCAGCCCCCAGGGTGGAGAACTGACAGGTGGCCGCTTGGTGCTTGCGCTGGTTTGGGGCCTCGGTTCAAGTTGCACACATGATGAGCCGGCAGGGAGAACCAGGATCCGAAAGAGGCGGCCACATGCAGCTCGGAGTCCTTTATTTTCCAGCTTGAGGTTGCTGAGACAATTATTGAGCTGTAGTGGATATGTCTCTATATTAACTGCTGAGACAATTATTGAGCTGTAGTGGATACGTCTCTATATTAACTAAAACAGCAGCTGTGATAAATAATGCACCTTTGCTGGAGCTACCACAGGAATTGCAGGCTCAGGCTTCTCAAGCAAGCTCACCGCTGGGCTGAGAGGGATGTCAGCCCAAGGAAGGAACTTAGACGCCTTGGAGATTGATGCCTTGGGGAGATATTCTCCAGAGGGGGTGCAAGGTCTTGGCTAGGGGAGCAAAAGGACTCCATTATGTTAAATAAAGCCTGTCTCCTACGGCAGCAAGCCACTAAGGAGCTCGCCAGAATAAACCAATGACACTCCTCGTTTGGCCTGAGTGGCACAGAGCCAGGAAGTCAGAGCGCAGGTGAGTGTGCTCTTACCTGTGTGTGTTACCTGTCTGTTTCTTGAGGAGGGGTAAGGAGGTGACTTCTGCCTCCATATGTGTATCTTAAAAATTGGTGGCAGTTATTTGAACGTAACCTCTGATTTTGCTGCTGCCCTTTTTTAGAGGATCGGGGCTAGCTTTATGTATAACATGAACTCCACTGGGTAGGCAGTGCAGGGAGAGTCCTTGGTGCCTGGCTCACCTGCACCTCTGAGCCCACCTGAGTGGTCAGGAGCCGTGGTTCCTATTTTCAATGAGATGGTGAAGGAAAAGGGCTGCCCTGAGTGCTGACGTGGGGCAGGGGCAGCCTTCTGCTGCAAACTTCAGCTTCCTTCTGGGTTGATCCAGATGGGTCTGGCCAGCACACTCTGATTCCTTGGCGAGATGGGATCCTTACCCCGAGTCCGTGAAAAGCAGCCTTGGAAACTCCCCCACAATTCAGCTCCGGCCGCAGTGAAAACCACCGGCTCCGTTCATTTCCCTGCTGCCTTCACAAGGGAAGGTGGGCTTGCGGTGGGGGCTGCAGTGTCTTTGTCTCTGTAGATAACGCTGCTGAAAGGAGCTCATTCATCTCCACCCGCTTACCTCTCATACTCTCTCTCTCTCTCTCCTTTTTGGGGGAGGGTGGTGGCAGTTGACACGCTCATTCTGGTTGGGGCAGACACAGCAACAACAGCTCTACACTTGCTATTAAATGCGGGCCATCCCTGAACCAAAGTTGAGATCAGGTGTGAGAAAAGGACACCTTCTTTTCTTGTCCTTCCAAGTTGTCCTCCACCCCCATCAGAAAACACATTTCTGAGCTGGCCACAGCTGTGTGAACCCAGGCTGGCAGCTCAGGGAAAACCTAGCTGTTGCCTGCTCCGTGGGAGCTCGGGGAGACAAGCAGGACCTTTTCCTGTTTATCTCTGTCTGCTTTATCAAAGTAGGGACTTCAGAGACAGACACCAACTTGGGGGCTATCGCAGTTTAATTTGCTGTGTGATCTCAGGCAAGTCACTCAACTTTTCTGAGCCTTTTTCTGGGGAAAAGGACTAAGAATTTTGAAGTATGTCTAAACTTATTTTCCAGCACTGGCGTAGTTTTCCAGCAAGGGAAAAATCCCATCTTTGGCTCTAGCGCTGCATAGAAGCTAACTTGTTTTAGGTGTGATGGTGGTACCGGAATAGGGTAAGTTTGATTTTTTAACACTCCCTGTCCCCTACCTGTGTCTGGCCTGGAGCAACCTGCAGTTCTGGCTTGGTTTTGTTTTCATTTTGAACTTTGGAAATAGGAATTTTTGGTCCCTTAGTCCACTGCTGTTTTCTTGTAACAGCTCCAGGCATTGTGATGGATTAGGTGCAGTGGAGGAAATCATCTTGAGGAAAAAAAAAAAAGGCTTTGTCTGAAGCACCTTGTGGAAGTTGGGCGAAAGGAGAGGACAGAATGATCCACATGTGCCCTGATAGCCAAGCTTGTCGAGCAGCCCCAGAGCAGGGGCTCCGGTGGTCTCCCTTCTTGTCTTTCAGTGTCCTGGAGGACTGCACTGTAGATTTCTCCTGTGGTGGCCTGGGATCCGAGATTGGGGGCCGTGGAGGACCAGTGAGAAGGAAAAATAGTTAAGCAGCAATTTTAAAACTCTAACTGAAAAATAGCCTGAAAAAGTACATTGCCCCCCAGGCAGCTTATGCAGGTGCTTTGGAGGCCTTCTCAGCTACTCTGCACACTTGATGTGATCTTTAGGGGCAATGTGACCAGACACTCCTGCAACAGGAGCCCCACAGTTCAGAGTCACCTCGCCTTCCCCCTTGGCTTGTGGCTTGGACTCCGTTGAACCCCTCGAGTTCATGTCTTGGATTCATTTGTGGTCATGGTCCAGGCCTTTGCTCCTGCCAGTTTCCTTACTAGCTAGGAGGACACACTAGATTGCTGCTTACAGAGAGTGTTGGCTGACCAAAAGTACACTGAGATTTTCCAGCAAGTAAACCTGGTGCCAGTGAGAGCGGGAGTGGGAGGAACTCGGGGAAAACTGCAGAAAGGGACATGGAGCACATGTTCCTGTTAGAAACACGACATGTGGTAGATGTCGCTAAGGCCCGGGATGGGTGGCTAAGCACGAGAGTCAGCTGGCTCTGCCCTGAGGCCTTTTAGAAGCCCAAGGGCAGGGGAGGAAATCGCCAGCCTTGCTGTCTCTCCCAGCCCTGAGCAACTGGAGGACTTGGCGTTTGTGAAAGGAAGGCTCTGGGTGTGCTGCCCAGAAACTGTCCCCTAGACTTTCCCTGAGCTTCTCTTTCCTTTCGCAGATGCCTCTGCGATTCATTTCCCCAGAGAGTTCTGATCAGTATTAATATTTTTTCCAAGAAGAAGAAGGGGGTGCTCTGAAGTGCATCATCCCAGTCCTGGTTCGGAGTGCTTGTAACTCGGGACTCAACTTGGGTGCCTTCATCTGTACCGTTCACTGGTCTTCCTATCAGCTTGGAGTGAAGAGCGATTTGAAACCAAAGAGCTGAGGGAACGTCACAGCTGAATCCGTAGGCCTGTCCTTGCTGGCTCGCAGCCTGTGCTGAGCACAGGTGCACCGTGTTCCTCGCCGCTCCCAGAGAGCCCGCTGGCAAAGGCTTCACGGCGCAGCAGACACTGACCTTCTGTGGGAAAGCCTGTTTTAGATTGTGAAACATGCCATGTATGTAAAAGTGTCTAAAAGTATGTGTACCCTTTAAATAACAGGGGCAAAATAGATACCCCAGCTACCTGCTACCCGAGAAGGGAAACATTTACATTCCCAAGAAGCTTCTGCTTATTTTTCTGTTCTTTTGTTTATTTTTAAGGCCCTGGGTTTTGATAAAATTTATGGGCCTCGCTTTCTCTACTTTTTCAACGGAGAAGATCAGCAGCTTCGTGGGATGCTGGTGGGGTGGAAAGGTGCCTGTGCTCTGGGGGCCTGGGGAAGGGTTCCGGCGGTAGGCAGGGCTCTCTGTGGTCTTCTGCAATGGGGGGCCCCCAGCTGTCCTGCAGAAGGGACATATTCCAGCGTGAAGATTTCTGCAGTCTCAGGTGGGAGCGGGACCCTAGGAGAGGTTTCATCTGGAGAGATACAGTTGAGGTAGAGCCAAGAATAAGGAAATGGGGAATCAGTTTTTTGGCAGCAGGTGCTCCAGTTTGCTCCAGGCAAACAGGCCGAAACACTTGCAAGAAAGTCATCATCAAAGCACACCTAAGTTTAAGGGTGCTTCGAGCATCACTGATGAAATCAGAAACATAAGAGGTTGATCAGAAGAAGTGTGCTTTGAGCAAGTTGTAAAGGGTGGAACTTTAATTACCAAAGAAGAGGAGAGCACTTTCTACGTGAGAGGCCAAGTGCCAGGTCCCTTGTAAGGCCTCTTTGACTAGATGCAGTTCCCCAGCCCTGTAAGTAATCAGGCACAGTGGAGGGCAATGAAGAATGCAGAGGGTGTCTGTTTTGTCCCACCTGGACCTAACGGGAGGAGCATGGAGGGTCCTTGGGCCTGGTTGCCCCTCCCCCACCCCCTCTGCCTTCAGGAATTTTCAGAGATGTTCTGGACATGGACTCGGGAGGAACTGTTGGCCAATGGGAAAGTACATGCCAAATGAAGCTGTCTGTTCTGCTGCATATTGGGTTCTAGATGAATCCCCAGCTGCCCTTGTTCCAGTGAGAACTGTCTTGTAGGCTTGGCATCTACAGAATGTGCTGTTTTTTGTGTATTTGTCTTCACTGCCAATCCCNCAATGGGAAAGTACATGCCAAATGAAGCTGTCTGTTCTGCTGCATATTGGGTTCTAGATGAATCCCCAGCTGCCCTTGTTCCAGTGAGAACTGTCTTGTAGGCTTGGCATCTACAGAATGTGCTGTTTTTTGTGTATTTGTCTTCACTGCCAATCCCATTAATAAGAACCTCTCCCTCAGCAAGGAATTGAAACATCTGATAGAACCTGAATTAGGGGGTTGAAGTTTTGGAAAATACGTGTCAGGGCTGGGGAAAACAAATCTCAGGCGGCTTCTCAGTGGTGGTCTTGGAGGCCAACTCAAAACTCACGTCTGTTTTCATTTCTCCTCTAAGAAATGGGCTTTGAAATCCTCATAGTTAAGAATGATACGTTCTTAGAACGAGGCCGCACTGGACAGGGCCCACCTTCATCAACCAAACACTTAAGCCTCTCTCCATGTTAAGAACTTAAAGCTGTTTGAGGTATCACAGGTATGTTTTGTGACTGTATGAAAAAGATAATATTTGACTTTCATACCTATTGGCTAAAGGTGTCCAGCTAGGTTAGCTGAATGATGTCCACTTGGAAAACAAAGCTGGCTGGGAGAACATGGGCCTTGACCTAAGCCATTTGTGAGGACAGCCAGCACATCCAGGCTCCTGGGCTCTGTTCATCCTTCCCCAGGAAGCCCGATCTTGGCAGTTACTGAGATGACAGACTGAGATGAGGTTTAAACTGCAGCAGGAGAGATCTGGGCTAGACATGAGAAAAAGTTGTGCAACTGAGCTTTTAAATCTTTGGAAAAGGTAATTGTCTAAGGATTAAATCTCCTTTTTAAGATGATCTTGTAGATATGCATAGTTTCCGCTCAGAAATTTATTAAGTAGCGACGGGGCTCAGATGATAAAGAATCTGCCTGCAATGTGGGAGACCTGGGTTCGATCCCTGTNGGGGTGGGGAGGGAGATGGGAGGGAGGTTCAAAAGAGAGTAACTAAATGTATACCTATGGCTGATTCATGTTGTGGTTTGACAGAAAACAACAAAATTCTGTAAAGCAAGTATCCTTCAATAAAAAAATAAATTAAAAAGAAAAAAGTGCTTAGGAGAAAGCATATTTCATGATGACTTATCAGAAAATAAAATTAATAATTATATGTAAGCTTTATAATTAAGTTAGAAATATTACGTAAATCTAGCTCTGTAGTCCTATGCCTTTGTTAATACCTAATTGTCATGCAAAAATAAATAGAGTATTAAGTACCTAGAATAAAATTATATATATCCTGAGGCTATGTTAGCTCACAGGCCCCATCAAGGTTAGTGTAATCTTCTTTATAGTCTTCTCTTGAGGATAAAGATAGATGATGCTAGAGTCCCTCAGGCCCTAATTATTTACCTCTTCTTGACATTGAACAATGGCCGGGGGCAGGGCAGAGGAAGGGGTGTGGACAAGAACAGGGTATCAACCTATCAGTCTTTTTCTTCCATCTCCACTTTTTTCTTGGGTTTATATGTCTGGTCCTCTTGCAGATTTTTTGTGTGTCTATCACTATAATCTTTCTGCTCTGCATTTGGCCCAGTAACCAAACTAGGTGAGTGCTGGTTATTTGAAGAGGTTTGGTTGGAAATATGGTTTTGAGAGAAAGAGAGAGTAAATGAAAAACTCAAAGCTCCATTTTCTAGGAGTCATGGACTGAGTGCTACAACTTTTCTTTTCCTGAACAACTCAGATTTTTAAGCTGAATTTATGGTCTCCTGTACTTGGATATATGCTTCAAATGATTAGAAAGATAAGCAGCTGGGTTAAGGATGGCCAAGGTAAATGCTATTCTGGTCATTTCTGTTAGATGTGTGGCAAGGACCCTTAGCCCTAGCTTGATGAGTGGTCTTAAGTATGTGGACATTCTTGTTTTGAGAGTCTACTGCTACCAACCCTCTCTTGATCTCAAATGAACAGCTCATGTTTATTCCCACCTGGGAAGTGAATCATTTTTTAATACAATTTTCAAAGGTTACACTTCATTTACAGTCATTACAATATATTGGCTGTATTCCTCATGCAGTACAATATATCCCTGTAGCCTGTTACACACAATAGCTTGTACCTCCTACTCCCCTGCCGCTATACTGCCCCTTACCCCTTCTCCCCCATGGTAATCACTAGTGAAATCTCTATATCTGTGAGCTAGCTTTTTTGTGATATTCAGTAGCTTGGTGGTTTTTTAAAAAAAATATTCCACATATAATTTATATCATACGGTATCTGTCTTTATCTGAATTACTTCACCTCGTTTAACACCCTCCATTTATGTGGCTGCAAATGGCAAAATTTCAAGGACCTAGTCTTTAAAAAGTTAACTCAAGAGTACATATTTTGGGAAACTACAAAGAAAGTGGCAATGAGACAATTCTGTCATGAAATATTTTGTTTGTATTTTTCTTAGTGTATGTGTGTGGTGGCTCAGCGGTTAAAGTGTCTGCCTCCAATGCGGGAGACCCGGGTTCAATCCCTGGGTCGGGAAGATCCCCTGGAGAAGGAAATGGCAATCCACTCCAGTATTCTTGCCTGGAGAATCCCATGGACGCAGAAGCCTAGTAGGTTACAGTCCACGGGGTCGCAAAGAGTCAGACACGACTGAGCGACTTCACCATGTGTGTATGAAGTGTGCCTTTATGTGTGTGAGAGAGAACAAAAAGGGGGTTTGTGTAAGATTGTGCTTAGTCCCTCAGTCGTGTCTGACTTTTTGTGACCCTATGGGCTGCAGCCTACCAAGCACTTCTGTCCATGGGGATTCTCCAAGCAAGAATACTGGTGTGGGTTGCCATGCCCTTCTCCAGGGGATCTTCTCAACCCGGGGGTTGCACCCATGTTTCCCACATTGCCGGTGGATTCTTTACTGTCTGAACTACCAATGAAACCCAAAACAAACACGACAATGATACAATGGCTGGAGATCAAACTGGGGTTTCCCACGTGGGAGGTGAGCCTTCTACCACTGAGCCACCAATGCCCCTATTGTGTAAGATTGCATGTGGGTAAATATACGATGGTAAAATGTGTGAAAGAACGCAAGTATAGATCAAGGTATGCTTGAGATTTTAAGAACTAATAAGTGTGTGTGTAGCTAAGAGTAAATGTCCTGGTGTCTATCCAATAGAATATCTATTTGCAAAGAAATAATTGTGCTTTTGGACGGAAATCTTGACCAACATTTTTATTAAGTCCAAAGCATTAGGATATTATACAACTGTATAGTTTACAGAGTGCTGGAAAAAAGTATTTTTGGAGGAGCAATATTTAAATTTAAGTTATACCTGTTTACCAGCATAGTGTGGGATTCAGGCAGTATTGGTTAAACTAAATTAGGTTTTTGAATGGCAAAAAAGTGTATGGACCTCACAAATAGAAGAACAACAGTCATCATGAAGTTGAAAAAGAATGAATAATTGCTGGGGGCAGAGACTGATATTCAACAATGACAGAGGAAGCCAATATTAACTACTGATGTCCATAACATCATGTGTACTGTAATCCACCAACCCACAGAAAAATATGTCCTGTAAATTGGTAGTTTGTAACAACAGTATACTGTGGATAAAAAGCGATTCATGTCAGTATGGAACACTGCTTGGAAAAGCTGTGTAAATCATCAGAGGCAACCAGAGTGAATAAAATAAACTCTTTAAGGGAATGACTGTATTTTCCCAACATATATGAGACAACCTGGCTCTTGCTGCTACCTGCTATCTTCATAACAATCTTTCTTCATTACAAAAGTGTCTCACTTTGAATTATAATTAGATAGCCACTTTATTTTTAGGGCTATATAATGAGCTGTTGGAAGTGAGAGTGACTCAGGTGAGCCTAACATTTACCACCCTCTGTCCTCAGGAACTGGGACTTGTGCCATCCTGGTCTCCCATGGTCTTTTTCAACCTGAGCAGTGACAACCCAGGACCCTTCATTCTGGTGGGGATTCCAGGCCTGGAGCAAGCCCATGTGTGGATTGGAATTCCCTTCTGTGTCATCTATATTGTAGCCATTATGGGAAACTGCATCCTTCTCTACCTAATTTTGGTGGAGCATAGCCTTCACGAACCCATGTTCTTCTTTCTCTCCATGCTGGCCATGACTGACCTCGCCTTGTCCACAGCTGGTGTTCCTAAAACACTCAGTATCTTTTGGCTTGGGGCTCGAGAGATCACATTCCCAGGGTGCCTCACACAAATGTTCTTCCTCCACTACAGCTTTGTCCTGGATTCAGCCATCCTGATGGCCATGGCATTTGACCGCTATGTGGCCATCTGTTCTCCCTTGAGATACAACACTATCTTGACCCCCAAGACCATCATCAAGATTGTGGTGGGAATCTCCTTTCGTAGTCTCTGCATCATCCTGCCTGATGTGTTCTTGCTCACACGCCTACCTTTCTGTAGGACACACATCATACCGCACACATACTGTGAGCACATAGGTGTTGCCCGGCTCGCCTGTGCGGACATCTCCATCAACATCTGGTATGGCTTTTGCGTCCCCATCATGACAGTCATCTCAGATGTGATCCTCATTGCCGTTTCTTACACACTCATCCTCTGTGCTGTCTTCCGCCTCCCCTCCCAAGAAGCCCGCCAGAAGGCCCTGGGCACCTGTGGTTCCCATGTCTGTGTCATCCTCATGTTTTATACACCAGCCTTTTTCTCCATCCTTGCCCACCGCTTTGGACACAATGTCTCCCACACTTTCCACATCATGTTTGCCAACCTCTACATTGTTATCCCACCTGCACTCAACCCCATTGTTTATGGAGTGAAGACCAAACAGATCAGAGAGAAGGTCATCATTTTATTTTCCATCAAGGGTACATTATAATGGTCCACTGTGCAATGGAAAAGTTAGAAGAAGTTTTTAACATATATTAATGTGTAAGAATTTTTTTAAAAGGGAAATGTTATTTAAAGTAAGAACAGTCTACAAGTGATTTTGTGTTTTATAAATATGTCATGATTTATATGAAACAAGATTTTTATGTATTAAAATACTCCTTGATGACCTGATTGTTTTTGGAATATGAAACTGTGCAGGATAAAATCTGAAAGAAGGAGGGGAAAACAGAGTGCTGAGTTAGTCTAAATAGAAAATAGCAATAACAATTTAGAAATTGAAATTTGCAGTTATGGAGAGAGAAAAATATGTGAAATTGGACAAAGACTCTGAAGAAAAGGATTAAAACTGAAAATATACAATTGAAAATTTTCACTTAGGGGATTATTAGATGGATTTAGGACATTTTTAATAATATATATTCTAATTATTGTCTATGTTATGCTTATGTAGTTCACTTTAAATGTTCAATCCTTGGACACAAAAGACCTTCCAGTACAAGTCTGTTATAAATAATGAGTTCTATCCACATTGCTATAATAAGAATAAGAGAATATACTTATCAATGCCATGGTTTTTGGGAAGGGAGAGTAGCTTTTAAGCTCAAAGACGTACTGACAAAGTGAACTTCAGAGATAGTGCTCAGGAGAAACAACCTCCTAATATAGCTGGAGATCTGAGAAGAGGGCTGGACTTCCTACAACCTTCCTACAATACGTAGGTGAGAACTCAAGCCAACATGAAAGTAAAACAAAACAAAAAAACAGCAACATTGGCTGGAAGACTTGTGGAGTTCTTATCTACAGAGTCTATTTCCTTGATTAAAAGACCCAATTGCAAAATACATTTCTTCAGTGATGTGTGGGGATGAAAATGGGAAAACTACAGTAAAGTAATACATTCAAGGTAAGATCCACCCAAATGCCATAAGCATTAGAATTGAGAAGATAGATGTAATCAAAGAAAGATGTGGAGTTATTTTAATATTTTTTTTTGAAAGTTGTCTCTTCAACCAGGAATTGCTTATTTAGTACTAATATATTTCAAGTTTTGTCTTAAGCATTCAAGGTTAATAATATGGAAGAGGCTCTGCTTTGCTTCTCTGGAGCTTATTTTCCAGGGAGGGTAACAAATAAGGAGCAAGAAAATAAATGTGTTACCTTCAAATAGTAATATAATCAATAGAAAAACAGAACCAAATGTAATGATGGACTAAAACTTGATGAGAAAGACAATGGCAGGGAGAACAGCACATGCAAAGGCCCTGGGGCTGGAAACAGCTTGACATGAGCTGAGGCCAAAAACAAGGTCTGTGTGGTCACAACAGAGTGGGGTGGGCTAGGAGGTGAGGGATTAGGGGCAGGACCAGATCCTGGGGGGCTGGAATCATCCAGACCTCATTTTTAGAAGAAGAAACTCAAACTCTTAAAATGAAATGACTTTTCCAAAGCACATGGCAAGGAAGTCATTAATGTGGAGCTAGAAAAGAATCTGCTAAGTCCTATTGATATTCTCACTGAACATAACATAACCTTACTCATGTGAAAACAGACTCCAGAGGAAGATTAAAAAAAAAAAATCTATGAGAATCAGAGCTGATTTTTATTGTTTTTGTATGCTAAGCTGTGTTCGACTCTTTGAGACCCCATGGACCACAGCCCTGCCAGGTTCTTTTGTTCATGGGACTTCCCAGGCAAGAATACTGGAATGGGCTGTCATTTCCTTCTCTCAGGGATCCAGCCCTGGTCTCCTGCATTACCAGGCAGATTCTTTACCACTGAGCCACCTGGGAAGCCCATTATTGTTTTTGTGAACTGTATTTATCTTCAATTAAGCCACAGTTGACTGAGTATTCTGCATTTTTGTGCCAGCTTGCTAAAAATGCTGTTGGATATCAAAAGAGATGATCTCTTATTCTTCTGGTTATTTACATCTCACTGAAAACATGGATTTTTCCAAGAGATGATATTTTTAAAAGTTTACTGATGGAAAAGTAAATAAATAGAGACTGAGCTGGGATCATTTAAAAATACGTACTTCTTTCATCCTGGTAGGAACTGGAATCTATGGTTATTCACTGACATGCACGAATGGCTCCCTTGGAAGCATAATGACCTAGAAAAAACAACAAAGGAAGTGACTGTCTCCCTTTCCTTCTCCAGCCCTCTATCTTTGAGCTACTTGTCTATTATAACTTTTCTAGCTTTCTCAGGAGAGTTTCTTTATTTCTATGACTTTATAGCCTCTTTGCTGATAACTCTATATCTTAGTTTTCATATGTAATCTTTGTGATAAATTTCAGTGCTTTCTTACCTCACAGGGTCAGTACCAATATTAAAAGCAAAATGTAAGTGAGTGTGCTTTGCAGATTGTAAAACATCATTCTAATGTTAGCTGTTATGCTAATATTTTCACTAATTACCACTAACATTCTCATATCAGACTCATCCTATTCAAACCCAAGCTCATCATCATTATTTAAAATCCTCCCTTTTACTGTTTCTAGAGGAGAAAACTGGTTAAACCCTGATTTGCTCTTCCTTTAAGTTTAAATTTACTGTCCTAGCTGCTAATGTCTCTTTCTGGTGAGGTTGGTTATAACTATTTTATTCCATGTCAGACCATGAATGACATTACATGTTCTGGTTTGGATGAAAAAAGAATAATTATACAAAAATTATCAGGTGACTGTCTCACACATAAGTTGCCTTGTCCTGTATCCATTCCTTTTTGCAAATTCCCATCTCTTGTATTAACAATATCTGAAACTAGCACAATATTGTAACATAACTATACTCCAATAAAAATATTTTAAAATGACATTATCAATAGAGGCATTAGGTTATTTTATCTTCCTACACTCAGAATTTAGAACTGGACTCTACAAATTGTTTAGTTGCTAGGCTATATCCGGCTCTTTTGCGACCCCATGGACTGTAGCCCAACAAAACTCCTTGTCCGTGGGATATTTCAGGCAAGAATACTGGAGTGAGTTACCATGCCCTCCTCCAGGGGATCTTCCTGATCCAGGGATCCAACCCACAGTTCCTGCATTGGCAGGCAGATGCCCACTCCACAAATAGTAGGAATTGATAAATGTGTCCCTGACACCTTTAATAACTTAGATTATTAAATAAATTTACAAATGATTTATGTCATATTTTCAGTATCATTCACAAAGTACATGTTAGGTGAAAGGAAATACATATAAACTGGGAGTAGAGACACTGAGCAAGTACACAACTTGCTAAAATCAAGAGACTTATAATTTAGTAAAAGCAGTAAATCACATAAATTGGTAATTTACTCAGATAATCTTATGTATCACAAGGTACCACAATGATTAAGTTAAAAGTGCTAGGGAAGCATAAAGAAGCAAACTCAGTTAATTAGAGTCAAAGACAGCTTCCTGGAAGTTTTCTGTAACTGTCTTAAAGGAGAGTTCATTTCTGTGATTGCCTTAAAGAACACAAAGAAGATGAACCTCAAGGATAAGGAGAATTGGATGTGCCTGACAGAAGGGATGGCCTAAGCCTGTGTGGGAAACGATGTGTTCCAAAAATCTGCAAGTGTAAATTGATGGAGGCATCATCCCTAGTGGTGATGCATTGCTCAGGGGCTGTAGGGGCTGTGATCATCCTTAGTGGTGATGCATTGCTCAGGGGCTGTAGGGGCTGTGCAGTGAGAAATATAGGAGCTTATAAACTAGTCTTCAGTGGATGTAGGGAACTTACTGGAGTATCAGCAAATGACGAACAGCCCTGTAGCTTGATGCTATAATCGGTATTTGAAAATTAAAAATCAGTCATACATTTGCTACTTCCTTTTGCAACCTGCTACTGCTAAGTCACTTTAGTCATGTCCAACTCTGTGCAACCCCACAGACGGCAGCCCACCAGGCTCCCCTGTCCCTGGGATTCTCCAGGCAAGAACACTGGAGTGGGTTGCCATTTCCTTCTCCAATGCGTGAAGGTGAAAAGAGAAAGTGAAGTCACTCAGTCGTGTCTACTCTTAGCGACCCCATGGACTAGAGCCCACCAGGCTCCTCCATCCATGGGATTTTCCAGGCAAGAGTACTGGAGTGGGATGCCATTGCCTTCTCCACCTTTTGCAACCTAGTTGAGAGTTAAGCATAGGACTCAGATGGATATAGAAATGTGAGCTTTATCTTTGGTAGTGTTGGATTAAAGAATATAGTATGACTATATATTCAGATTGGCTTTTACTGTTTTATCTCCAAGTCTAAACTTGGGAGGACACAACAAGAATGAGTCAGAATTCACAGAACAGTAATTCTAGCTCAGTCGGCTGCAGAATCACAAGTGTGGGTGTACATATATGAAGACACATGTAGAGAAAGACCTCTAGATCAGCTCTTCTCAAAATGTCAGTGAGGAGTCACCACTTTTTTAATGCCCCCAAACTGTAGATTAATACTTTTGTTAAGTACAATAAAATTAATTAGTCGAAAAAAATTTTAAATGTGTTGAATATACAAGCCTTGTTTTTATTATTACATTCAAAAGGCATAAGACATATTACAATGCATAAAAGCAGAACAGACAGAGGAAAAAAATAAAGAACTTACAGAAATTGTACATACTGTTTCTTGAAAGAATGTATACAGGTGACTAATGTAAAGAAATTAAATTATTTCATGAGATTTTGCCATTCTGAAACTATAGTTAAATGAAAGTTATAAGTGAAAACTGAAAGCCTTATATTAAAAACCAATACATACCTTTTGAAGCAATGCCTTGTATATCAATATTTAAATTTTTAATGTATCAAATAAGCTTACATTGATTTTGTTAATTTATCTAACAGATTTGATTGATGACACTACTACTTCTAGGAAATAATTTCTGTTTAATCATATTTTGTGTGTTGGTTTGATTAGTATTTTTGCTAATGTGAGTAGTCAGAAAACCTATCTGACAAAGGTTTATTAAGTAAAATGGCAGAGATAATTTTAAAGCAATGACACCACTATAATTACATTTGCTTATCTTTTATTTATTTATTCCAGCAAAGGTATGTTTTCATTATTTTATCTTCAGTTTTATTAGTAGCCAGTTTCAATAATTTATCCTATACTTTACAGTTGAATTCAAATGATCTTTCAGTAGAAACAGTAAATTCTGAATCCTGGAATTTCCTATGTTCCTGGAGTTTCCTATGTTGGATTTTGTTTTGATAAAAAAATATAATTCAAAACATTCTATTAAATGTGTAAGGTATTCAGTGATAGTCTTTGTAGATGTGCAATATATAACTCATAATTTATAATAAATTATTGTTCCTTTAAGGATTATGTCACAACATTCTGGAAACACTTTGACCTCCCAAATTTTTAACTTCCATATTTGCCTCTGAAACTTACTTACTATTGGAAAGTATGTTGCATAAAAGTATTGGGATGTTAATATTGCCATAGACAGTCAAGTTAAAACAGTCTGTCTGTCCAATTTAATTCCTTAAGAAGTGGGACCAAAAGGTCATCTTATGGTAACGATGATCCTATATGTGAGACAGCAAAAGAGGCACAGATATAAAGAACAGACTTTTGGACTCTGGGAGAAGGCGAGGGTAGAATGCTTTGAAAGAACAGCAATGAAACATGTATATTACCATATGTGAAATAGATCACCAGTCCAAGTTTGATGCATGAAACAGGGCACTCAAAGCTGGTACACTGGGATAACCCAGAGGGATGGGATGGGGAAGGAGGTGGGAGGGGGGTTCGGGATGGGGGACACATTTACACCCGTGGCTGATTCATGTCAATGTATGGCAAAAATTACCACAATATTGTAAAGTGATTAGCCTCTAATTAAAATAAATAAATAAATAAATATATTTAAAAATGTCATCTTCTTTTGCAGAAACAATAAAGTTCATTCCATAGTTCAAACATCTCAATAGAGCTTTTCACTACAATAACCATCATTCCTCATAGGCAGAAACTTGTTTTTGATCACCTTCCATACTATCACACAATAAAGAGAATAACCTTGAATTTAACACAGTAAGTTTTATACAGTTCCCTGTTCTGATTATCTAAGCACATCATTCAGTTTAGTTTTTATTTTCCCTAGCAAGCCTTTAGGTTTACATTCTGATGTAATTAAGCTCATTAATCTTGCTAGCTACTCCAATGTGTTTACCCGTCTATTACTGTTTGTATCAGTCAGTTCAGTCTCTCGGTCGTATCTGACTCTTTGTGGCCATATGGACTGGAGCACGCCAGGTTTCTCTGTCCATCACCAACTCCTGGAGCTTGCCCAAATTCATATCCAGCCAAGTCAGTGATGCCATCCAACCATCTCATCCTCTGTCGTTCCCTTCTCCTCCCGCCTTCAATCTTCCCCAGCAGCAGGGTCTTTTCCAGTGAGTTGGTTCTTCGCATCAGGTGGCCAAAGAATTGGAGTTTCAGCTTCAACATCAGGCCTTCGAATGAATATTCAGGACTGATTTACTTTAGAATGGACTGGTTGGATCTCCTTGCAGTCCAAGGGCCTCTCAAGAGTCTTCTCCATCACCACAGTTCAAAAGCATCAATTCTTTAGTGCTCAGCTTTCTTTATAGTCCAGCTCTCACATTCAACATAACTACTGGAAAAACATAGACAGACCTTTGTTGGTAAAGTAATGTCTCTTCTTTTTAATATGCTGGCTGTCTAGGTTGGTCATAGCTTTTCTTCCAAGGAGCAAGTGTCTTTTAATTTCATGGCTGCAATCACCATCTGCAGTGATTTTGGAGCCCCGCCCCCCAAATAAAGTCTCTCACTGTTTTCACTCTTTCCCCATCTATTTGCCTTGAAGTGATGGGGCCGAATGCCATGATCTTAGTTTTCTGAATGCTGTTTGTTTGTTTGTTTGTTTTAAGCCAAGTTTTTTACTCTCGTCTTTCACTTTTATCAAGAGGGTCTTTAGTTCTTCACTTTCTGTCATAAGGGTGGTGTCATCTGCATATCTGAGGTTATTGATATTTCTCCCAGCAGTCTTGATTCCAGCTTGTACTTCATCCAGTCTGGCATTTTGCATGATGTACTCTGCACATAAGTTAAATAAGCAGGGTGACAATGTATACCCTTGACATACTCCTTTCCTGATTTGGAACCAGTCTGTTGCACCACGTCCAGTTCTAACTGTTGCTTCTTGACCTGCATACAGATTTCTCAGGAGGCAGGTTTCTATCAGGACATATTTTTATACCAAGCTTAAACCCTAAACTACATACTGCATCCTTTGTTCATAGCTTTGCATACAGGTCTAAGTTGGTTGTATTTGTCAGCAAGAATGCTAAAAGAATGATTATTCCTTCATATCAATTCAGTTCAGTTCAGTCGCTCAGTCATGTCCAACTCTTTGCAACCCCATGAACCGCAGCATGCCAGACCTCCCTGTCCATCACCAACTCCCAGAGTCCACCCAAACCATGTCCATCTAGTCAATGATGCCATCCAACCATCTCATCCTCTGTCCCTTTCTCCTTCTGCCCTCAGTTTTTCCCAGCATCAGGGTCTTTTCCAATGAGTCAGCTCTTTGCATCAGGTGGCCAAAGTATTGGAGTTTCAGCTTCAACATCAGTCCTTCCAATGAACACCCAAGACTGATATCCTTTAGGATCCCTTGCAGTTCAAGGGACTCTCAAGAGTCTTCTCCAACACCACACTTCAAAAGTATCAATTCTTCGGCTCTCAGCTTTCTTCATATTCCAACTCTCACATCCATACATGACCATTGGAAAAACCATAGCCTTGACTAGATGGACCTTTGTTGACAAAGAAATGTTTCTGCTTTTTAATATGCTGTCTAGGTTGGTCATAACTTTCCTTCACATCACTTTCATATTTAAATCACACATAAAATAATTATCATGCTGGTGAAGTGAAGTGAACTGAAGTCTCTCAGTCATGTCTGACTCTGCGATCCCCTGGACTGTAGCCTACCCGGCTTCTCTGTCCATGGGATTCTCCAGGCAAGAATACTGGAGTGGGTTACCATTTCCTTCTCCAGGGGATCTTCCCAACCCAGGGATCGAACCCGGCTCTCCTGCATCGAAGGCAGACGCTTTAACCTCTCTGTATATTCAAGTTGCAGTTATAAAAGAAAAATTTGCCGGCTTGTTCTGTGATTTGGACTTCCATATCATTAAACTCTTAAATATATGAGATTATGTTGTGTTGACAAAAGGGGAGCCTGCTTAGAGCAGGTGCTCTCACAAGAAGTAGTGAAGTTTGCATTCCTTACTCAGAAGTCCTGTCTCCTTTGCACAGTGGGCTTTTTGTTTATGGTTTCTAGGCCATAACTTAGTAACTGCTTTCAGATACTCCAGGTTAGAATGTGTATGAATATGCTCCACAAGGAAAAGACCTAACATAAAATGACTTTTCTGGAATAACAAAAAACACAACTACAATAGTATATAATATTTTTTATTTTTGATAAACTATGAATTTTTTCTGTAATGGTATAAACACAAAATAATTTTATGAAACAAAGCAAATATAAACTGCACATGAGATATTGTAAAATACCTTTCATTACTACATTCTATTAGGGTTTCCTAGGTGGAGTTAGTGGTAATGAACCCTCCTGCTCATGCAGGAGACATAAGAGACACTGGTTCCATCCCTGGGTTGGGAGGATCCCCTGGAGGAAGGCATGACAACCCACTCAAGTGCTCTTGCCTGGAAAATTTCATGGACAGAAGATCCTGGCAGGCTACAATCCATAGCGTTGCAAAGAGTTGGACACAATTGAAGCAACTTGGCAAGTGCTGCAGTCTATTATGTACCTCTGAATGGAAGGATGTGTTTTTTGTTTTTTTTTTTTTTGAGGAGGGGAAACGTTATGAAACTAATAATGTTTATTATTAGAGTGCAAAAGTGATGTGGATCTAACAGAGTTTTTCCTCAGGATGACTCTAAGCCACACAGCCTTGAGTAATGCTGTATTAATTCTCCTTAATTAAGTCACCCTACTAGGTAATTTACTCCTGTTACTGTTATCTTCACAACCATTTNTGGCCATGAGCACCAGACCTGGGGTGACTGCTCCTCTCCTGCTCCAGCCCCAGGCGCCCCACCTAAGGCTTCTTAAGGGAAATTGGAGACTTCTGTAATGCACTTTTTATCTTGAGAGTAGGACTCTGTGGGTTTTTACAGTGATTAGCTCTTTAATGCTGGCCCTGTTTCCATAGAGACCCTATAAATAGAGGAACGTTGGCGACCTAGGCTTGCTGAGGCTCACAGTGACCCAGTCACCCCACTGAACCCTACCTGCCGAACCAGTGGTGGGGCAGAGGGCATTTCAAACCCAGCTAGGAGGAGGGGCGATGCAGTCAGCTGCCAGGTGGGGTAATTAGTTATAGGTCAGCATCACTTTTAAAGATCCTTTCAGCATTAATGGGAGTTGTTAAGAACGCAGGGACTTGGAAGAATTAGAAGCCACTTTTGGCTATTTTTAACCAGATGGTACCAAAGTCACTGCACCCCAAAGCATTTTGCTTGATCTCAGGCAGCTGTGTTTGCAGCTTTGGGAGCAGACTTCCCCTTTTGGGGACCCACACGCAGGGAGGAGAACGGATGAAGCCTAACTGTTCAGAGACCACAGCCTTCTCAGGAAGGATCTTTCAGAAACCATTTAGTCCACCCTTTCTTCCTGAGAGGATGATGGCACCCCAAGGAGGCGGGGCCCTTCCTGCCCTTAAGGACGATTCAGGGGAGGGCAGCAAACGTCCCCCATTTCCCTCTGCAGGCGTGGGCACCTGGCCCTGGGGCGCTCTGCATTCTGCCTCCCTTCTGGCCTCTGGGCAGCTATGGGACAGTTTGTGCTCATTCTCGTGGATCGGGAGAGCTGTTTATATCCCACCTCTCACTCCGAAGCAGCTCAGCTCTCTTCTCCTAATAAATAAATACATGGCTGCATTCGGCCACCAAAATGGCTCCTGGCGGCTGGGGAAAAGCAGGAGTCAATGTGGAGAAGCAAGTGACATTTCGTAGCTGGAACCTGGTAGTCAGAGCAGGTGGTGCTTTCTGCTGCGTTGGTGGCTGAGTTCCCTCAAGCTAGTCACCATGGTTTTCCTCATTTCCAAAACTTGAGGCTGGTTATGTGTGTATGCTGGGTTTTTTGTTTTGTTTTTTTAAATACTTAACCATGTTACGTCAAAACCCCTTAACCATCTCCTCTCTGACACCCACATGCATGTATCACTCTGCTGTCTTGCCTTGCACTTTGTGAGGAAAAACCCCTTTGTACGGAGCCACCTCCCTCCCCCCATCATTCTTTGTCTTCTTCCCCACCATGGACTTTAGCAGACTCCTCCGGGCTGCTGGGACAAAGGTCCTTGGGTCACCCTGTCTCTCCGTGACCTGCGGAACGGAGGGAGGGGTGGGCAAGGAAGGCCTACATGGCTACAGGTCTTGCCCCCGTCCCACAGTGTTGCACCAGAAGACGCACCGCCACAGTTCAGGGGACTGAGCTCCCCGGGACTCAGGCGTTCTGTCCTGTTTTGATCCTGCCTGTGATTCTGTTCCATTGTTGTTCAGATGCTAAGTCGTGTCCAACTCCTTGCGACCCCGTGAACTGCAGCATACCAGGCTTCCCTGTCCGTCACCATCTCTGCATCTTGCGCAAACTCATGTCCA
The DNA here is from genome assembly GCA_006410675.1 of Oreotragus oreotragus. Taxonomy (NCBI): domain Eukaryota; kingdom Metazoa; phylum Chordata; class Mammalia; order Artiodactyla; family Bovidae; genus Oreotragus; species Oreotragus oreotragus. The sequence continues at coordinate 191,519 of SJYX01024878.1, forward strand.
CTGAGTCAGTGATGCCAATTCTCTTCTGGGACCTGTGTAAATACTGTGTCTGCTTTCGTCTCGGAATTGGCGTGTGAGTCAGTGGAGGCTCATTTGAGTAGAAGTTGGAGACTCTTCTCCGGGAATGGAATGAGCCACTTAAGCGGTGCTCTGCTTACATTTCTTCATCCGTAAAATGGAGACACATCCTGCCTCCCAGGCTTACCCTCGTGTCAGGCGAGAAGGACAGCATATGTCGGAAAGCACCTTGAAAAATGCTGCCGTATGAAATAATAAAATAATATAAAATAATCTGACCAAGGTATTTTGGATGCAGAGCAATATGGCAGACAGTGGTGACTGCTGTCCCCAGCACTTACCCCGACCTCCCGGGGCTCAGGGAGAGGGGATGCCTCAGAACTCTAGTGCCGTCTTTTGAAGGAAGTCTGTATCTGAGTCGATGTGGAAGACGGGGCTCAGTGTTGGAGAAGCTAGGCTGGGAGTACCAGGGAGGGAAGGAAGAGGCCTGGAGTAGAATGCTAGAAAGACCGTTTGTAATATGTAATGTGACCACTTGGCAGAAGTTGCTGGGCAAGTGCCAGAGCCAGCTGGCCCCATCCGTGATGTCTGCAGGAAGGTCTGGTATCAGCCTGGGCCCGAGGAGGGGGAGGGTGTCCCGGCCTGTCTCTGGTCCAGAGGCCACAGGATCTGGCGGTTTCCAAGTCTGGCAGAATGCACGCCTCAGTCCGGCCTTCCTTAAACGTGGTGGTTTTACCTGAGCTGACTCTGCCCCGGGCTGGCCCTGGAGATGGTGGCTCCATGGGGAGACCCAGCATCTCCAGGGCTGCCCCAGGATTAAATGCTTGAGGAGCGGTGGTGGTCACCTTCATCTCCTCTCCTAAAAATAGAAATGTTGCTGCTGTTGCTTTTATTAGTTTCTGGGAAAGTCGAGTGAGATCATGCAGGAGAAAGAGCATGTTGAAAACTGTAAACCATAAGTTCACAGTGAGCTGTGGTGATAAAACTTATCTGGTCTGTAAAATGGGTGTTATAAAGGCCCCACCTACTTTGAAGATTGTGGGACTATTCAAACGGGGTGAAAAATGAAAATCCTCCACTTTGACACAAATCCACAGTAGTGTGCGTAGTTACTGACATCAGATGTAAGTGCAGCTGTCTGCACAAACCACGCTGAGGTGTCAAGTAGCAGTGAGAGTGCTGCTGCGCTGTGCTTAGTCGCTCTGTCATGTCCAGCTCTTTGCGACCACATGGACTGCAGCCCGCCAGGATCCTCTGTCCATGGGAATTCTCCAGGCAGGAAGATTGGAGTGGGTTGCCATGCCCTTTTTCAGGGCATCTTCCCAATCCAGCCCACCAGGCTCCTAGTCCATGGAATTCTGGCCAGAACACTGGAGTGGGTAGCTTTTCCTTTCTCCAGGGGATCTTCCCAACCCAGGGATCAAACCCAGGTCTCCTGCATTGCAAGCAGATTCTTTACCAGCTGAGCCACAAGGGAAGCCCAGGAATACTGGAGTGGGTAGCCTACAGTGAGAGTGGGGTCGGCTAATACAGATCTGAAGATGGTTTTCTCCTGGTGTCTGCNCCAGGGATCAAACCCAGGTCTCCTGCATTGCAAGCAGATTCTTTACCAGCTGAGCCACAAGGGAAGCCCAGGAATACTGGAGTGGGTAGCCTACAGTGAGAGTGGGGTCGGCTAATACAGATCTGAAGATGGTTTTCTCCTGGTGTCTGCATGGTTCAAGTTTTCTCCTCTATAAGTTTGTTTCTAGAAAAAAAGAAAATCCAGTACTTGTAATCCTTTGGAAGGTTTCCTAGCTGACAGGCTGCCTCCTGAGGGCGTTCCTTACAGATGAAGACCTCCTGTAGCTCATGGAGCCCCAGGTCGCTTGGTTCTGAGCTCCCCTCTCAGGAGTTAAGGATTCCACTGGCCCTCCAAGTCCCAGCCCTCCGCCTGACTCCACCACGTGAGCCGGCCCCCACGCAGAAGCAGTGGTCTGGAGTTATCCTGCCCACGTGGCCTCGCCCTGGCCAGGCAATAGGCTGCCCCTGTCTGAGCAGTTCTGCCTGGGGAGCAGGTGGAGCACCTCAGGGGCAGGACTATGAAAGCCTGGGGCCAGGGCAGCACGGGGCTCCAGCGCCCTCTTGGTCGGCTCCAGCCTGTGGACAGCTGGTTCTGACGTGTATGCCGAGGAAGTTGTCACTCACTGCCTGCGCTGCACGGTGTGCCCGTAGACGTAGTTTGTGTGCTTTTTTTACATTTACCAGGTTATTAGGCAGGATGCAAATGAACAGCCAAATGAAGAGGCACGATGGGTGCGACTAACCTGAGTGCCCAGATCTGAGTGCCCAGGCTAGGCTCTGAGTGGCTAACCTCCAGTGACGATGTTTGGAAGGGTCTTGGGCACAGGAGTTTCTGTTGCCGTGGAACTGGGATGTGCTACCCTCCTGGCATGTGGAAGTGTTCATCAACCTGGAAGCGTCAGTAAAATTTATTGCTATGTCAGAAATGAGATTGGCTATCAATAAGAGAAAATTACTCTAAAGTTGTACAGGTAAAGATAGACTTGTTAATTTCATGAACCAAGAATCCCAGGGTAGGCATCCACACCCGGTTTGGTGACTCCATAGGGTCATCAGGTGACCAGGCGTATCCCTGGGGGCTTTACCAAGATGGCTGTTGGTAAAGCATATCCAGGCATTACCTCATTACTGTCATCTTATAAATGAAAAAAAAAAAAAAGTTTTATTTTCCATGGTTAAGAAACTGGAAAATGAGCCCTGGCCTGTCCCATTCCACAGCAGAACTGTTACACTTTTGCCTCTCCTTATGATCCACTTTTACTGCATTCAGGAAATATGCATTGAGCATTTCTGTGATAGTATGTATGGTATTTATGTCATTGGTGATTAAAAATATATATATTAATACAATGATTTGGAGAAAGAACTCTAGATAATCAAGTAAGGGAGAAAAAAGGAAAGAACTAAACTATGTCAGACATTCATGAATAATAATCCAAAACCTCCACCGCTGAGAATTCTGAAATATTTACCAACTTACAAAAGAACGATTGGCATAGACACTGATGGCTGTTTTTCTCCTCACCTTTCATGGTTTTGCAAAGAGTCAGTATTTAGTTAATTCATTAGAGGAACAGATTGAAAACAAATAACAATGGGCTCTGAAGGCTCTCTATTTCTAAAAAGGGTGCTTTCTTGGCTAAGAGGCTCCCATTGTTGTATAGTTGTCTAGATTATTCCTCACCTCCCATAGCATTTATAGAGTTTTCCACTAACACCTTCTCCATGGTGTTTTCAGTTCATCCTGAGCACTCCTCTTCAAGAAGAAAATAGATCAGAGAGTTACCACCTTCTGCCATATCTCTCCTTGTAAATTTTCCCCCCAATAAAATATATTTTAAATTGGTACTACAGAAGGTCAATCATGTTTATATTTGTGTACCTTTTGTATGACCCCCATCTATTTCAACAGAACAAAAATAACTTACTATTTTAAAATGCACTGGTGGCTCAGATGGTAAAGCGTCTGTCTACGATGTGGGAGACCCGTGTTCAATCCCTGGGTTGGGAAGATCCCCTGGAGAAGGAAATGGCAATCCATTACAGGACTATTGCTTGGAAAGTCCCATGGAGAGAGGAGCCTGGTAGGCTACAGTCCATGGGGTTGCAAAGAGTCGGACACGACTGAGCGACTTCACTTCACTTCACTGTACTTTATACTATTACTGATCATTAATAATAATAATTACTTATCATTAATAGTGATAGCTGCATTTTTTGATGGCTACTCACATCACTTCCAANCTGGTAGGCTACAGTCCATGGGGTTGCAAAGAGTCGGACACGACTGAGCGACTTCACTTCACTTCACTGTACTTTATACTATTACTGATCATTAATAATAATAATTACTTATCATTAATAGTGATAGCTGCATTTTTTGATGGCTACTCACATCACTTCCAATATAAAAACAAACTTGCAAGCTGGTACTAACATTCGTTTTTCCACTGAGGTTTATAAATTTCAAGGAATTATGTTATTCTGTATTTTATACTGAGAGCCTATTGTACACCGGAAACTGGTGATACAGCTGCAATATAAATAGGCATAACCTTTGCTTTATGGAGTGAGCAAAAGAGAAAAACAAATACTCATTCAAGCAATATGTAATTACATATTGTGATATATTATAAAGCAAAATAAATAGTGTCATGAGAAATCAAGACAATGTTCAACAATTTAGGGAACTGAAGAAGGTATAACTTAGAAAATGACAGTTAAGAAGAGATCTTGAATATAAGTTAGTCAGAAAGATGAACTACATGGAGGGAAAATAACCCAGGTAGAGCAATGGAGTCTGGGGAATGATAGGAAAATGGTATAGATGGAATTAAAGATACAGGAAAGATCCACCTCAAAGAGAGCTTTACCTACAATCTAAGGATTATTGATTGTATTATAAGGGTGATATAAAGAGAATTAAAAGTTCTAGTGGACAAATGAAAAGATCAGCTTTGTAGTTTAACAATTTCATTTCAAATGTTTCATGGGGAAATAATCAAGAAACAAGGATTCAAGGTCAAATCTATCTAGCTCTAGTTCTTTTAAATATGACTCACTGCCTCTTGCATCTATTATTGTATTTGCTTTTCAAAGGAAATTTTTTGAGTGGAATAAGCAAAAATTATTATTCCTTATTTTTTTCACACCTTAAAACTAGGATTATAAAAGAAATTGGTGAAGGTGGCCAAAACTTCCAGTTACAAAATGAAAAAGTATGGCAGATCATGTACAGCATGGTGAATATAGTTAACAATTATTGTTTAATCGCTAAGTCATGTCTGCCCTTTCTGTGACCCCATGGACTATAGCCTGCCAAGCTCCTCTGTCCAGGGAATTTCCTAGGCAAGAATACTGGGGTGGGTCGCCATTTCCTGTGTCCCATAGTTAACACCAGTGCACTTTCTTGGCAAAACTCTATTAGTCTTTGCCCTGCTTCATTCCGCATTCCAAGGCCAAATAGGCTGTAGGAGCTGCCCTAGTATCCCAGGAACAGACCCCTTACCTCTGCCCCCAGCCAGCTCTGCACTCACAGGGTTCTTCATCCTTCTCCCTTCAGAAAATCCAGCAGCTCTCAGAGGGCTCCATGTTTGGCCACGGCCTGAAGCACCTGTTCCACAGCCGCCGGCGGTCGCGGGAAAGGGAGCCCCCGTCGTCTCAAGACCCGCAGCAGCAGCAGGGCATGTCCGACCACGAGTCCCCGGACGAGAAGGAGCGCTCCCCAGAGATGCACCGCGTGTCCTACGCCATGTCCCTGCACGACCTGCCCGCCCGGCCCACCGCCTTCAACCGCGTGCTGCAGCAGATCCGCGCGCGGCCCTCCATCAAGCGGGGCGCCAGCCTGCACGGCGGCGGCGGGGGCGGCAGCCGGCGCGCCAAGAGCGGCTCCCTGGAGCCGCAGCGCGGCAGCCCCCACCTGCTGCGCAAGGCCCCCCAGGACAGCGGCCTGGCCGCCATCCTGCACCACCACCAGGGCCGCCCCCGCTCCTCCTCCACCACCGACACGGCCCTGCTGCTGCCTGACGGCGGCTCCCTCCTGGCCGAGGAGGCCGAGGGTCTCGGTGACAAGGTGAGGCGGGCCTTCCGGGCAGGGGCCGCCGCGCAGGGGGCCTCGGGCCTCGGGCCTCGAGCACCTGAGCTGGGGCCTGGCCTGGTGGGTGCGGACACCCCGCTTCTGGGGAACTGTCTGTTTCATGGAAGGAGCCAGAGAGAGGACCAAGCCAGAAGCAAGGGGCGAGCCCCCCAAAGCCGATTTTTGTTTGCTTAGGAATTTAGTTTTTCAAAATTACCTTTTCCTTGGGCTGATAGTAATTTTGGTGTGTTTTCCTTCAGCGTGCGCTCAAGAAACAATACGTGCGGTAGTTTGGACTCGTGTCAACCATGGTTGTGCCGCTTTCTGCCTGAGTCAACTCAATATTTTTGCACTTTAGTTTTTCTCCATTGAAAATAGGGATAATAGCAGTAGAATTGCTCCAGGATTAAACAGGGTCGTATATGTCACATTCTTGGAATAGAGCCTGGGGTGGTATCGTTTTTATTATTACCAACCCAAGATGACAGAGGAAGAATCCATGAAGGGCTGTTTGGAAGGGAGAAAATCTAGTTGGATATTTCTGAGCTTCTGTGTTCACATTTTCATTCACATACTGAGTATTCCGTGCATACTTGTTATGCGCTATAAGAATGAATGAGCTGGAGGGAACAAGAAGGGGTAGGGCTGTCCTCACTGAATAGAAGGGAGACAGATGGGTGAACAGACAGAATGGGGTGATGAGGATGTGAGAACTTGTTGGGGAGGACCTTCTGGAGGAAGCCACTGAGCTGAATCTTGAAGAAGGAGTACAATTTAGCCAGAGGACTGGGGGCAAGGGTGGGGGCCGGAAGGGTATAGTGTACAGAGAAACAAGCCGCTGCTGGGGACTGCCTCAGATTCACTGCAGGTGGACTGTCCAGCGCTTTTGGGGATTGACAGGTAGGCAGAGGTTAGATCACACCAGGTCTTGCCATGTGGAGCCTGCGGGAGTGTGACGTTGTCAGAGGATGTTAGGCAGGAAGCTGGCCGGAGGAGGCCCCCCTGGGTCTTCATGTAGATCGTAGATTAGGAAGGGGGGCAGGAATGGAGTGAAAGAAACCATTATCAGAGCTGTCGCTGGAGTCTAGGCCGCATCGGTGAGGATGGAAGGGCAGAGACAAACTCAGAGGACCTCTGGCAGTTCTCATCAGTGGTACTAGGCAAGAAAGTAGACGTGGAAGATGGAACTGAGCTGGGTGTGGATGAGACTTTGAAGCAAGTGTTAAGTACTGTGGAGACCAAGGACAGAGCTGACGTGTAAGGGACAGCAGCAGTTCTGTAGGAGTGAACCTGGGGAGGGATGATGTTGAAGCACGACAGAGGAGTTTTCAGAGGGAGGAGGTTTTCAACAAAGTGAAATGCAGTGACAGTGAAAGGTCAGATCTGGATTTGGACACGTACGTAGATGGTATCAAGCAGTGAGGGTCACTGATAACTGTGGCAAGAAACTGGTTTTAGTAGACTGTGGAGATGGTAGATTGGAGGGGCAGCTCTTCTGGGGGGAGAAAGAACAGAATTGGTTGAGGCAGTCTGGTTTGTGTTAGTTTTTAAAAGACGGGCAGGGAGGGCTACAGATCACTTAGTGGGTCCGGAAAAAGGCTTTTTACTTCTTTGCTCAGTGAAATAGGAAGCTGTTAGGTTTTGGACAGATGAGGGACACCCTTTAAGGAGACGGATCTGGGTGCTGTGTGGAGGCCAGGCTGTGAGCAGGGAGGCTAGGAAGCTGTTGGAAGCCCCCAGAGGTGAGATGCCAGAGATTACTGCAGGGCGAGAGTTGGGGGAGGGCTGGATTCTGGACTCCCCTCAGAGACCAAACAACAAAGGTTCGTGAAGGATGAGGGGCAGGGCAGAAAGGGAGCAGGCAGAGAGGGCTCACGGGTTTCGGCCTGGCTGCTGAGAAGACATTGCCATTAGCTGAGTTGGACCAGCACAGCTGGAGGGGCTGTGGGGGCAGAAATCAGAGCTAGTCTTTGGACATGTTCCATTTGAGATGATTGTTAAACATCCATGTGGAAATGCCAAATAAGCAGTCAGATGTTGGAGTCTGTAGTCTTGGGAAGAGACCCAGGCTGGAGACAGACGTTTAGGGGTTGTCAGCATATAGAGTATTTAAAACGATGGCCCTGAACCATCTGCAAGCTTAGTTTCAACTGCAGAGACGACTGTGCCAAGAATGAGATCTGGATGTGTCGGCTGAAAGGAAAACGTGGCTTTGTGGAAGGAAGGGAGGCCCAGAGGGAACTAGCAGCGGGAATCAAGTTGTTCAGCCCTTCATGAGCAAGTGTTTTTTGTTTTGGGTTATTTTTGGCCATGCAGCACAGCTTACAGTATCTTAGTTCCCCCACCGGGGCTTGAACCTGGGCCCTGGCAGTGAAAGTGCCACGCCCTAACCACTGGACTGCTACAGAATTCCCAGTGCGCAAGTGTTTTATTTGCAGCAGCCACCAGGCCCGCCTCTTGCTGCTGCTGAGTCAGTGGATACCTTTTAAAAGTCACTTTAGAACAGTCCTAAAACAGGGTCTCTGGTCCTGGAGCCGTTTCACAAGGAGAGAAAACGTGGGCATTGTAGTCTTGAAGCTGTCTGAGCAGATGGAGTGGGTACACAGCGGGCACTTTTGGAGGCTGTCAAAGTCTGTTGCTGTTTGCTGAGTGGGAATGCAGGGGCCTGGGGGGACGGGAGGGCATCAGCTGGGTCGTTTTCCCACGAGGTTCATGTTTGGTCTTCACGCTGCCCTCAAGATATCCAGGGGGCAGACAGGGTTCTGTTCTTTGTTGCTGGTGGAAGACATGACTGCAGGCTCTTGGGTGAGCTCACTGGCGGATGGCTCCCTAGGTGCAGGATGGACATGGGGGAAATGGTTATTCCAGTGACTGTTTTATATCCTTATTTAGAAGGTTCATCCTTCCAAAGCTTCGTCACCTGTGTTGTTCAGTTGCTCAGCCACGTCCAGCTCTTTGTGACCCCATGGACGACAGCACGCCAGGCTTCCCCATCCTTCACCATCTCCTGGAGCTTGGTCAAACTCACGTCCATTGAGTCGATGATGCCATCCAACCATCTCATCCTCTGTCATCCCTTTCCCCTCCTGCCCTCAATCTTTCCCAGCATCAGGGTCTTTCCTAATGAGTCGACTCTTCGCATCAGGTAACCAAAGTATTGGAGTTTCAGCTTCAATATCAGACCTTCCAATGAATATGCAGGACTGATTTCCTTTAAGATAGACTGGTTGGATCTCCTTGCAGTCCAAGGGACTCTGAAGAATCTTCTGCAACACCACAGTTCAAAAGCATCAATTCTTTGGTGCTCCGCCTTTAGGGTCCAACTCTCACATCCATACACGACTACTCGAAAAACCATAGCTTTGACTGTACAGGCCTTTGTTGGCAAAGTAATGTCTCTGCTTTTTAATATGTTGTCTAGATTGGTCATAGCTTTTCTTCCAAGGAGCAAGCGTCTTTTAATTTCCTGGCTACCGTCACCATCTGCAGTGATTTTGGAGCCCAAGAAAATGAAGTCTGTCACCGTTTCCATTGTTTCCCCATCTATTTGCCATGAAGTGATGGGACTGGATGCCATGATCTTAGTTTTTTGAATGTTGAATTTTAAGCCAGCTCTTTCACTCTCCTCTTTCACTTTCATCAAGAGGTTCTTTAGTTCCTCTTCGCTTTCTGTCATAAGGGTGGTGTCATCTGCATATCTGAAGTTGTTGATATTTCTCCTGGCAGTCTTGATTCCAGCTTGAGGTTCATCCAGCCTGGTATTTCTCGTGATGTACTCTGCATATAAGTTCAATAAGCAGAGTGACAATATACAGCCTTGACGTACTCCTTTTCCTATTTGGAACTAGTCTGTTGTTCCATGTCTGGTTCCAGCTGTTGCTTCTTGACTTGCATACAAGTTTTGCAGGAGAGAGGTAAGGTGGTCTGGTATTCCCATCTCTCTAGGAATTTTCCACAGTTTGTTGTGATCCACACAGTCAGAGGTTTTAGCGTAGTCAATGAAGCAGAAGTAGATGTTTTTCTGGAATTCTCTTGCTTTTTCTGTGATCCAACGGATGTTGGCAATTTGATCTCTAGTTCCTCTGCCTTTTCTAAAACCAGCTTAAACACCTGGGAGTTCTTGGTTCGCTTACTGCTGGAGCCTGGCGTGGAGAGTTTTGAGCATTACTTTACTAGCGTGCGAAATGAGTGCAATTGTGCAGTAGTTTTTGTCTTTGGAATTGCTTTTCTTTGGGATTGGAATGAAAACTGACCTTTTCCAGTCCTGTGGCCACTGCTGAGTTTTCAAATTTTCTGGCCTATTGAGTGCAGCAATTTCACAGCATCATCATTTAGGATTTGAAAGAGCTCCACTGGAATTCTATCACCTCCACTAGCTTTGTTCGTAGTGATGCTTCCTAAAGCCCATTGACTTCACATTCCAGGATGTCTGGCTCTAGGTGAGTGAGCACACCATCATGGTTATCTGGGTCATGAAGATCTTTTTTTATAGCTCTTCTGTGTATCCTTGCCACCGCTTCCTAATATCTTCTGCTTCTGTTAGATCTATACCATTTCTGTCCTTTATTGTGCCTATCTTTGCATGGAGTGTTCCCTTGGTATCTCTAATTTTCTTGAAGAGATCTCTAGTCTTTCCTATTCTATTGCCTGATTAATCCTGATGACATCTCTGTGAAGTTGCCAGAGCAGTACTGTTATCTCCATTTTATAGATGAGCAGACTTGAGGTCTAGAGGAATCAGGAGGCTGCTTGCCTAAGGGCACCTGGCTAGTCTGTGGCAGAGAGGCAACTAGACCCTGTGTTTCTAGCATGTCCACAAGACCAAACTGAGATCTGAAGTCTCTAAAACCGCCAGGGACCTTTTATGCAACACCCGTGGTGAGCGGGTTGCCTCTGCCCAAGGACAGTGACTTTATCTCATGGTTGCCTTTTCCCCTTCTGTGTATATCCCTTCTGACCTGCTACTGTCTCCCAGGAATGGGTGTGGCCCTGGGGGATGCTGAGAAGAGAGGGTGCCTTCACGTCCTGTGGAAAGGGGTCTTCTAGGCGTCAACGAACGCTGCGTGGTCAGCCGACTCCTTCAAACCCAGAGGCCCTTGGCTGGTGTGCGAAGCTGGTCCTGCCCTGGTCTCTGGGCGTGAATAGAAGGGATTCTTCTCTCTCTAGTAAACACAGCCCCACATGCTCTCTGCAAGCTCCCTGATGATTACTAGCAGCTATTTTTAATTCATAAGCCTCCCCCACTACCCACACCCCTTGCCATTGTTTAGAAACCAGCAGCTGACTTTCAGCCCAGAGCTGGCCCTGCCAGGGGTTGAATTGCTCATGCACCCTGGAGGCAGCTTCAGTTCCTCAGCTGTCCTGAGAGGCTCAGCCCAGCTGCTCCCTAGGAACGTGGGGCACCTGGAGCCCCATGGAAGGCAGGGCACAGCAGAGGCACAGAGAGGGGTTCGTAGTCCCAGGAGGCAGCTCAGCCCTGGTGGTGTGGTTTGCCTCCAGATCCATTTCGAGATTGTGCCCTAAATGATTCCCCTTTCAAAACAGAAACAGATTGTCATCTCAGCCTCGCCATTCTGCTTTCTGCTATTGGTGTGACACTGAGCAAGAGAACCACTCTTCTGTCTGGAAAGCAGATACATGAAGTTACCGTCGTTGGTGCACCGGGACACTGGCAGATGAGCAGGCAGTGCCATCCGGGTTCCCCGTTTGCGAGTGGTCTTAACCTCAGGAAACCTGGGCGGTCTCAGCAGGAACCTCTGGTGGTATGTGCAGTGGCAATAGTTAGGCCACTTGGTTCCTCAGCAGAGAAGTCTCACCCCTCTTCCCAGTCTCTCTTTTGCTGAGCAGCATTTCTTAGAAAACGTAGTGCACTGTCAGGAAAGCCTAGCAGCTCTTCTGTCCTGCCTTGATAACGGGCTCCCAGACTTTCAGAGAGTGGCTTCGTCGTCGCAGGGGTCAGAGACTCGTTTTCCCTTTCTCCCAAGTTGGGCTGGGTCATTGCTTCCCTCATGGCCTTGTTCAGAAGCTCTCCGTAGCTGTTGCTTCATGGAAGGCTTGAGCTGGGTGCTGCGGTGGGAGGGTCTCTGGAGGGAGAGAGCCTGGCGTGCTCACAGCTCACAGCCGGCTCTGCCAGCCTGGCCCTGACCTTGCCCTGGTCATCCTGCCCCGTCTGTGCAGAGTCTAGTCCTCCTAAGGACGAGGCACAGCATGGGGTGGGTATCCAAAGCTCACAGAGGGTGTCCAGAGCCTTAGGAGACTGGCACGGATTGCCCAGTGGCCAGAGGACTTTAGCAACAGGCCAGTCTGTGGCCCCTGGCTTTGAGGGTGGGAGAGAGGCCCGGCGCTGCGGGGAGGGCATGGAGATGATGTCGTCATGGACCTTCGCCGTGACCTCACCGAGGTGTTATCTCCAGGTCCCAGATGGAGAGGCCGGGGAGAGGCGGAGGCCTCCGCCCATCACGTAAACCAGAGCTCTGGACAGCCTGTGTGGTACACCCTAGCCAGATTTATCCAACAACAAGATTTCCGCTCTGCCCTGGTAAATAAGGGGCGTAAACAAGCACCCCTGTTTACTGGCAGGAATGGCAAGTGAGGGGCCGCCCTCAGTCCTAGGCTGCTGCCAAGAAGACAGATTTTGGCAGGTGTCGAGGGGCCTGGTTTATTTATGGCTGGGAGCCGGTTCGGAGGTGGGTGGGGCCCGCTCTGCTGAGAGAGGTTTCCGAACATGTCCGCCAGGCGCGGGGAGGCTGGCCCGTTCGTCAGCAAGGCCTGCTGACATGTGTGAGCGGCCAGGTTCCCTGAGAGGCCGAGGGTCCCACCTGCCCGCCCGTCCACACCAGCGCGTCCACCTTCAGAGCCGCGTCAGAGTCCCCGCGTGCACGCTGAGCCTGCCAGCCCGAGCTCGCCACCGGTGGCTGGGAGGACGGTGGCCCTCTCCTGTCTCCTCCTCTTCCCTCTTTGCTTCCTCTGTGTGTGGGGAGGCTCCTCAGATGGGGGGCACCCAGCCAGCCCGGCGGCCTCTGGCTGCTGGCCACTCGCCAGGCCCAGGCCGGTGCCTCCATGCTTCATCGTGAGCTGCTGCCCCCTGTCTCAGTGATTGCTGCTGCTGCTGCTAAGTCGCTTCGGTCGTGTCCGACTCTGTGCGACAGAGCCCAGGGACTGCAGCCCACCAGGCTCCCCCCTCCCTGGGATTCTCCAGGCAAGAACACTGGAGTGTTTGCCATTTCCTCCTCCAATGCACGAAACTGAAAAGTGAAAGTGAAGTTGCTTAGTCGCTTCCGACTCTGTGCGACCCCAGAGACGGCAGCCCACCAGGCACCCCTGTCCCTGGGATTCTCCAGGCAAAAACACTGGAGTGGGGTGCCATTGCCTTCTCCAGTCTCAGTGATTAAAAGCCCCAATTTCCCAGTGTGTTTGTGGTATCTGGTGAGTTAAGACGTTCTTCCTTTAGTCTGATTTGAGTGGCTCATGTTCAGGTGAAATCCCTGTGCCCTTTAGGGGTCCTCTCCAATCAGGAGAGAGGTCAAGAAAACGGAGGTCTCTGCCCCATACTCCCTGCTCTGACAGCAGAGGTTGTACGCAGCAGCCTCTCGAGAGCAGGATTTGGGGCTCAGTTGGCCCAGGAGGCTGCCGGCCTCTGGAACTAGCCTTTATTCATCTTTTCCGCACTGACATCCACGACTCCTTCCAGATAGAAAGTACCCAGCGCTCCCCAGATTAGCCTCTGGGAATACAGCATCCCCCCTGGGTATAGGGGTGAAGCTAGATAACATCCAGCTTACCCGGCAAGGCCTAGATGGCATGCCTTCCCACTGCACCTGACTCCAAGCCCTGCCCCAGCAGGGTGAGGTGCTTCCAGCTCAGACACAGGTGGAAGGCCCTGTCAGGCCCAGCTTTCCCCCTCAGGAGCCTCAGCCCCTTGCACCTGGCCCAGTGCCCAGAGGGCGGTGTGCCCAGGGCTTGGGTGTCAGCCCCCAACGCCCACGCTGATGACAGCGGCAAGAGGAGTCTGTGTCTTCGGCTCCTGCTGATGAGGAGCCAGCACTGGTGGTGTGGGCCGGGTCACAGGAGCTGGCCCGGGTCTCCCCCGCCATAGGGCACATTCCTCTGTGGACCCAGCACGTCCCTGGGACGCGAAACCTGACCGTGGTCCCCTCTGGTGCCAGATGAGGCAATGGAAATACAGTATCGTTTACCCGATCCCTGCTCCACCTCTTCTTGCTCTTCAAAGGCAAGAGCCTTTGTACCTGTGCTGCAGGGCAGAGGACCCTGAAACGGGAGCAAGGAGGCTGCACACAACCCACTGCATTCCTTCCAGGCTCCGAGGAACCCAGGGCTCCCCTGAGCTGCAGTGGGGGCTGGGGGCTGGAGCGAAGTTCCGGGAACAGGAGCCTTCTCTGACCTCTGTCCCTCTCCAGTGACAGGCCCCAGGGTGTGACAGGCGGCGGTCTGACTGTTCTCTGCCTCCCTTCCCCTCCACTGCCGCAGCCCCTATACCCATGTCCTCCACACTTTGAGCCTGCTGCGCCTGCGTCTGTCATCTCTTTGGCCTTCCTCCAGGTCTGGATTTGGGAAGTGTGCTTGCTGCGTCCTTTTCAGCCTCTTCAGGTGCCCCACCACTGGGACCCCGAGCTGGGCAATATCCATAGCTAGTGAATAATTCAGCGTGCTCCACAGAAGCTAAACCAGGTCCTAGGTGATACTGTAACCAGAAGGCCTCCTTTGGGTGGCCAGAAAGGTGAGCCCTGCCCTGCAAAGGAAAGTGCTCTGTAGTGTTAGCCTCATTATATAAGGTTTCTTCAGTGCCCGAGAAGGCGGCTTCAGACGCAGATATTATCTGGGCACTGTGCCTGTCTGCTGGCTTTGTGGGCACCCCCAGTCCCTGCCAGCCCTGGCCTCTGATGCGTCCCTTTGAGCTCTCCTGGTGCTGGCACCGTGTTGGGCAGCGCGCTGCAGTTTGCAGACTGCTTTGCTTCCACATACGTTTCTTGTTGAATTCCCGTCAGCTCGTGGTAAACTCTGATCCCCTGAGTCAGCAGGATGCCCCAGGCGTTCTGTGTTTCAGCCCTCTGCTCCTAGAAAGGGGTCAGTCTAAATTTTTCTTGGCAAATAAGGTGGGGTGCAGGGTGCTCTGCTTCCTCAAAACTCCCCCAAAAGGAAAGGCTGCTTCCTCTCTGGGTCACTTTCTTCCAGGCCTGTCCCCAGCATCGCCTCCCCCCAGGGAAGTCGAGCGGCTATAGGAGGCGTAGCATCATCCCTTTTTCCTACCTTCCCGGCACCAGTTCTGATTTTCCTAAAAGTGACCTTAGGTGTGTGGTCGTCTCCACTGCCCAGCGTCTGGCTCGTGACCGCGCCTGAGCAGGACCCTGTAGCATGAGTGTCCGTGGCATTAGGCAGGCCGGGAACCTGAGGGCGGGAGAGACGGCCCCCCTCCCTGGAAGCAGCTGCAAGGCGGCGTGGAGTGCATGCCCAGCAGCAGTCCACCCTGGGCTCCCCGTTCTGCTCTGCCGGCCCGTGGTCGATCCTCTCCACGTGCTCCTGGGAAATGCACCCACATTGGCTGTTCCAGTTCACCCTGCAGAAGATGCCTGTTTCTCCTGTGTGTTCCAGGAGGAAACAGGGCTCCTGGGTGACTTGAGTTTCTAAGAAAGTGCACTGACTGGCTGGCTGTAAGAGAGAGTATTAGGGGAGGGACCGCTGAGGACTGACCACTTCCTGCCCCTCGTTTCTGAGAGGTGACCCTGGAGCAGCGGCTCGCCTTCTATGGAGGAATCCTAACTGGGAGATTTTCACAGCACATTTGAAGCCTGAAGTTTTTTTTTTAAGGCCTCACCTGGTATTTGAAATGACTAAATTTAGCTGCTCTTCGGCATTTGTCTTTGCTCCCAAAGCCTATGACTTCTCAGGTTTCCCACTCTTCAGAATGTGTGTGTGGTGTGTGCTTTCTTCCCCCAAGAGAAAGAAAACTAAGTAGGAAGATTTGAAATAAGGTTTAAAATGTGTGTGGTGGGTGGGT
>SJYX01024878.1:207428-270848 GCA_006410675.1 Oreotragus oreotragus
GTGGGGGGAACCTGAAGAATAATAGTAAGGCCAAAGGAAGAAAAAAATGGAAGGAAAAAGGGGGCACAGTGTGAAAATGATAGGAAGAGCAAGCCAAAAGGGACCCAGGGAAAGAGAGGGCTGAGGCCTGCAGGGCGTGCAGAGGAAGGCTGGCCCCTTCCAAGAGACGGGAGCCCATCAGTGGCCCCAGGACGGGGGCTAACGCGGCCAAGTGGAGGAGCCAGGCACACCTGCGAAGGGCTGGCGACTGCCCTGCGCCGCTCAGGTGGGGCCCGTCTCTGCCAGGCCAGAGGGGAGGTGGCAGGGTGGCCAGGAGTTGGGGGCAGGTGCCCGGGGCACCTCCTCTCTGTGCAGGACAGACGCTTGGGGCTCCTGTCTTCGCAGGGCCCGTTGCTTCAGTGCGACTCTTCCGCGCCCGCCTGTGCCCTCCCAGCTTTGCTCCATGTGTAGCTCCTTTCTGGCTTTGTCCCAAGTGAAGGCTTCCACGCACCTCCTAGAGTGACTGTGGGGTGTGTGCGTACATACTCATGTGCAGGGGCCTCAGGACTCATGGATTTCAGTAAAACGTAAGATGTATCAGGAAGTTTTACTCATGTTCCTCTTTGATCCCCAGTGTAGCTCTGGGAGGTAACAGTCATATGTACAGTTTTGCAGCTGAGAAAACAGATTCAGCTGCAGAGGCTGCAGGGCTCAGCTCACCCACCCTCTCCTCCGGGTCCTGATGCCACCAGTCTCGTCCCTGAGGCCTCTTTCTCCAAGCCGCTGCTTTGTGGGTGCTGCTGCCTCGTCTTGCCTTTGTGAAGAGGCGCGAACAGGGCTTGTGGAGGGCACATCAGGAGCGAGTTGGCGGGGTGCGGATTTACATCCGGCCTTCGGACCTGATCCTCGGCCTTGTCACTGAAACACAGGTCTGCCCCCTAGGGAGCGAGATGTTTTCCCGCAACACATTCCCTTCTGCTGGGACTTTCCAAGCCCCGCTTTCACTTGCTCTGCCCAGTGCAGTTGCGGACACTGCGTCTCACCTGTACCGACCTGATCCAGGTCCCATAGCCGGTATGGGACCCTGCCGCGTTACAGTGCCCTGGGCTCCTGCTCCTCACCCCTAGAACAGGAAGCTCTGCATCCTCGACACATAAGGACAAGAATCGACACTCGAGGAGAAGGGACCTCGCCCCGGCTGGCTTGCCCGGCAGACGCCCCCGGCTCCTGTTTGTCTCTTCTCTTGCCCTGAGCTCCGCCCTCCTTTCTCCTGCTCTCCAGTTATTGTGCTGGTGGGTGAGGTGTCCTTGCAGGCGAGCTGAGCCTCCCATCAAGGGGTTGCCAGACGCCTCCTCAGGGTCTTCCCTGAGGTACAGTGAGTGCACTCACTGGTGCAGTGAGGCCTGGAAGGGACTTCTTCCTGGTGTTTCTGAGCCCTCCTGACACCAGCAGCCGAGAGTGAGATCGCACAGTGTCGTGAGAGCCCCACCACTAGGCTGACTCAGCCCCCTCCTCACCTCTGGGCTCCTGCCTTCTCCTTTTTCCCTCCCACTGTTTCGCTTGTAAGGAAGGGCTACAAAGACTAGCTTGGCAGAGCCTAGAAGGGAGGGGGGCAGAGGAGGGACGTCTTGAATGAGAAGTCCAGGCTGCCTCCGGGGCTACCTTGGACAGACTGCAGTAGATGGCATGCCTTCCGTCTCTGCTCGGTGGGGTGGGTCAGGTGGTCCTTACACACGCCTGTTATGCTAGGCACAGTGAAGGGCGGGTATAGTTAAGATCTGACCCCTGCCTGTCTCAGAGCATTACGACTCATTTGTGCAAGAGGAGCATCGCACAGTGCCCAAAGAGAGAGTCGCTCAGTCATGTCCGACTCTGCAACCCCATGGACTGTAACCCACCAGGCTCCCCTCTCCATGGGATTCTCCAGGCAAGCGTACTGGAGTGGGCTGCCATTTCCTTCTCCAGAGGATCTTCCCGACCCAGGGATTGAACCTGGGTGTCCCGCATTGCAGACTTTACCATCTGAGCCACCAGAGAAGTGAAAATCGAGTGCCGTAGGCGGGGGTCTTTTACAGATGAGGGGAGCTGCTGAAAGTGTTCCTGACTCCATGTGACCCTGACATACATGCTTGAAGAAAAACAGTAAAGTGTTAGTTGCTCAGTTGTGTCCAATTCTTTGCAACCCCATGGACGGTAGCCCACCAGGCTTCTTCGTCTATGGGATTCTCTGGGCAAGAACACTGGAGTGGGTTGCCATGCCCTCCTCCAGGGGACCTTCCCAACCCAGGGATCGAACCTGGGTCTCCCGCTTGAGCCGGCCCCCAAACCGGGTTCTGTGTGCTGTGCCCTCGCTGGGCTCCTGTCCTCGCAGACGCGAGGTCATCGCCACGACGAGTGTTTGTAAGGTTTCCCCCAGCCCGGGGCGTGGGGACTCTTGCTCCTGGTGCTTTGGCTGAGGGCCCTGGCAATGGGGCCTGCAGATAGCACTGGGCCCTTATCTAGGTGCACCTTCTTGAACCAGGGACCGCCCCGTCAGCATGATCCATGCCGATCCTTCGTATTTAAGCCCTGAGTCCTTCGTCAGCCCCAGTGGGCACAGAATCTGCGTCATCTCTGACTGGTGATCCTGCTGTTGGAGGCTGTCCTTGGACCCAACAGACCCTGCACGCTGCCGGCCACCCCACGCCCTCCTCACGGCGTGCGCGCCCCACCTGCGGATCTCTGGCCCCCTCTGCTGGCCACTCGCAGGATTTCCTGCTGGGACTGGCAAGATGAAGTCCAAGGAAGAGGAGAAGGCTGTGAGTTTGCCATCCATCTTTTTATGTTGGGCGCTTTTGCTGGGGGGGTGGGGTGAGGAATGGGAAGCGGAAGCCAGTGGTGCCCAGCGCAGAAAGTAGATTTCTAGGATTTCAGAGAAGAGAAAGTCCCCGGGTGAGGCTGGCTGCTGTCCTGCAGACAGCCACTGGAATAGGAAGGATGTCTGGGGAGTGAGGGTGCCTTCAGCCGTGGGCAGGGCCGCAGGGAGAGGGGCAGAGGACCTCAGGCTGGCCCGGCCATGTTGCGTCTGTCAGGGAGCCCCTTCCAGGCTCCAGCCTGTATGGCTTCGAGGAGCTCGCCTCCGCCCTGGAAGCCTGGCTAGGAGGTGTGCTGCTGTTCTGAGGCTGATGAAGGGAGTCAGTGGTGCCGTGCCTGTTTGTGAGGGGGCTTTCTGAGGGCGAGAAGCTCTGCACCCATGCATGAGAGGTGGGAGAGGCTGAGCATGCATCTGGGCGGGTGAAAGAGGCAGGAACCAAGTCACCACGTGCTCTTGTAACCTGCCTGCAGGCAGGAGTTGCTGTTGGTCACACCCGGATGTCCTCCTGCACACTGGTCTCAGAGTGGCAACAGCTGGACGGGTGGTGTGGAGGGGGCCCCTCATCGGAGCTCAGTCCCCCTGCTCCGTGATCTCCCTTCCTCCTCCCAGATGGGAAGGAGCAGCCGTGAGCCCCAGGGCGGGGGGGGGATCTCCCCGAGCAATCCGCCCCTAATCCCCAGGCCTGGCCTCAGACTGGAGATGGCGGGTGCAGAGCCCGGGAGCTCCGGGACACCTGCTCGCAGAGCCCGGCTTCCCTTGGCCAGCCCAGTGCTGTCCCGGGAATGTGACCCTGGGGGCCTGGCACCGCCTGCGGAAGGCTGGGCCCTCAGAGCCCCTGGCACCCTGTCACCAGCCCGGCTGCGGGAAGCAGTGCCCACGCAGGTGAGGCCCTGGTGGGGGTAGGGGCAGGAAAGACGTAGTTTGTCAGATGAATTGGGTTCCCCACGTTCTCTCAGGGTGCAGCCCCTTCCTCTGGTGTCTGCGTGAGAAAGATGGGAGAGGGGGCAGGGCTGACCAGCAGGCCTCCACACTTGGGCCGCTGGACGCTGGCAGGGCCCCCAGGGTTGGGGGAGGGGACTCCAGCACAGAGCCCTGCGGAGACAAGCAGAGTGTGTCACTCCACTCAGGCCACAGGAGCCGCCGTGAAATTAGGCAGAAGGGGTGAGCAGGCAGAGGGGATCGCAGGCCGCCTGCTGGACAGAAGGCCATTGTGCTCAGCAGCGTGAAAGGAGGCCGCTAAGCCGAGGGTGTGGTTCTGACCAGAAACGGGGGTGGGCCTCAAGGAAAGGACTGGCATCCCAGGGCTGGGTGAGAGCCGTGACATTCTGCCAGGCAGAGTTGCCCCTAGGACTAGGGTGGGTGGGCGCCCTTGGGCTGCTGGGGAAGGCTGATCGAAGCCTCAGTGCCTAGCTGCCTGGAGACCGTGGGCACTGCACGGAACGGGGAGGGAGTGAGTCTCCCCGCCTGTGTGGACTTGGCCCTAGGGTAAAGCTCCTGGTTAATCCGCTGAGGGCGGGGTGCCAGGGGGACGGGGCGCTGCATCAGGAGTCAGCCCCCGCTCGGCGCCCGCCCTCGAATCCCTGGGGCCTCACTCCAGGAGTTTTTCATCCTCTTCTCCAGACCCAGGTGTGTGTGCTCCGCATGTGCCCCTTTATCTAAACACTGGCCTCCCTGCCCTCGGGAGCAGAGCCGCTTTGGCTCCCAGGCGCCAACGGAAGGCGGTGCCCTCCGCTCCTCACTCTTGCCTTCCCAGCCCTCCCTCGCCGGCTTGGGCTGGCGGTCATTATGCTCCAGAGCTGGGGTGAGTGGCCTCACACGCCTGCCTGCCTGTCCCTAGCAGCAGGAGAGAACCCGCAGGCCACACCTGCTGATCCGGAAGAACGGGCCAGCCGCCGACGCAGGGCCCAGGGCTGGCGTCCTCCTCCCAGCCTGCTCCGGCCCAAGCGTCAGGTCAGACGGGAGACATCAGGTTGCCTCCCTCCCAGCTTCACCACAGGGGCACCTGCCTGTTTGGGCAGAGGGATGTTAGCCAGCCATGACTGCCCCTCTCCACCCCGGCCTGACTCCCTTCCCTTTCCTTCGGGGATCCCGTGGAAAAGAAATCCGTGTGCTCTCCATTCTGAGAAAGGTGCTCAGATCACAGTCATGGGGCCAGGAGTCAGCAGATGGAGGCATCTCTGCTGAGTCACCCCGGCCCACAACCCCGTTACCCTTGCCTGCAGGGCTCTCGGCCTCTGCTGCCCAGGCCTTGCCCAGAGTTAGCACCCTGCGTGGGCTCAGCTTGCCCGGCCAGACCCACGGACAAGGTGGGATGGACGCCTGACTCCATTGCTCTCCACCCTGCAAGGGTACCGCAGGCCACCTGGCCCAGGATGTCGGGGCTACCCTGACCTCCTAAAAGGAAGCAGAGGAGCCACATGCTTTCCCCCCTCCTTTTTTTTTTTTCCTAAAAGAGACCTTAGCATTGGCTTTTCGACTCCTGAACAGGGAGCTAAAACAGGAAGGCCCCAACTTCTGTGTCAGCCTGCTCTGGAGATCCCCTTGTAAGCAGGGAGCACTCTGTAAATGTAGGCAGGGCTGTTGTCCCCAGAGAAGGGGAGTCGCAGGCGGGGAGCCTCTGTGCTGTCCTGGGAACCTGGGAGCACAGGTGTGGAGCACGCACTCCTTGCAGGTGTGACTGTGCATGTGGTCCGTCCAGAAGCATGTTTATGATGTACTGTTGCTGAGGAAACTGACCCCTGACACGCTAGTGCCCTTTCCCTCTGTACGGACGGGCTTCATGAGAGCCTCAGAGACCCAGGCTGCCGGGCTAGCATGTGGGAGGAAGACCCGTGTCCAGTGGGGTTAACCCGAGGACGTGAGCCCAGGCCCTGGAGGAGCTGGGAGTCTTGGGAGGCCCCGGCGAGCCTGGGCCGGGAGCCCTGTCATCTGGCGGAGCACCTGATCTGGCTTCACTGGGTGCTGCTGGAAGGGGGCAGGGAGGAGAGTCGGAGGCGCTGTGAAGCCTTGTGTGAGGGTGCTCTCAGGGACGTGTGGAGGGGTCTCACCAGAGCAGGGAGCGAGTAGGGAGAGTTGTATCCCAGACGCAGGCAGTGCCTCCACTTCGGCTCTCCCAGAGCGTCCATCCGCGGTTCTGGGACCTTGGTGTCTGTGCCCTCAGCCCTGGCTGTCGGTTGCCCTGAGCAGGGAGCACCACTGCCTGCTGGTAGCCTCCTGGCCGCCTTGTGTGGGTAGGGGTCATGGAGGAAGCAGGGCTCACCCTTCATGGTTCGCCTCTTAGAACTTGCCCCGCACCTGACGGCGCTCAGGGGTTCGTCGTGGGGCCAGGCACCTGCAGAGCATCCGGCCTCTCAGACGGGAGAGTGGGGAGAGGAGGCCTTGGTGCTGGCGGCTGGGCCTGGACAGAGGGCTGGGGCCCGTGCTTCGGGGCCGGTGGGCCCTGGGAGTTTTCTCCTGCCAGCGACCTGGAGCTCGGTGATCTGCATTGCTCCTCTTTTGAGGGAGTGAGTTAGAGCGTCTGCTGTGTTCGGAATGTGGCTGTAAGAGGAAGGAGCCAGACACCCTCCTGCCGCCCGCGCTGTAGCAGGACACGGGCTGGACCTGCAGCGCAGGCTGGCAGGTTGAGGACCAGGCCTCACACACCCAGGCTGTGCCGCCGCGTCACCTCTGTCTAGCGCCAGAGCTCTTTCATCATCCCCAGAGGGATCCCGGGCCCGTTAAGCAGCCACTCCCCACTCCTCCCTTCCCCAGCCCCTGGCAGCCGTTCGTCTGCCTCCTGTCATCAAGAATTTACCTATTCTGGACATTTCATGTAAAAGGAATGTGACCCTGAGTATCTCTTTCCTTTTACTCAGTGTTCCCGAGGTTCCTCCGTGTTGTCGCGTGCATCAGTCCTTCTCCATTCTCTGTACAGTCAGGCAGTACTGCATAGTGTGGCTGCACTCGTTTTGCTTACCAGTGATCAGCGGACATTTAGCTTGTGTCCACCACCCTTTGGCTGTGGTAAACAGTGCTGCTGTGAACACGTGTGCGCCAGTGCTTGTTTAAATGCCCACCTTCAACTCCTTGCGGGTGTACCTAGAAGTGGAGTTGCCGGGTCATAGGACAAGTCTGTGTTTAACTTTCTGAGGAGCCTCCAAACCGTGTTCCACAGTGGGCGCACCATTTTGCATTCCTACTAGCACGGTATGAAGGCTCTGATTTCCCCACACCCTTGGCGGCCCTTGTTATCTCCCTTTCTAAACTACGGCTGTCCTGGTGGGTGTGCACCGTCAGTTGATTGTGGCTTGTGTCTGTGCCTCAAGGTGCACCATGGCCACTCTCCTCGCCGTCTCGTCTCATTCCCCCGACAGTCTGTCGAGGTGGGTAGAGCTGAGTCCCAGGAAAGTTAACGACATATCTGAAGGCAAATTGCTGGTGAGGGGCAGAGCCAGCGTTCTAAGCCAGTGTCCACTTGCATTCTTAGTGCCCTTTCTAGTGGCCTGCGTGGGTCCTGCATCCTGTCTCGTTGCCATTCTTCTTCATTTTTTTGTGGGCAAATCTCATTCTCCTCCGAGGCTGCTTGTTGCAGCCCTCTTAACAGCTTTCTCATCTTTTTCTCCTGGGGCTGCTGCTGCTGCTGCTAAGTCGCTTCAGTCGTGTCTGACTCTGTGCGACCCCATAGACAGCAGCCCACCAGGCTCCCCCGTCCCTGGGATTCTCCAGGCAAGAACACTGGAGTGGGGTGCCATTTCCTTCTCCAATGCATGAAAGTAAAAAGTGAAAGTAAAGTCGCTCAGTCGTGTCCGACTTCGCGACCCCGTGGACTGCAGCCTACCAGGCTCCTCCATCCATGGGATTTTCCAGGCAAGAGGACTGGAGTGTGTTGCCATTGCCTTCTCCGCTTTTTCTCCTAATGCTCTAATTTTCCTTCCTTTGTTAAACCGTAATCCCTCTCTGAGCCTCTGCCCGTCTGTCTGCAGCCTCCTCAGCTCTCTTTCCCTGGGGACCCTGTTTTTCTTTAGTTCTAAAAGGGTGTTGCAGGCTTGGGGGATGTACTGGGAGATGTGAGGGAGTGGAGAACTGCCTACTTGCCTCCCTCGGGGGAGACGGAGGAAGAAGTTGGGTGTTTTGTAACCTGAGGTG
Organism: Oreotragus oreotragus; assembly: GCA_006410675.1. Taxonomy (NCBI): domain Eukaryota; kingdom Metazoa; phylum Chordata; class Mammalia; order Artiodactyla; family Bovidae; genus Oreotragus; species Oreotragus oreotragus. Next base: position 215,386 of record SJYX01024878.1, read on the forward strand.
ACCAGAGGCTGCAGGCATTGTAGACCTCAGTGGAGGGGCAGGAGGGAGCTGGGACCCTGCTGCAGGACCCCCAGGCTCGAGTCTGGGCCCCATGACAGAGAAGAGGGCCGGCTGGTGAGGAAGAGCTCCCTACCAAGCCCCACTGTTTTCCTGGAGTGTCTGTTCTCTCATTCACGGGGATTTCACAGCCAGTTGCAACCCTGCTTTTCTACTTGTAAGCTAGACAGCCGCCAGATCGAGGGGTAGAAGGCTCAGAGCTGCCAGGCTGGAGCCAGGACAGGCAGGGAATTTGCCATCTTACACTCCCTTGTAATCCCAAGAACGTCTGCTTTTCGCAGGCTTTTTGAGTCCCTGTCTCATTAGATCTTCCCACCCTCCTCCAGTGGGCGGACTGACGCGCTCCTCTTTATAAAGACGAGCCCAGGGCCCAGCTGAGCACCAGGCAGTGAGGCAGCCAGATCACAATCGTTTCTGGTTGTTCTTTCTCCGTGAAGAGAGCGGAAGAGAGGAAAAGTGTTGAGTCTCTTTGGAAAGCACCTTGGAAAGTGGCCTTATAAAGGGGTCAAGTTCTTTAACACGTTATTGACCAGAGACGTATGAATACACCTTTGGCTGTTGTCGTTCACTCGCTGCACCGTGTCCACCTCTTTGCATCCCATGGACTGCAGCACACCAGGCTTCCCTGTCCTTCACTGTCTCCCAGAAAATTTTCTCAAACTCATGTCCGTTGACACAGTGATCTGTCTCCCAGAAATTTTCTCAAACTCATGTCCATTGAGACAGTGATGCCATCCAGCCATCTCATCCTCTGTCATCCCCTTCTCCTCCTGGCCTGAATCTTTTCCAGTATCAGGGTCTTTTCTAATGAGTTGGCTCTTCACGTCAGGTGGCCAAAGTAGTGGAATTTCAGCTTCAGCATCTGTCCTTCCAATGAATATTCAGAACTGATTTCCTTTAGGATTAACTGGTTGGATCTCCTTGCAGTCCAAGGGACTCTCAAGAATTTTCTCTTAACACCACAGTTCAAAAGCATCAGTTCTTGGGTGCTCAGCCTTGTTTATAGTCCAGCTCTCACATCAGTTCATGACCACTGGAAAAACCATAGCTTTGCCTCTACTGTCTTTCCTGGTGGCTCAGATGGTAAAGAATCTGCCTGCAATACAGGAGACCCGGGTTTGATCCCCGGGTCAGGGAGATCCCCTGGAGAAAGGAATAGCTACCCTCTCCAGTCTTCTTGCCTGAAGAATTCCATGGACAGAGGAGCCTGGCAGGCTACAGTCCGTGGGGTTGCAAAGAGTTGGACACAACAGTGTGATTAACACTTTCAACATCTTTTGTTACCTGAACGTTACTGACCAGAGAGGTTTCAATATCACTGTGCAGCAAATTGCCAGCCACAAGCATTAGTTTCTACAAAAACCCCCAATCAATAATGAGTTAGTATTAAAAGCTGTGTTGCATATAGAATTTAATTTTGTCTCGTAGTTTCAATGATGAGTGAATTTTTTGGTGTCATCTTTTAAATAAACTTCATTTCCTCCACCACGCAAAGTGGTGCTGCCCGACCCAGCCGGCACAGATGGGTACCTGTGTGCCCACACTGTGCCAAGTGTCCTTGGACTTCATGTGGCATGCCCCTCACCCGAGGCCTGAGAAGAGATACGAGTGTCCCCATTTTACAGGGGGGAAGACCGAGGGTCAGAAAGTCCAGAGGCCATCTCTTTGCCATAACTGTAGGGAGCAACACTGGTGGAAGGGGTTTAACTGCAGGATGCCGTTTGAAGTCGCTGTGATGCAGCGAGTAGACCTTGGGATCGGTGTGGGCTCCTCTGGTGTACAAAGTCATGAAGATACCAGCACCTGGCAGAGGGCATGGGGACACGAGGCAAGTCCTGACGTTAGGAGGGATGGGAAGGGACGGTATTGTTCCCAGCATCCCCAGTGGCACCATGACCTGGAAAGGCTGGAGAGGAAGCCCACCGGGGATCTACCCTCCCCTGGCTCCTGAGTTTGGCAGGGCTGTTGTTTTTCACGGTGTTTTCCAGTAACTTTGTACCTTGCGAGAAACGGAGCCCAGTGACTTCTGCCTGTAATTGGCACGGGCTGCTTCCGTCGCGTGAGCTGAAAGGGCCACTTTGTTTGTGTTTAACCCCTTCCCCCACGTATACCTCATCCTGTCCCCACCGCAAAATATACATAGAGAGCGAACGATCTGACCCGGCCGCTGTCCTGGGGTGTGCTGTGTGTAAAAATACATAGGGTTGAGCTATTTCCTGCTGATTCCGTTGCTGCATGGTGATAAGACACTTGGGGACTCGGCTGTGGACCGAGGTCCTCCAACAGGCTGAGGGGGTCTGGCCCTGGAGAGTGGGGCTCCAGGCCTGCCCGTTTCCATCCAGCCTGTCTCCTCCTCTCCTTTCCTCTGTGCCCCTTCCTGCCCCTGGCTCCGCCCCCCCACCCCGATCTTGTCTCCTTTCTGGGCTCCTCTCTTTGTGCTGCCCTGATGCACCCGGGGAGCCCGCCTGCCAGAGAGGAAAAGGCGCTGTCCTCTCCCTGCCACCCGTTCAGCTCCTTCCACGCTGGGTGGCAGGTGTCCCCAGGCCCCTCACCTGGGCCCCGCGTCCCTCGCCCTGTGAGTGCCTTCTGGGACCCGAGCCCCCCGAGATCCCACCGGCAGGCAGGGGTGTGTGCTCCTTGCCTGCTCCTCTGGGACAGGGCGGGCCCAGGTGCCCCCCACCACCATGAAGCGCAAGAGGCTGCTGACGACTCCAGGGAGTGGCAAGGTAAGGGCAGGACGGGGAGAGGCATTGGCAGAACTGGGCAGCCTGCTGAGCCACACCCGGGAAGCCCACATGGGAAAGTGGGGGTTGCTTCCCAAGTGAGGCTCCAGTCAGCCCTGAGAGAGAGGCCTGTGCGGGGCCCGAGTGAGGCTCCGGTCAGCCCGAGAGAGGGTCCTGCTCCAGGCAGGAGCCTTATGGATGCTTGAGTCCAGAGGAATGGTGTGTCTGCTCCCTGAGAAATAACCCGGAATAACGGTGAAGCCTGGGGCCTGCTTGGTCCGTGTGATGGGGCAGCAAGAATCCTAGGCTGCTGGTTCTATCATCCTGTAGCTGTTTATCCCCAGCCAAGTTGCTTGAACTCTCTGCGCCAAAGAAGGCGCAGGTCTGCCTAACTGCACGGCAGGGGCGTTGTAGGAATCAGGCAGGGGGCAGGTGTGCACGCCCTTCATAAATGACGGTGGGAGGGATTCTCTTGTCACTGCTGGGACTCTTTTGAACTCCTTCCTTAAAAATTTCCTATTCATCCTGCGTCCCTTTTCCAGAGAGCGAAACCAAGTCCAAGGGCTCCGGGGACCCCCCCCTTCCCTCGGTTTCCTGATGGACCTTAGCTTCCTTTGCTTGCCTTCCTCCCCAGGTCGACAAGGGGGACTCCCTGGCCCTGAACCCTGCCGGCGGCCCCGGCCATGGTGAGGCCGATGGCCCCATCAGCTTGGACGCGCCGGACGCGGCCCCGGACCCCCAGCGGACCAGGGCGGCCGTCGAGCACCTGCAGCAGAAGATCCTGAAGATCACGGAGCAGATCAAGATCGAGCAGGAGGCGCGGGACGACAACGTGGCGGAGTACCTGAAGCTGGCCAACAACGCCGACAAGCAGCAGGCGTCCCGCATCAAGCAGGTGTTTGAGAAGAAGAACCAGAAGTCGGCGCAGACCATCGCCCAGCTGCACAAGAAGCTAGAGAACTACCGCCGGCGCCTGAGGGAGATCGAGCAGAACGGGCCGTCGCGGCAGCCCAAGGACGTGCTGCGGGACATGCAGCAGGGCCTCAAGGACGTGGGCGCCAACGTGCGCGCGGGCATCAGCGGCTTCGGGGGCGGCGTGGTGGAGGGCGTCAAGGGCAGCCTCTCGGGCCTCTCGCAGGCCACGCACTCCGCCGTGGTATCCAAGCCCCGGGAGTTCGCCAGCCTCATCCGGAACAAGTTCGGCAGCGCCGACAACATCGCGCACCTGAAGGACCCCCTGGACGACGGGCCCCCCGAGGAGGCGGCCCGGGCGCTGAGCGGCAGCGCCACGCTCGTGTCCAGCCCCAAGTACGCCAGCGACGACGAGTGCTCCAGCGCCAGCGCCAGCTCGGCGGGCGCGGGCAGCAACTCGGGGGCCGGGCCCGCCGCCGCCGCCGCGCCCGGGAGCCCCAAGTCCGGCCCGCTGTACGGGGCCCCCGGCAACGTGGACGCTGTGCTGGAAGAGCTGCGGGAGATCAAGGAGGGCCAGTCGCACCTGGAGGACTCGATGGAGGACCTGAAGGCGCAGCTGCAGAGGGACTACACCTACATGACCCAGTGCCTGCAGGAGGAGCGCTACAGGTGCGTGCGCCGCCCCGCCCCGCCCGCGAGAGGGGCCGGATTTCAGGTTCAGTGGTGGAAGCAGACGCAGCATCTCCCAGCGGCCTGGGCTGCCGGAAGGGGCCAGGAGGAGGCCCGCGGGAGCCTTCCACCAGCTTCCAGGGCGATTGGAAGATAGGATGACGGGGCCTCTGGAAAGAGCGTTGTGGCATCCCTACTTGATTACATGGTGGTGTGCAAAAGGGGAAACCGAGGCAGGGGCCAGCTTCTTATCTGGAGAGACTCTGGCTAAGAGCACTGACCCCAGAGCCAGGTTACCTGGGTTTGGATCCCAGCTCTACTCTGCCCACTCTTTACCTTGGACAAAGTACGTGCTCTCTGCACCTGGTGTCCTCATCTGTGAAGCGGGAATAACGTGAATCCCAGCTCACAGGGTTTATGACGACCGCGCCCTGTGCGGGTATCTGGCGCGGTCCGTGTGAACGTCCGGCCGGAGCTCTCGAGCCAGCCTGAGATCAGCTGGAGCCCCCACCCCCTCCCCCCGCTGGCCCTGCTTCTGCTCTGCACCTTGCGCGTGGCGTTGGGCACTTGTTCCTTGGGATCCTTAGAGAGTTTTTCTTTAGATAGCACTTTTCCTCCTTGACATATTTGAAAAAGGTTTGGAAAATGGGAGGAGAAACCTGCCTGAAAACTCAGTGCCCCCACGTAACAGTCATCCTCTGATTTCTGTGCCTTTGGGACAGGGATTGTGCGTCTGGGTCCCTGTCCCCAGGGGAGCACCTTAGCCCAGGCCCAGGGCCCAGGCTGTGGGCAGTCAGGCCCCAACCCTCCTTCCATGAGCTCTGTGCTCTCAGGCAGTCCCCAGTCCCTCCGGGCCTCAGTCTCTCGGATGTAACGTGCAGATGGTGCTAGTCCTTATCCGAAGGTTTGTAAGGAGGACCCCAGGAGGCAATGTAGCTAAAGTGCCTAGCACAGAGCCCGCCTCTAAGAAGAGCTGTGTGTATACATGTGTGTGCTAAGTCGCTTCAGTTGTGCCCAACTCTGTGACTTTACTGAGCTTCCCTGGTGGCTCAGAGGTTAAAGCATCTGCCTCCAATGCGGGAGACCTGGGTTCAATCCCTGGGTTGGGAAGACCCCCTGGAGAAGGAAATGGCAACCCACTCCAGTATTCTTGCCTGGAGAATCCCATGGACAGAGGAGCCTGGTTGGCTATAGCCCACGGGGGTTGCAAGGAGTCAGACACGACTGAGCGACTTGACCTTGACCTCTGTCTATGGGATTCTCCAGGCAAGAGTACAGGAGTAGGTTGCCATTTCCTTCTCCAGGGGATCTTCCCAGCCCAGGGATTGAACCCACGTCTCTTATGTCTCCTGCACTGGCAGGCGGGTTCTTTACCACTAGCACCTGGGAAGTCTGCTGTGTAGATAGTAGCTTTCTTGTTGCCTGTTAAAATTGGACGGGTCTGGACACAGAGGGTGGATTGAGTCCTTGTTGAGAATGAGTGACATTGACCCTAGGGGAGGAGATGGGGAACTTGGGGAGCCAGGGTTGGTGTTACACATTCTCCCTCTGCCAGGTACGAGCGGCTGGAGGAACAGCTCAATGACCTGACCGAACTTCACCAGAATGAGATGACCAACCTGAAGCAGGAGCTGGCCAGCATGGAGGAGAAGGTGGCCTACCAGTCCTACGAGAGGGCCCGGGACATCCAGGTACATCAGCCCCGAGAGGAAGCTGGGAGTGGGCTGCTTCCGCCCCTTCCCCTTAATCAAGACTTCGACTTCCCCTCAGCCTCTCCAAATAGTCAGCATGAAAGGACTGGGGCCCCTAGCTGCAGCTGACCACCCTCTGGAGGGGGGCGCCCTGGGCATCATCACCTCCCGAGGTGCAGGAGGGGTTCGGACTGGAGGTCTCCCCACCCTAAGCTCGCCCGCCCCTGTGCCCCTGCAGGAGGCCGTGGAGTCCTGCCTGACCCGGGTCACCAAGCTGGAGCTCCAGCAGCAGCAGCAGCAGGTGGTGCAGCTGGAGGGCGTGGAGAACGCCAACGCGCGGGCCCTGCTGGGCAAGTTCATCAGCGTGATCCTGGCGCTCATGGCCGTGCTGCTGGTGTTCGTGTCCACCGTCGCCAGCTTCATCACGCCGCTCATGAAGACCCGCCTGCGCGTCTCCAGTACTGCCCTCCTGGCCCTCGTCCTCCTCCTGCTCTGGAAGCACTGGGACTCCCTCACCTACCTCCTGGAGCACGTGCTGCTACCCAGCTGAGGGCCCCGTGCTCCCCTCAGCTCCCTGCTGGCCCCTGCTGCACCGGGGAGGGGGGACCCTGGGGCTCCTGAGTCTGTGGGGCGTCTTCACGTGTCCAGTTTGACCTCCTGCCCAAACTGTCCGTCCTGGCGACTTCTGCCCCCTTCTCTGTGTGTGCTTCTTCTCTCTGATGCCTTTTCTTTGTTGGCCTGAAGGGAGCGTCAAGTGTAGCCCCCGCAGGAGGTGGGGGAGATGCCTGTGGCCACGGGGAGCTAAGGACCCGGATGGACTGTTTGGATCGTTGAGAGTCACAGCAGGACTTCTGAAGGCGGAAGAGAGCTTTCCTGGCGGGGAGCCCACGCTGGAGGCAGCTCCAGCCCCGGCTCGTGGAGATGGTCGGGATGAAGGCAGGCGCACCGGTGGCCTCCCTGGCCCAGGAGGCTCTCAGCTCACCCCTCCCTCCTCCAGGGCTGGGTCCTGGGTGCGGCCCTTCTGGGATCTGAGGATGCCGGCTCCGCAGGCCGGGTGGGTGCGGCTTTGGGTTTGTGTTTGCCCTCTTCTTTCTGCTGGTCACTGGATCTGCTCTTCAGGGAAGGCGCCCCTGGGGGCCCCAAGCCTCAGCCCAGGCTCTTAGGGCTTTATTTATTTATTTATTTGTTCCTTGGTACCTTGTCCTGAGCTCCAGGCAGAGGTCCCCTGCCCGCCTCCTGGGTGCCCTCTGTGAAGCCAGGGCCGCTTGGCCGTCGGGCACTTCCGTCGGTTTAGCTCTGGGTAGTCCCGGCTGGGGGTGGGGCCAGCCTCTTTTATACGTCTGTTCATTTTCTATGTGTGTGCTCGTGTTGGGGGAGGTCGTTGTGGCTGTATTTTTTAAGGCTCTGGAGTGTTGTGTGTGGTTTCTCTCCACATCCCAGTCTCCCCAGGGGCACTTCCGAGAAGAGAGGGGATCTCTCACCAAAGGAGAGAGAACCTCTTGGGAACAGGGGAGGGGAGTGCCTGCCAGTTGCTGTGGACCTTCCCGAGAAATAAATCCTCCAGATTTTCAAACCACCCTGTCTAGTGTTGGTCATTAGGCTGTTTCTGTGGAAACCACTGAGTTGCTCCCAACACTCAAGAGTTCTGGGTAACACAGACTAAGCCTCACCTGTGGGCCCAAGGCCTTCTTCCTTCCTCTCGGGTCTGACATCGGACAGATCCAGCCTTCCCGTTTGCTTTCTGTAGCTGAAGCGCTGGCCTTGGTGATAGGGAGGTGAGATGGTGCCCACCCTGTCTGGCCCCCACTGCTTTCTGGGAGGAGAATCAGAGAGAAGCCACCGGAGGCCCAGAGGACAGCGGTCACGCTCAGGCACGGCCACAAGAGGGCAGCAGTGTCCTTACTCAGCGCTTCTTGGGTGTCAGTCCCAGAGAGGAGCATCGGTTGGAGTTGACTTGGCCTTTTATTAATGCTGTGTGGCCAGAGCAGAGGTTCGCAGGCTCACAAGGAGCCGGAGCATAGAGGCCAAGCCCTGAGTGTCTGCCCTGACAGGGAAGGGCACCCGCAGAAGGCTCAGGATTCCCAGCTGGAGACCTGTGGGAGCTTGGTGGGCCCACTTGAGTCCCCTTTGTGTCAGCAGGAGACGCCCCCAGCTTCATGGAAGTGGGAGGGGTGTAGCGAAAGCACCCCCGACCCCCGAGACCTGGCTTATAGTCAGTGCTCCGTGGCCAGTTCCCGTCTCTCTGGGCCTCAGTTTCTGCACCTGTAACATGGGTGGATTAAGGGCTCTGACATCTGTGGTTCTGAAGGTCTGAGAAGTCAAGTCACAGCTGTACCCATGGCCGTGGGCTTCAGGGGCCTTTAGGGGTGAGGGACTGTGCCCTTAATTGGATCAGAGTAAGTGCTGGGCTGGCACCTCCAGGAGGGCAGCCGGACGGCTCAGCTTCACCTGTAAACAGGCAGGAGTCTCACCCGGTGACCTTACAGGGCCTTCCAACAATGCCATTCCTGGGCCCCGCACCCACCTTCTCTTCCAGCCACACATGCACCTCCCTTGGGGCCATGGGCTGCTGGGCCAGGAACCCGCATTCCTGGGCCCCAGGTGGGGGGTGGCTGCCGACATTTCACACATTCCTCCCCAAGGTCAGGCGCCTTCTCTGCACTGGTTCTTCAATGCCACTGCCAGCCGCGGTCCACGCTGAGCGGGTGCGGGGGTGGGAGGGCCGTTCTCAGCAGATCCTGAGGCCGCAAAGCAAACAGCCTGAGGAGGGGGACAGCACCCGCCTACAGAGCCCTCTTCTGCAAAAGAGAGGAACTGGCAGGCCTCATGTTCCCCCTTTGTGACAAGGGGCTTCGCGCAAAGCCCAGCCTGACCAGGGGTTGTTTCCTTCTGACGGTCACTGCCCTTCTGTGTTTACGTCTGAGCCTCTCTGCGCTCCGTAAACAGTGGCTGGGTTGCACCTGCCTCCCCTGCCCAGGCTCACAGGGTGAGACGCTGAATCAGGGCCCACTGTCCTCTGGACTGCAGAACAGCAGGCAGCCTTTGTCCCAGGTCGCATGTCCTCTCAGCCCCAAGCCCCACACTGCGGTTCGGAGGGCTCAGCCTGGCCGGCACATTCCCGNGAGTGTCTGCCCTGACAGGGAAGGGCACCCGCAGAAGGCTCAGGATTCCCAGCTGGAGACCTGTGGGAGCTTGGTGGGCCCACTTGAGTCCCCTTTGTGTCAGCAGGAGACACCCCCAGCTTCATGGAAGTGGGAGGGGTGTAGCGAAAGCACCCCCGACCCCCGAGACCTGGCTTATAGTCAGTGCTCCGTGGCCAGTTCCCGTCTCTCTGGGCCTCAGTTTCTGCACCTGTAACATGGGTGGATTAAGGGCTCTGACATCTGTGGTTCTGAAGGTCTGAGAAGTCAAGTCACAGCTGTACCCATGGCCGTGGGCTTCAGGGGCCTTTAGGGGTGAGGGACTGTGCCCTTAATTGGATCAGAGTAAGTGCTGGGCTGGCACCTCCAGGAGGGCAGCCGGACGGCTCAGCTTCACCTGTAAACAGGCAGGAGTCTCACCCGGTGACCTTACAGGGCCTTCCAACAATGCCATTCCTGGGCCCCGCACCCACCTTCTCTTCCAGCCACACATGCACCTCCCTTGGGGCCATGGGCTGCTGGGCCAGGAACCCGCATTCCTGGGCCCCAGGTGGGGGGTGGCTGCCGACATTTCACACATTCCTCCCCAAGGTCAGGCGCCTTCTCTGCACTGGTTCTTCAATGCCACTGCCAGCCGCGGTCCACGCTGAGCGGGTGCGGGGGTGGGAGGGCCGTTCTCAGCAGATCCTGAGGCCGCAAAGCAAACAGCCTGAGGAGGGGGACAGCACCCGCCTACAGAGCCCTCTTCTGCAAAAGAGAGGAACTGGCAGGCCTCATGTTCCCCCTTTGTGACAAGGGGCTTCGCGCAAAGCCCAGCCTGACCAGGGGTTGTTTCCTTCTGACGGTCACTGCCCTTCTGTGTTTACGTCTGAGCCTCTCTGCGCTCCGTAAACAGTGGCTGGGTTGCACCTGCCTCCCCTGCCCAGGCTCACAGGGTGAGACGCTGAATCAGGGCCCACTGTCCTCTGGACTGCAGAACAGCAGGCAGCCTTTGTCCCAGGTCACATGTCCTCTCAGCCCCAAGCCCCACACTGCGGTTCGGAGGGCTCAGCCTGGCCGGCACATTCCCGTGGCTTCAGCCACCCAGGATAGGGGCCGGGGCTCCAGTAGCACTTGGCGGGTAGCTGGCCGGCCTGGAGCTGGCTTGTTTGCTGTGTCAGCTGCATGGAGACCGTGGAGCTGCAGCAGGTGCAGCCTGGGCCAAGACCAAAGGCCTCTGACGGTAGGAGGCAGAGGGTGGCCGCCTAACCCTCACCACGCAGAGCTACTCTAGGCTGATTCCAGGGTGGGGGAAGAGGGGAGCTGTAGCCAGGGCGCCTGCTGGATCAGTGTGGCAGGGCCCTCAGGTGGGGTCAGCTTTCCCATGTAAGAGCCTGGGCCTTGGCGCCTGCAGATCTGGGCTCAAATCCAGCACCACCACTCAGGTTAGACCAGGTCCGCGGTGTCTCCGTTAGCCTCCTCCTCTGCCCATAGGAACGCAAACGATACCTGGCTCGCAGGTTTGGGGTGCGGGGGAGAAGACATTCTGTGTGTCCAGACCTTAGTCTGGTGCCTAGAATATGAGAAAGGACTAATCCGAGGTAGTTATGACTCCTTCTCCTTCCTGAAGTCAAGGGACGTTCAAGTGCAGAACTGCGCGAGAGACGTCTACAGCAGACCCCACGATACAAGCGAGGCCAAGGACTAAGGAGATCGTGGCCTTCAACTCCTGAAGACCCAGTAGGGGAGCTCACAGCTCCCCTTCCCCGGTAGCTGAGAACCTGCTTATTCCAGACACCTTTACCCTAAGACCTACAGACAAATCCAGTCCCAAGGAACCAGGCCCCAGCCTGAGCCGGGACTAGGTGAGGCCTGCCTGGCCCAGGTCCTGTGAGTGTGGGGGCCCCTGCCTCCCCCAGACCAGGGGGTCCTGGTGTGCACTTGAGAATCCGCATCTGGAGGCCCAGGTTTAAGTGGACGCTCAGCTACTCAGCACTAGCTATGAGGTTGCAGGCTTCTGTCCTCTTGTCTGAAATAAGGACGCCTGGGCTGGCCAAGGGGCAGGGTGCTCGTGAGGCTCAGAGAAGATGTGAAATGTGGGTGTCTGCCCTCCAGGTTCCCAATCTCTCCCTGAGGCAGACGCCTGTAGGGGTGCTGCTGGGCCATCTGGGGTCCCCCACGGAGAAGGGCTCTGACCTGCTCTGGGGCAGGGCTTGAGAAGGTGACCGGCGGTGGCCTTCAGGCTGACGCGTTGCAGCCACCCTCCCAGCGGAGCAGGAAGGAGGAGGCCCGGCCTCCACCTGGAGTGCTGAGACAGGAGAGGGGAGGGAGGGGAGGCTGGACTTGCCACAGCACATCCAGACCTGCCGGCAGGACCTGAGTCATCCAGCCGGCCGCAAGGACAGTCCAGGCTGGGGATGCCAGCGCTGCTTCCCAGTGTGGGTCCTCCCCGAGGTTTGCACCCCCCCCGCAGCCCATCCCTGGGGCCCCACCTCCCAAAGCTAACTGTCCTGGGCCCAGGGGTGCTGGACCGGCCACTCTGGCCATGACCCTGCCTCCGGGGAGCCACCCACTCATTGGCTCTGCTTCCACAGGAGATTTCACAAGCTCTGGGTGTCTCCCTGGGACAGCAGGCCACCAGGGGTCCCCAAGGAAAGCTCTGACCTGCTCCGGGACAGGCCTGGGCAGGGCTTGAGAAGGGACAGCAGGGGCCCTCAGGCAGAAGCGTTGGAGCCAGCCTCCCAAAGGAGCTGGGAGCTGCCTTGCTGCCCACCAGCTTCCCAGCCAGAAAGATCTTTGATTGCCTTGTTCTTAGAGCAATTTCAATGCACTGCTGGTAAGACCAGAGTAAAGGCTTTAGAAAGATCTAGCTCTCCAGCTGGTCTGAGCGCTCTGATCTCTGGGCTCCTAAGGAAGGCCGAATTCTCTTGGTGCTGCTTTCTTGGGTCCCTTTGTTCTTTTTCGAGTTGAGCCCAGGCCCAAGCACTCAGAGTTGAGATGGAGGTGAGGAGGAGAGGACTTCCCACGAAGCTGGGCCTTAAAAAAACTCATGCAAGAGACAGGTCACCAGCACAGACCTGTCGTGTATCTCAGTCTCGTCCCCTCCTCATCTTCTCAGCCAGGCAGGGCCAGGCAGGGCCAGGCAGGGCCAGGCAGGGCTGGAGAGACCTGGGAAATGGCGGCACACGTGCTGAGAAAGAAGGGGCTGGGCAGGGATCCTGTTCCTTCCTCTCCGTTTGCTGGTCTTGGAGCTCCTATCACAGTTGGATTCCAGGTGGGTGGCCCCCAGTTTCCCTGAGCCTTGGGTTCAGTGAAATTTAAGAAGCGCAGTTTTGAACACCTACTCTGTGCCAGGCACTGGAGACAAAAAGGAAAGCAAGATAGGGTCCATATCCATAGGGAGCCCACGGCCTAGTGTGCAGACACAGACGTGCACACACATGCGCCCACACACGCGCGCGGGCACACACGCACACACTCACACACATGCGCACAGGCACACACAGAGGCAGGAAGAGAGAAACGCTGCAGCAGAGCTGGGGTGGGGGGAGGCCCAGGGAGTGAGAGCTCTACTCTGATGGGGAACTTTGAAGAGGATTCTCTGAACCCGGGACAAGCTAAGGGCAAGAACACCCGTCAGGCAAGAGGCAAGCAGGAGGAGTGTCCTGTAGCGGATGGTTTCGGTCAGGCCCTGGTTTCGCAGGTGAGGCAGAGGCTTCACGGAAGGCTTGCAGGAATGTGCAGTGTTTCAGGCATCATACTGCCAACCCTCACCCCGGAGGGCAGATCACCTGGGAAGGGGGCTTCTAAGGCCACTCCAGGGAGAAGGAGCAGAAAGAGGGGAAGGGAACCCCACTCCAGAACTTCTGAGGCTTGGGGGTCTCAGCGGGGTTGTCTGTGCTTGGAAGTGAGAGGGAAGGCGCGGGGAGTTTGGGGAGATAAGGCAGGGAGAGCTGGGACAATCTGGAAAACTAGGAACCTGGGGGCTCACGTTCAACTATACTGTGTGGTACTGGGAATATCACGCAGACTTTCTGGGCTTTAGGGTCCCTGTCTTCACACAAATGGAGAATTTAGGATGGAGAGACTGACATGAGAGATTCAGAATGTGTCTCTGTGAAGCAGATTCGAGTGGTGGAGGGGAGGGCTGATTTGGGCGCGGTCTGTGAGCAGGAACGCAGGCAGACAGGAGTCAGGAGACTAGTGCTCCAGCCCTAGGGTCCTAACTGCTGATGCCCAGGGTGGGTGGGGGGCGTCTGAGGGTGCGTGGGAGACCCGGGTTGGCCCTGAAGTCTCTCACGGCCTCCCTCTTACCTCCCCCTGGCGGGGGGGATTCTCCGTGCGGCAGCTCTAAGATCAAAAAGGAGGTGGCTTCCATGCGCTGTCATCTGCTCAGGTATGATTTTGAGGGCGTGGGGAGGCCCCACCCTGGCCCAAAGCCATGGCAATATCAATCCCTTTTCTTAGCCAGGAACTCACAGCTCACAATGCTTTTTGTGTGCATGGATTAATTTTATCTCCATCATAACCCTAGAGGGTGACTAGAGAGATGTCATAAGACTCCACTTACAGATAGCAAACCAAGCCTCAGAAGGGTGAGGGGAACTTACTCGTGGACACAGCTGGTGAATGGCAGCCCCAGGACAAACCCAGGCTTGCTGACAATGCCACTGCCTGTAATTGAAACCTGATACCCACAGTCAGCTTCTTACAAGTTGCTTCTTACAAGTACAAATGCAGGTGCCCCTAGGAGGAGTAAACCTTGAGCCCTTCACATGTTAGTATGAATTAGTTTATCCCTCAGAGCACTTTATTTACTCTGCCAGAGGAAAAAAAAAAGGTTAGGGTTTGAGAGACAATGGAAAAAACATTTCCAAGAAGGAAGAAAGGGAAAATTTTTTTTCTACAAATTTCATTGACTTTCTATTTTTCCCCAGCTTGAGTCCTTTGAGGCACAGAGCTTATTACCAACCCCAGAGGGAAAACGCTAGGGAAGATCCAAAGAGACGGTGTATTCATCTGTTCAACAAAGGTCTTTATGTCAGAGATGGAAGATACCGAGGTGAATTAGACAAACTCTTTCCCTATGAACATTTCAAAATCTATCCAGAAAGATGGAGGTAAATATAGGTAAATGTCAATAGAGCTCAGCAACTGCTACAATGAAGCTATGATCTAAGAAGGAGCATCTAGCTGCCAGAGGAGAGCTGGGTTAGCAAAGTTCTCATCCCTTGATGACACACCTTTCATCACATACGTTTCGCCCATGCCCCGGAAGCCTTCCAGCCAGACAGTCCTTTCTGTCACCTAAGTCCCTCTTGCTCAGCAGTGCCCAGTACTCCTGGCCATTGCCCAGTTATCCTAGCCTGTGACTTCAGCAGCTAAGTGAGGGCCGTGAGGCCTTCATGAAATCTCTAGCCAATGCTCCCATTATATAGATGTGGAAACTGAGGGCCAGAAAGGGGCAGTGACTTGCTCGAGATGGCCACAGTGAGGTGCAGCTGAGTCTGAGTTCTCACTGCAGATGACACACACACCTGGAAGGGTCTGACTGAGGAACCCCTGTACTCTGTACAGGGTCAGAGAAGGAACCTTAGGTGCCTGAGGGAGGCAGAGGGGGTCCAGACTCCACCTGACTAGAGGAAGCACTCCAGACAGGGAGGAGAGGGAAGGTGGGAAGAAGGCCCTTGTCAGGAGGGGTTTGGATGGGGACAGGACAGAAAGCTTGCTTCCGAAGCCCAGCATCATCATCCACTGTCTGTCTTACTGAACCCTCGAAATCCAGGCCTATTTAAGTTAAATGTAAATTAATAAAAATTTGATAAAATTAAAAATTCATTTCCTCCGCTGCACTGGCCACATTTCAAGTCTCAGGAGCCACATGCAGACGGTGCCTGCCGTACTAGGCAGCACGGATGGGGCACATTTCCATCACGGCAGGGGTGCTGTTCTAGACACTACATGTGCAATTTCATTTAAATAGCATTTCCTGAAGATCATTAATACATGTTTGTTGTAGAAAATTGGAGAAAACTCCAAAACAGAAGATGCCATCCACCCACTTTTATTCTCTCTTTAAAAAGAAAATTCAAATAATGCACAGATGGTATAAAAAGTGCAAACAGTATGAGGGCAGAGAGAATAAAAATGTCCCTTGCCGGAGCAAAGCCCTGGGGTCAGCTTGGGACACTTTGCTCCCTAGTCTGGTTTTCCTCCGCCCCAGGCTCAGGAACACGGAGGGGCCGCTTTAACCACAGGGCAGCCATTGCGCTGGCTTTGCCTCCAGCAGACTTCCGGCGCCCCGCTACCACTAACCGGAAGTGCTGCCGGCCCTGACCCAGCGCCCTCCCAGTGGCCCCTGCTTTGGACCCGGAAGCCCCTCTCTCGTCTTCCCTCACCTAGCTCTGCGCCCTGACGCCTCATCAAGGCCTGGGGCGGGGGTGCTGCGGCCTTTCCCTCACTTGACCCGTCATCTCTCCCAGCCATCCTGGGGGGAAAGGAACAGAATAGTAGGGCGGCCCAGAGCGCAGGCCCTGGGATCAGACTGTCGCGGGTGATGTCCCAGCTCTACCGCTCACGGGGTTCCCAGGATCCTGACGGCGGATGTGACCTCTGAGCCTGTTTTCTCATCTGAAGGTTGGAGACAGCGTTCACCTCAGAGGGTTCCTGTGAGAGTTCCGTGAGACGCTAGATGGGTGCTGAAGTACATTCTGCATTTCGAGATGCTAAGCAACTGTCATTTTGCAGGTGAGAAAACTGAGACTCAATGAAACCTAGACACGGGTCAAGTTCCTGCTGGTAGGAGGTGGCAGGAACCGGGGTTCTTTTTTTTTTTTTTTCCTGAGCTTCTTTAGCCATGGACTTTATTGTTTGAATATTTGCAATTATTATCCTATACACAAACGTTAATTTCTTACAAAACTCTGTATTCCATATTGTAGGTCACTTCACTCTTCATTTATGTCACATTTCCATTAAGAGCTATTTCCCCAAGTCACAATCTGCCTGATTGTGTGTGTTGTCGTCGTTCAGCTGCTAAGTTGTGTACGACTCTGCGATGCCATAGACTAGCCCACCGGGCTCATCTGTCCATGACATTTTCCAGGCAAGAATACTGGAGTGGGTGGCCATTTCCTTCTCCAGGAACCGGGGTTCTGACCTCGTGTGTCTGGCTCCGGGGCCCACCCTGCTGTCCCCACAGGCCACCCCTCTCTTTTGCCCCTTGGAGCACCTTCACATAGGCCCACAGAGAAGCAAAGAAGCAAGGATGACAGCAGCAGAGCTGTATGGTGGCCCCACCCCTCAGGCTTTTCCGCGGTCAGAGGCTGCCCGGCCCCGAGGACAGCAGTCCTCCCCGCAGCAGACTCAGCAGCCTGCTGCTGGCGTCTGCTCTCTGAGGGCCTCAGTGTCTCCGAACATATAACTGCCCATCATTCTGCACTTTCGGGACCTCCAACCCCAGGAGGCCTCAGGAACCCAGACTCGCCTGAAGGTGCGAGGCCTGCCCGCCCCTCAGAGCAGATCAGGCCCTAGTGAGGGGCCAACCAACGCTTACCTCGTTCACCCCGGGCTCCCCCGGGGCCCTGAGGCGGGGCGCGGCGCTCAACAGGCCTGCTTGATGAGAGCAAGTTTGGAAGGAGGTTTGGGATGGGTGTGGTGGAGAGGGCGCACCGGGCAGGCTCAGGTGTGGTCACCAGAGAAGGGGCACGCCCGCCAGCTTCCTCGGTTGTGCCAGACGGGCCAGGCAGCTTCTCCCACAGGCTGCGCCCCTGGGCTGCCCTGTGTGACCCCCGCCCTTCGTGAAGAGTGGCGGAGGTGGACACACTCCCCTCAACACGGTCCAGGGCCCTGCCCTGCTGGGTGGTGGGTGAGGAGGGGCCCCAAAGCTGTGAGGCCAGGCGTGGCAGACCTGTCCTCACAGGCCCAGCTGGCCAGAGGCCTCGTCTGCCCCAGCCACCCTCCCCCAGAGGCAGCAGGAGCAGACAATAGCCATGGGTGACTCACCAATGAGCCATCTTCCATCCCCACCCCCGGCCTGGCCCAGGACATCCCAGCCTGTCTGTCAAGGGGGCTGGAGACTAGTCCCTTCCTCTGTCCCCACCCAGCCGCCCTCTGGAGAACATCAGGCTTGAGGAGGGAGGGATTCGAGTGCAGGGGATCCAGGCAGTTAGAGAAGAATTCATTTGTGAAAGCAGACACAGGATCCCAGATCTGGTCTGCTTTTCCCTGCCCTGCCCCTTCTCGCCTCTACAAGGCGACACCAACTCTCCCTGAATCCCAGAGAAGGAGTGGTCATTGTCTCTTCTTCTGGGATAGAGCCTGGACCCCACAATTTATTCCCTTCCGCGAGACCAAATAAGTGGAGAGCTCCAGTCTGTCTCCTCCCTGAAGGACTGAACTCACTGTTAAAAAATATTTTCTTTTGCTGAGTTTCTATCTGCCTCCCTATAGAATCCACTAGATACTATTTCAAGAATTTAATATCCACTCCCAGTCTTCCTCTACTCTATAACTCTTTGCTCTCAACCAAAGTCATTCCTCCTAGAAGACTGGATTTAAAACATTTTGACACCTTGGCCTATGTCCTCTGGAATCCTTTCCATTTATCTGCTTTTTTCTTGTAACATGGTCTCTAGAATGGTACTTGGCTTTCCAAAATCAGGCCAGCACAGAGAATAGTACAGAATCATCACCGCCTAAATTTTGGCATGATGTAGATCCCATGAGCTCTATCATCTTGCTGGTCTGCATTGAACTTGGGGTCAGCAGACACCTCGTTGGCGATTTTGGACTCACGTGGCTGTTTAGCCATGTCCATGTTGAGTGGGTACACAGGTCACCCAGCCTGTGTGACTGTGGCCTCCAATGATTTGGAGGCCCCTCTGCCTTTTTGGGTCAGGGTTCCCTGGCAGAATATCTCCAGGGATGAAGCCCAAGGTTCAGGTAATGGCTCTCAACAGATCTTCATTGTGGACTCTCTTGAGGGTCTGATGAAAAACTCGGCACCCTCTTCCCAGAAAATGTACACTCCAAATGACACCAGGACTCCCTGAAGAACATCTGGATCCCGGGTTAGGAATCCCCAGCTGGAAGATGGTGCCTGAAAAATAAACTCTGAGATAGCCTTCCTTTTCTAACTGTGGGGTCTGAGGGTTCCCACAAGTTAATAGACTCACACCAGTGCTGCGCTTTACAGCTCACAAAGCATGTTCATACATATGGCCTCAGACAGACCCTAGAGTACAGATTGCGTGCTAAATTGCCTCAGTTATATCCGATTCATTGCGACACTGTGGACCATAGCCCACCAGGCTCCTCGTCCATGGGATTCTCCAGGCAAGAATACTGGTGTGGGTTGCCATTTCCTCCTGCAGGGGATATTCCTGACCCAGGGATCAAACCCACGTCCCATGTCTCCTGCATGGGCAGACGGGTTCTTTACCACTAGCGCTACCTGGGAAGCCCAGAGTACAGATTACAATTGAATAAACAGGAGGTCAGGGTCCAGGGACTTGACTAAGGTCTTGTAGACAATCTGGGCAGAGTCAACACGCTCCTACTCACACGGGGCCTCAGAAGAGCCCACACAGTCTGTCCACCAGCAGGAAAGACATAACAGAGAAGCGGCTGCACTTGGCCACAGGGAAGACTGGTCCTGACTGGTCCTGACGGGTCCAGCGGGCTCCCACCGCTGCTCCGGGAAGACACACCCAGCTGTCTCCATGCTGAGCTGTGCTTCTCACAACCTCCATCCTGGCAAAGCAGCGCCAGGCTGTGGCCTGAGGGAGAAGAGAGACAAGGGCAGAAACCAGGCCTGGAGCCTGAACCCCAGGAACCCAGTGGACCGGGAAAGAGCCTTTGGACCCTACCTTTCCCTGGGGTACAGACACTTGGGCAGATCAGATGGGCCTGGGAGGGAGTGGGAGTCAGGACTCAGAGAATACCTGAGGGACTAAGGTTTGCATATAGGCACCAGACAACTATTTGAGGTCAGGTTTAAGGAATTCCGGCTCCCCTAAAACACCTCCACTTGACCCAGTAAACTCCTCAGCCTGCAACACTCAGCTCAGTCCCTCCAAGAAGCTTCCCCGCCTTGCCTGTGATGCAGGGCCTGCTCCAGCCCTGTGTTCACACCCTCCTCAGGCACTGTCTGGTCACTAACTGATCCCTGAAATGGCCTGCCCCAGCAGGCCGGGGCTCTGGATCAGCATCTCCCCTGGCCCCTGGCAACAGGGGCTCAATGCATGTTATTCAGTAAGCTAGACACCAGAAACAAGGAACCATCTTTGTCTCTACCGGTTGTGTGACTTCAGGTTGGGTTCTAAACCTCCAGGGTCAAAGAAGGCCAGCCCTGCTCACACACGCCCCTTTAATCAGAAGCCAGTAATGGCCTTTAGAAACCCTCTCAAGAAGCGTCTGACAGTTTTTCCCAGGCTGGCATGGGGTGAGGGAGAAGGTTCAAGAAAGAAAACTGTCATTTTTATGTCTTTCTCCAAGCTAGGATTTTCCTTTGCTCCAAACAACCAGCAGAGATGTGTAGGGAGAGAAAGGGTCTGGAACTTGGGAGCATTGCTCTGCAGGCCTCTGGGCAGTTCTCCATCCTCAGCTGGCTTGCAGCCTGGCCTGGGCTGGTGGTTGCTGAGGCAGAGGTCCAGGTTTGCAGTGGGTGGATGACTCTTAGCACAATGAATTCATAAATTTGTGTCAGTTTTATACACCTGTCTTCTCTACTGGATTTCCTCCACTGCTCTGGAGTGCAGGAATCACATTTTATCCAAATTAAGATCCTCAAGGCCAGATACAATGCCAAGTACACAGTAGGTGTTCAGTTACATAGTTAAAGGCCATTTGAAAAAAAAAGCATCATAACCTCCCTGCTAGTCTTATCTCTGGGGCACCCTTGCCTCTCTTTATGGAAAGAGCTTCTTAAAGTTTCCCCATGCTGATGTGAGGAGGAACCTGTGACTGGCCTCCAGTCTCTTAGCTGGAGGGGTGGGCCTTTCTCCCCTGGGCTGCTCCTGAGACTAACTCTCTGTTTCTGTTTATTTCTAGCCCCAAATATGCCTCTTGGGTTTTCCTGCCACCTGGCCTGACACCCCAACCACCCCAGCTGCATCTCTGCACAGCCCCACCCAGACACGAAGGTTCACCCCTGGCTTCCTGACCGCACTCAGCCCTATGGCAGCCACAGCTATTTTTAGCAGATCTAAGTGACCTCACTGCCTCCTGTTTTTGACATCCTCCAGAGACCTCAGTCCTCGCCTGCCCCCACCCAGCCTTCACCCGGCCAGCATCACTTCCTCCCTTTAACAACAACACGATGCTGAGTTTCACTTTCCTTTGCTTTTGCCCATCCTGCAGCTGCCTGGGTGTCCTCCTGGAGGCTGAGTGAACCTCAGGCCAGCCCAGGAAGATTTTGCTGCTCGAACCTGCTCCGGGCTGTCACCTCCAACCTTAAGCATTTAGGGCCCTCAGGCCCATTCGTTTTTGTTAAAGGTTGTCAGAAATATTCCATCTGTTTCTGAGTCAGGATACCAAAATCTGATTCAGGTTCTCAGCCTGACCTAAATCTTTGCTGCTGTCAGGGTTGACAGATTAGCAAATAAAAATACAGAATGCCCATTTAAATTTGAATTTCAGATAAATAATACATACTCTTTTAGTTTAGTATGTTTTAGGTAATATTACACTACAGAATTATTCATTGTTTAATTGAAATTCAAACTTAACTGACAAGAGAATCCTGTATTTTGTCTGGCAACCCTACCTGCTATACCCCTCATTGGTAGAGCAGCAGTTTTTAATGTTGCGGTCTCTTTACACTCTAAAAAATTATTGAGGACACTCAAAGAGTTTTTTGGTGGGTGAAATGAGTTTACCATATTATCAATTAAAACAAATTAAAAAATATTTATTAATTTATTTTAAAAGAACAGTCTAAAAGAACAATGGTAATAACTCACTACGCGTTTATATATTCAAAACACTTTTTACCAAAAAAGCTATATTTTTCAAAAAAAAAAATTAGAAGAGTAGCATTGTTCTACATTTTTGCAAATGTTTTTAATGGTTGGTTTAATGAAAAAGATTTTTTTTAATTAAAAAATTTAATTGCAGTAACAAAATACATAAAATTCACCATCTTAACTGTCTTAAGTGTGCAGTTCAATAGTATTGAGTATGTTCACATTGAGCAGAACTGGATTCTTAGACCTCCTCAACATTCAGTCTGCTATAATTCACACACTGTGAAGCTTCTGAAAGATTCCACTGTCCACTCATGAGAGAATGAGAGCAAAAAAGGTGAATGACATTTTCACATTATGATGAAAACAGTTTGACCTTGTGTATCCTGTGAAAGGACTTGGGGATCCCCCAGGGCACCCCGACTACCCTTTGAGGCCTGGTGCTCCAGAGCAGCACTGGAGACGTCAGTGATGACCAGCACCTGACTTCCATCTGGGGTGGGTGCAGTATGACACGGCACACACGTGGCTGAATGTGATTCCAAGCTAGTTCTCATTTCTGAGCTAAGCGGTGGGGTGGGAGGAGACTGAGGCTGGAGCTTGCCTAGTGCCCTAGCAAGGATGAAAAAAAAAAGGGCCTAGAAAGACTCAGGACCTAGGGACCTAGCAAATGGCACACTAGCTGTGAAGCAGACCAAGCTGGCTTAGAGAGAGAGAGACAATTCTGCTTCATCTTGAGGCTCTGAGAGACTAAAGAAGGCAAACTCCTCCAGGCAGGGAGGAAACAGTGGATGCCTTTCTCAGGACATGGTCAGTGAACCAACATGCTTGATGCCCCAACCCGCCCTCACCCATGGCTGGCGAGGCGGGAGCTGTTCTTGTCCGATGCCGGCTGCTCATTTTGGCTCCCACTCTCGTTTCCTGCCACGACTTGTGGCTGTGGGGAAGGACCGCTGGGCCCTCCCGTTTCCACTGAGTGGGCTCAGGGAGACCCTGCCGTGGGGCCGGAACACCATGAGCCTTAGTTACGGGCGCTTATTCCTTTTCTGACCAACCTGCGACCAAAGCCTGGGGCCAGAGCCAGCCAGGGGTCTACCCTCAGCCACACGAGTGGTCCCGTTACAGCCAAGTCCAGGGGAGCTGGACACATTTTCTGTACCAGACACACACCCTTAGCACGCTCACGTCTGTGCTGTTCACGGTCATCCTGTGGGTGTTATTTTATGGCTTCAACTTTATTATATGCGCATTCCTTGAGGGAGGGAGCCGTGCCTTGACTGCCTTTGTGTTCTCCATGGCGCCTACAACAAAGTAAGGTCTCGATACGTGTTGACAGGTTTATTAGGGGGTGAGTTTTCACTGATGTAACTATCAGATTCCCTTTTCTAAGGGGCTGGGGCCACGGGAGCAGGTGGAGGCCCTTTATTAAACATTTATTGAGCACCTTCTCCCACTCCTTCGTTTTCTTTGGGGAGGTGTTGCTTACAAAGCACGTTCAGGAGTCATCCTGTGATATCCCCGGGCAGCAGAGCTGACGTGAGTGCACTGGGAAAGTGACTGTCTTAAGTGACTGCACTGTGCTCTGCCTACAGGAGGAATGTGCTAAGCCAGGGAGCTTGTCTCTGGGGCAGTGTGTGTGGGAGGCTCTCCAGAGGTCTGCTGGGGGAGGGCGCCCTGAACCAGCCACCTGGCGCATCTTGGCTGAGAGGCTGCCACGCCATGAAGGCCATTCATGGCCACAGTGTTCTCTGCCCAGTTTCCATGGTCTCTGAGTAAGCTTCCCCCTGAATCTCAGCTTCGCCTCGTGTGGAAGCAAGGGGTGAACATGCTCATCAGCCACCCAAGGGCCTGGTTGGTTTGACAGCAGTTTACAAACCAACAAACTGATGTTCTGGCTGTGTCTGTTCATCTCCTGGAGCTTTGCAAGTCTGCCCCTGAGTCTCCTGGGCCTGTGGCTAGCAAGGTTTCTGAGCAGCCATGTGAGGCCCAGACCCTGAATTGAGAAAGCGTCTCAAAGGGGACCTGCCCACCACGTGAGACTCTGAGGAGGAACCAGCCAGCTCCCCCCAGGTGCCACCCAGCCCACGGCTTCTCCATTCATTGAGCACTGCACTTAGAGACAGAGCCAGCCAGGGGTCCTTCAGCAGAAGTGGGGCTCCATGCCAGGGGCTGACCTGCTTCGGTAGGAAGCCAAAGGACCAGGAAGACACCGCAGATCTGGCTAGAGGCGGATTCGGAATCCAGCCAGAGAACTTTGAAAGGTCACTGCACCCTTCCCTCTGCTGCTGGGTGAGGCATGTGGTCAGCCCTGCTGGGGAGCTGGGTCAGCACCCCTGGGAGCTGGTGTCCTCCGAGGAGGGGAAAGCAGGGACGAGCAGGGAGTAGGTGGAACCGGCTGGGCCCTCGCTTCCACCCGGAAATGGGATTTTGGCCTCTCAGGCTGGGAAAATCCTGCTGTGCTTTTCTGTTTATTAGGGAAGCTGAGTCAGTCTCCTATCTCCTAAAAAGCTGTTGTTTGTAGAATTTCATTGGTCAAAGCCAGCACTCCCCTCTCCCAACAGCTTCCTTTTCTCTGGGGAATTCCTGTGGGGGTAGGTGACAGAGGGGAGGAATTGGAGAGTGAGACCTGAAATCAGAGCTTTTGCCCATTTATGGACTTGAAGCCCCCTCCCCAACTCTAGGATGACTCATTCCCCCAACTCGACCTAAACATCCCCAGAGGGGAAAGGGTGAAATTGAGTCAGGGGATTAGCTGGAGTGAGGAGGGGAAAGCCTGAGAAGCATGGGGTGCTGTGCTCAGTGGCTTCAGTCATCCGATTCTGTGTGACCCCATGGACTGCAGCCCCCCAGGTGCCTCTGGCCATGGGGTCCTCCAGGCAAGAACACTGGAGTGGGTTGCTGTGCCCTCCTCCAGGGGGTCTTCCTGACCCAGGGATCCAGTCTGGGTCTCTTATGTCTAACCTGCACTGGCGGGTGGTTCTTTACCCCTAGTGTCACCTTCTTATGAAACACAATCAGTAAGGAGGATTTTAGAGCCCAAAGCAGGCAGAATAAAAGAGAGAGAGAGAAAGAAGCTTGCAACCCAGAGAGGACGCTGCCTGCCCAGTGGTGTGGCATTGCTCTAAAGGCAGCAGCTCTGTAGGGAGAGGTTAAAAGCCCTCACTTGGAGTCAGTCCTCCAACTCGTGTCATCAGAGCCGCTCACCAGGCCTGTTAAAATGAGGGCTGCGTGGAAGCTTGCCCATGATCTGAAGCAGGAAGTTCTGAAACAGCGGAAGAGAACCGGGAATCTGGGAGCTGGCTTGTTCTCGGGGGCCTGAGTTGTACCAGGCAACTCCCCTCCCCTCTGCCAATGTCAGAGGCAGAGCCCTGGCCCAGGAGTGACATTTCCAATGTACTTATAAAATCTCTAAAATCCTTAAATGTGCGGTCATGAAGTTTCACGGCTGGATGGTTTTGAGAGGTCTTTTAGCACAGCCCTCTTGTACAGGAAGACAAAGGACGATCCCCTGCAGTCTTCTCCTTCCATCCCTGGGAGAAGCCTGTGTCTTCCTCAGGAGGAGAAAGCCAGTTGCATACCGGCAAAACCACCTTCCTGACTCAGCAACACCCATCTCCTCCACTGTCAAGCTTTCACAAACTGATCAGCCACAGAATAACTGCTTTCCTAGTCAATGCGTGTGTGCATGCTAAGTCGCTTCAGTTGTGTCTGTTTCTGTGCAACCCCACGGACTACAGGCCACCAGGCTTCTTTGTCCATGGGGATTCTCCAGGCAAGAATACTGGAGTTGGTTTCCATGCCCTTCTCCAGAGGATCTTCCCAACCCAGGGATGGAACCCGTGTCTTTTACATCTCCTGAACTGGCAGGCAGGTTCTTTACCGCTAGCACCACCTGGGAAGTCCTTCCTACTCAATGAAATCCAGGAATTTTTAGAACTCAGGGACTTCAGAGATCAACTAAGTTGATTTTCCACCCAAAGCAGAAATTCTTTCCTAACAACTCCTGTCTTTTATCTCCAACTCACATGTCTTTCCGAAATTCCAGACTCCTTATACCGTTCATCTCCACTGGAGATCTGAGTGCTCCCTAGCTTCCTGCCCCAGCCTCAGTCTCTTATGAATGCCGAGGCTGCTCGGCTAACCCTTTGTTCTGGGTCCTTCCCAACTCAGACATGCTCTGGCTCTCAGTGAGTCTCCAGATTCTGACTGGCAGAGCTGAGCAGAAGCTCTGGTGGGATGTGGGCACTATTTCAAGCCGAGGACTGCTGTTCCCCACCCATCTGAATTGCCATTTCCCCTTCCCACCAGCCCACCAGAAGGGTCCGAGGCAGCCCAACTGGATGGGGTCCCAAGGGGATCGGATGGCTCTTCCTGGCATACCCGGGGCCGATCCTGCCCATCCCTCCCAACCTGTGGTTTGAAAGAGATTAAGCAAACAAACCTCAAAGAGGACAAAAGATCTCAGTCCTGGAGAATTGCATGGACTGTATAGTCTGTGGGGTCGCAGAGAGTTGGACACGACTGAGCGACTTTCACAGCCACAGCCCCTTCTTAGACGTTCCAACCCCAGCAGTGCTGGTAGGATGTGCTGCTGGAGCTGTGTCCCTTCTCCCATCCTGGCTCCCTGTTCTCACTCACCCTCTGCTTTTCCAGCTCCCTTTTGAGGCTTTCGAGGGAAGGGGAAGGCATTTGAGGCAGAAATAACTACCTCCATTGTACCTAGACAAGAGTGGGGCCTGTACATTTGTAGTTCCATTCACTGATATTCACTGGTATTCTCCCAACTCTCCAAAGCCTATCTAGATTAAATAAATCCCACGTTGCCCACTCCTGCTGAGATTTGGCATTCCCCCAGACCTGGATTTCAAGAGATGGGGTTTTATCCCTGGGATGGGAAGATCCCCTGGAGGAGGAAGCGGCAATCCACTCGTCTTCTTGCCTGAGAAATCCCCTGGTAAACCTGGTGTCGCAAGGAGTTGGACATGACGGAGTGAAGGAACACTTTTCACTTTCACCTGGTGGTACAGTGGTAAAGAATCCGCGTCCAGTGCAGGGGAGACTGTGTGATCTCTGGGTCAGGAAGATCCCATGGAGTAGGAACAGTAACCCACTGCAGTATTCTTGCTGGGAATCCCATGGACAGAGAAGCCTGGTGGGCCACAGTCGCAAGAGTTGGACATGACTTAGTGATTAAACCAGCATCACCAAGTGTTTGATGCAGAAGCACTTAA
This sequence comes from Oreotragus oreotragus, assembly GCA_006410675.1. Taxonomy (NCBI): domain Eukaryota; kingdom Metazoa; phylum Chordata; class Mammalia; order Artiodactyla; family Bovidae; genus Oreotragus; species Oreotragus oreotragus. Next base: position 241,754 of record SJYX01024878.1, read on the forward strand.
GTGGTAGCTAGCCCGTTACCTCCTAAATTGCGATTATTCTTTTCCATCACCCCATTTCCCCTTCACCATCATCTGAACTGACAATTTTTCTATTGAACTTTATTTTTAACACACGCTGGCTTGCTGCTCACTCTGCATCCTCTTTGAGGTTACGATCCTGTGTTGCACCAGCAACAGAGCAATTACCTGTCTTTCACAGAGCTTTCACTTTTTTCCTGAGTCAGTGAATAAATGAACACAGTTGATTCCACATCTGAACTCTCTGCTTCTTGGGTAACGATTTTCTCTTAAGCTTTTCCTATGTCTACCCAGAGTTTGGCCCAGAGCTCCGGCATTCATTTGGACCACAAAGATATCAGACTGAAGTATCCCATTTGCAGCCTGAAGTTTGCTTCCTCTCCCATCCTGACCCCACAGTTACCTGGCCTCCTCACTCCTTTCCCAGACTCAGCAACTTTGCCAGCTTCACACAAACAGGGAAGGGGAGGAAAGGGCAGGTGCTCCACGCCAGCAGGCACTGCAGGCTGGCGGGAGGGCAGGTGTGTGTGGAGCGGGCAGCTGGAGCTGGCCAGGACTGGGGCTGTTTGGGGGCCTGTGCACAGCAGAGGCGGGTAAGGCATGGGGGAGGGAGTCTGCTTGGAGCCGGAGCCAGCCGGTTGCCGGCCTGAACTTTGTGCTTATCCTCCCTTTCATCCTGGCCCTCCGAGCCTGGGAGTTTCTCAATGGAACCGGAGTCTGGGGAATGCTCTGCAGGGGGTGGAGAGGGCTGGCCAAAGAGGGGGGCATTCCAGGCATTCTTTACATCCTCCAAGAGCCAGGCGGTTGGGCGCCAAGAGTGAGAAGCTGCCCTGCACTAGCGGGAAAAGGATTTCTTTGGAAGGAGAGAATAAAGGTGGCAGGGTGCCTTCCAGCAGCCAGGGACAGAGCTGGATAAGGGAGGGAAGGAAGGGCTATATAACTGGACAAACCCAGTTCTTCAGTGCTAAAGGCAGAAAGGGAAAGTTGGGACCCTCAGTCCAGGGCTCTCTCCCATCTGTGTGCTTACAAGGGCAGAACTGCTGATGGAGGTATACCTGGGAGTCTTTCGGAGCTAAGAGCCGGGTTTTTGTTGTGTGGTTTGCTTTCATTAAGCAGGGTCTCCATTTTTCACCCCAGAGAGTCCAAGAAAGTGTGTGTTAGGAGAAAACTCAAAGATCTGTGTCCCACTACCCAAACAGAATGACTGACGCTATTTTCCAATCACCATTCTCATTTTTAATGGGGTGGTTCTTCCTACTCACAGGAGGGAAGAGGAACCATCAGGTAGAATCAGGGCGTGGAGTGAGGGAGCCAGAGACCCCTTCCAGATAGTGCAATGGGACATGTAGGTTTACAAAAGATCCCCACCCCCGCCTTTAATCAGTAGGGAAGCACTGCAATAATACCTCCCTGTACACAAAACTTAGATGTCATAGTGGAATTCCCCAGAACATAGCATCCACATTATTGAAAATAGTAAGATTCACTTTTTTAAAAACACAGAGCTGAAAACATTAAAATAAATAAGAACTTTCTAGGGCCCTAAAGGCCCGGAGAAACATACACCCATTCTTAATAGCAGGAGCAGCTTGGAGGCTGGAGAAGTTCAGGGTCCTTGAGGTCCAAAGTGGGGTCCAGGGGAATCTGAGCCCCATGAGATGAAGTCCACTAGCAGCCTGAGCCTTTTCAAGTCTTCTAGATTCACAGCAGTGACTCCATTCGCCCTGCGGCATGAGGACCTCCTGGCTGACCCCGTCTCTCCCTCAGGTGGACAGCTGGTCCCTGGGCGTTCTCCTCCACACCCTGGTGCAAGGCTCCATGCCCTTTGATGGGCAGGACCGCAAGACGCTGGTGAAACAGGATCAGCAACGGGGCCTACCGGGNGGCATGAGGACCTCCTGGCTGACCCCGTCTCTCCCTCAGGTGGACAGCTGGTCCCTGGGCGTTCTCCTCCACACCCTGGTGCAAGGCTCCATGCCCTTTGATGGGCAGGACCGCAAGACGCTGGTGAAACAGGATCAGCAACGGGGCCTACCGGGAGCCTCCTAAACCCTCTGGTGAGTGAGGGATGTGGGCATTCTCATCCAGATCCTGGGTGTCCTTTGCTAATTCCTGATGCAGGAATTAAAACAGTGACAGGAAAGTGAAGCTTCCCTGGTGGCTCAGACTGTAAAGAATTTGCCTGCAAAGGTGGAGAGTGGGATTTGATTCCCGAGTCTGAAACATCCCCCAGAGAAGAGAATGGCAGCCCACTCCAGTATTCTTGCCTGGAGACTCACTCCAGTATTCTTGCCTGGAGAATTCCCGGGACTGAGGGAATTGTCTGCAATTGCAGCCTGGTGGGCTACAGCCATGGGGTTGCAAACAGTCAGACGTGACAGCGATTTTCACTCTCTCTTTCCAAGTTTGGAGGATGGGAAAGGGAAGAGAACCTTTGAGGAAACAGAGGTTGCGTTCTCTTCCTGCTCAGGTAAGTATGGAAGGGCACACTCTAGGAGACCATTCCCAAGACACCCCAGAGCCAACTAGCGGGGAGGGCCACATTCCAGTCTGAGTGGCTCTGTCAGGGGAAGCACACTGATCGAAACTGCCCACCCTGCCCAGGCACCATAGTGACCATTTGCATGAGTTCTTTTACAGGAGGTCCTGCTAAGGAACATGGACCTAATAAGCCCCCACCAACTGGCAGAGTTCAGGAAAGGTCAAAAGGAGACACCACATGTCCCACCACCTCCCAGAACCCTTCTCTCTGGCATCTATCTTGGCTGAACAAGACATGTACCACCATGAAGGACTCTGAGTCAGAAGGATTGGCTAAGGGCAACCCGGAAACTAACCCCATCACCATTAAACCCGAGACTGCGAGCCACAAGCCAGAGCAGCTCTCCTGGGTTCCCTTACCCTCCTGCTCTCCACCCGGGGGCCCTTTCCCAATAAAATCTCTTGCTTTGTCAGCACATGTGTCTCCTCGGACAATTCATTTCTGAGTGTTAGACAAGAGCCCAGTTTCGGGCCCTGGAAGGGGTCCCCCTTCCTGCAACAGTTGGTGGAGATGGGAATGTGTATGTGAATGAAGAGCTTCTAGCCCCACCTTGGCAGGACGGCATCACACACAAACTTACTCTTTACAGGAGCTAGGCACTGATAGGGTGCTCTTTCCAGCTCTCTGTGGCCCTACTATGGGGAAGGCACAGGCTACCCTGTACCCGCACGCGGGATTGGTGGAGATGGGAATGTGTATGTGAATGAAGAGCTTCTAGCCCCACCTTGGCAGGACGGCATCACACACAAACTTACTCTTTACAGGAGCTAGGCACTGATAGGGTGCTCTTTCCAGCTCTCTGTGGCCCTACTATGGGGAAGGCACAGGCTACCCTGTACCCGCACGCGGGTGGGCAGCCGGCAGAGACCCTGGCCAGGCCTCCGTGGCTCAGCGGCTGCAGCGCCAGCCTTTGTTTAAGTCCAGGAGTAAGAACTACACAGCCTAGACCCTCTAGGGGGACGCCGCCCCTCGCCCTGGTAAGGGTGGCCTCAAGCTGCCAAAGGCATCCTCAAGAAGGCATCGACCCCCTCAGAGGGGGCAATGGGCAAGGCAACCTGGAAATTAACAGGCAACCTCGGCCATGGGCCGTCCTCGCTGCTTCTCATTTCCCCTCTAGAGCTACCTTCTTGGTTCCACGGGGCTGAAGACATTGAACCCTCAACGCACTTCACTTGCCCACTGCCCACATCCAGCCCTCCCCAGGACTCAACTGAAACCACCTCAGCCTTCTGGGCTGGGATGCGGGTCCTGGGAGGCAGGGAAGAAGGCAGTCTCCCCCTCAGGGTGCATCCAGCTGCATCTCAGAGCCTGCCCGCATGGGCAATACCCCCTCTTCAGCTGAGCTCCGAGCAGACCCTCAGTCCCTGCTGGCCGCCCTCTGTCCCCTCCGGGCAGTCCAGCAGCGAAAAGCAGCTAGTCCCCAGGGGGTCCTGCCTCCAGCGCCTCAGGCCTCGGCTTCCGGGGCCCTCCAACGGGGGTGCCTCCAGCCCCATGAGGTTGTCCACAGACACAGAGCCCCGCAGTGGGGGCTCAGGGAGCCGTTCGGGCAAGTCCAGCTGGTCAAAGGACTCAGAGGACAGGATGCTATCCTCACTCACAGCCCCCGAGGGGCGGCTGGCCCGGGATGGAGGGCGCGGGGAGGCCAGTTCATCCAAAGAGCCGAAGGTGGTGGGCGCTGTGTGCTCCAGGGCCGCGTGTGAGAACTTGCCGTTGTGTTTGAGAATGCCCTTGCGATGCGGCAGCTGCCCCGAGGCTGGAGGGGGCTTGAGCTCCACGGTATCCCCACTCACAAACACGCTCCCGGCATCCGTATCCCCACTCACAAACACGTCCCCGGCGTCCAAGAGCTCCCCAGACTCGCTGGGCTCAGGCGAGGAGTAGTAGCCGGACTCCCGCTGGCGCGCCTTCTTGAGGATGCCCTTCTTGGGGAGCGGCGGGCCAGCCTGGCCTGGGTTGGCGGGGCTGGGGCCGGGCTCAGGGCCCTGCATCGCCCCCTCTGCGGGATTTGACGTCTTCTTCTTGAGAATGCCTTTCGGCAGCTTGAGGCCGCCCTTCCCAGGGCGAGGGGAGGCATCAGCGGCCGGGGCCCCCTGCAAGGTCTGAGCCACGGCGTTCTCCTTGCGGGACTTCTTGAGCGAGTGCTGGCGCTCCAGGCCAGGGGCGAGGGCCCTGCCGCCTGGCGCCTGCTGCTTCAAGAAGCTGCAGACCTTGGCGCCGTTCTCCAAGAGGGGGCGGGAGGAGCGCCATAGCCACTGAGCCACAGAGGTCCGGCCGGGGTCACTGCCGGGGTGCCCGCCCTCGTGCGGGGCCCCCTGCTCCCCGACACGGGTGGTGTAGCCCCAGTTGACCCACCAGTGGCTGGCTACGTCCTCCAGGGTGGCCCGGCGGGTAGGGTTCACCATCAATAGCCACCGGATTAGGCCACAGGCATCTAGAAGGGAAGAGAGAGGCTTCAGCTCCGTAGCCACAAGCTCGGGCACACACAGCATCCCTTCCAGCTCACCCCATGGATGCTAAGACGGGGCTCCCTCCCAGGTCAGCTGTGCCCCCGGGCAGGCTCCCCAGTCTCCAGGACCACAGGACCACAGCCATGTTTACAGGTCTGCTCCTTTGCTCCAGTGAAACGCAGGCCTCTGGGGGTGGGGCTGTGCTGCTCAAGAGTAAACCAAGGTCCTCACACCCTTCTCACCTTATACATCGTACATGAAAGGACAAAAAGATTTCTAAGGACAAACGCAGTAGGAAATGAGACAACTGTGGCAGAGAGGATCTAAACTAGACCTTAGGAAGCACTTCCCAAATAAGCATGCCCATAAAGGAAGATTTAGCCCTTCCTTCCTTGCAGGTCACAGACACAGGAGGCAGAGAGATGAGAGCAGGAGATGGGGTGGAAGGTTCCTTCATCTACAGTGGGTTGCCGTCTTCACTTGGTGAAAGTGAAAATCACTCAGTCACGTCTGACTCTTTGCAACCCCATGGACTGTAGCCCACCAGGCTGCAATTGCAAACAATTCCCTCAGTCCATGGAATTCTCCAGGCAAGAATACTGGAGTGGGCTGCCATTCCCTTTTCTGGGGGATCTTTCAGACCCAGGGATTGAACCCCAGTCTCCAGCTTTGCAGGCAAATTCTTTACAGTTTGAACCACCAGAGAAGCTTCACTTTCCTGTCACTGTTTAATTCCTGCATCAGGAATTAGCAAAGGACACCCAGGGTCTGGATGAGAATGCCCACATCCCTCACTCACCAGAGGGTTTAGGCGGCTGCCGGTAGGCCCCATTGCTGATCTGTTTTACCAGCGTCTTGTGGTCCTGCCCATCAAAGGGCATGGAGCCATGCACCAGGATGTAGAGGAGAACGCCCAGGGACCAGCTGTCCACCTGAGGGAGAGACGGGGTCAGCCAGGAGGTCCTCATGCTGCAGGGCGAATGGCTCCAGGCTCCCCTTCAGTACCCATGAGGGGGAACCCAGAGCCCAGAGCATCCAGGGACCACCTCCTTCTAGTACCCGGGCAGAGAAGGCCATATTGTAGAAGGGACTGAGAGTCATGGANAGAGGAGAACGCCCAGGGACCAGCTGTCCACCTGAGGGAGAGACGGGGTCAGCCAGGAGGTCCTCATGCTGCAGGGCGAATGGCTCCAGGCTCCCCTTCAGTACCCATGAGGGGGAACCCAGAGCCCAGAGCATCCAGGGACCACCTCCTTCTAGTACCCGGGCAGAGAAGGCCATATTGTAGAAGGGACTGAGAGTCATGGAGAGAGGTGTCACCTGCCTCTGCTTGGGGAGGCTGGCCGGGGGCTAGGACAGGCAATGGGAATGCAGAAGGTGTGGGGCACAGAGCCACGCTGTCAGGGGTCAGGGGTCAGAGGACTTAAGCTCTCATGCCAGTTTTGCTACTCCCAGTTACAGAACTAGGCTAGGCACTGCTTTGGCGGGGAAGTGAGTCTTGAAATCTGAGAAAGGGAATCATTAGAAAACCAGCTCACCCCTCTCTCAAGGTCTAAGCCAAGAGATCAGGAGGAGGCCAGGTACTCACCTCTGGTCCTGTGTAGGGCTTTCCATTGACGATCTCGGGCGAAGCGTAGAGGGGGCTCCCACAGAACGTCTGCAGGAACTTGCCTTGGTGGTAGAGGCTGGAGAGGCCAAAGTCAGCGATCTGTAGGAATGGGTCAAACACGGACAGGGTCACGCCAAGGCCTGGACTGTTCTGTGGCTCCTGATCTGCCCCTCTCCAGACCCTGAGGAAACACAGGCCCTGGCAGAAGGAAAGGGTGCCCATGACCTCTACCCCATACTGAGCACTACCAACACAGCTCAGGCCTTGGAAGAAAGAGCCCTTCAGAGGCTGTGTCAATGAGGTGTGCCTGGGCAGAGGTGAGGGGAGCTCCAGAGTCCTCACGGTTGCCCAGGCCCTTTGCTCATGCTGCGCTCCACTCCAGGGATGCTCACTCCGCCTACACACGTCCTACCAGCCCAGAAGGCCCACCTCCCCCTGGAAGCCTTCCACTGCCCTGAGGTCTCCTCTTCCCATAAGGCCGTACGATTCCCAGGGACTCACAGAAGGCCCCGCTTTTCAGTTCTGTCTCCTCATGTGCCACGTCAATATGCTCCCCACGTGGACCACCTGCCCCGACCCCTCCTGCAGCTCCTCGCACGGCTGTGACCCATGGATGGGACTAATGGCCACTTAATGACTGAAGGACGGCTCTCGGTTGGAGGGGGAGAGACAATGTCTTGTGTCAGTGCCAAGGACCTCAGAAGACAGTTACCCCATGGGCTTGGGTTGCCTTCACAGCAAAGGGCTCATCTTGGCCCACATCTAGGCAGGAGTGGTGGTGGGACTGGGGTCAGCCCAGGAGATCTGAGAAGCCACAGTGAAGGGCCATCATTATGGCCCAGGAGAAGCGATCTTCTTACAGGAAGGACCTCCTGGGCCCTTGGATACTGGGCGTTTGAGGGCCCCCAAGCCCATCTTCTCACTCCTTAGAGAGACCCTTCCCCCAACTCTCCTCAGACAGAGGCTGAGACCTATGCCCTCTCGCTCCTGGCCTTCCTCCCCAGCAGAGGGTCACGTGTGCCCAGGGTGGGGAGGAGCTGTTTATGAACTCCTTCTGTTATGGGTTTCATTGGCCTCTTATCAAGCAGTTACCTATTGACGCCCATAACGAGGCAGATGACTGGTACGGATGGGAAAGTTCATGCCTGCCTGGACTATGTGTGTTTCCTGGCTCTGGCCTCCCCCCTCCCTGGTTAGCATCAAAGCGAGCCCCACCTACTCCGGGAACTGGAAAGGAGAATGAACTCAAGGCACCTCAGGGCACAGGTCAGGGGCCACTGGGGAAGAGGCTGTGACCTGAGTTCAGGACGATTCTGAGGAGGGTCCAAGTGCAGAGTCAGAGCCCTCCCAGGTGTCTGCAGGGCAGGCTCTTGCTGTCTGCCCCTTCCAGGCCTGAGGTCCGAGCTTATCACGTCAACACGAACTTCTCAGACCTAAATTTAACTACTTAGCCATGGCAATTCAGCAGCAGAAGGAAGCAGGAAGCTGGTGCTGGAGTGCTTGCTGTGGTGAAAGGTGCAAAAGGGCTCCTTGATGGTAGCAGATTAAAGTGCACACACATGCGTGTGTATGTGTGCCTGCATCTCTGTGCACACGTGCAGGTGGGAAACACATAGCCCACGGCCTCTCCCTGCCAGTCCCAAGGCTGTGAGCAGCAACCGACCCTAGATCTAGACTCCTTCAACCTTGTGATGTTGAGGGAGTTAAAGACTGGTTCCAGCTGACCTTGCTAGCCATGGGAGCTTGTGCGAGATACTCCTTATCATGAGGCCTCAGTTTTCAACCCACAGAAGGAAGTGCTGAAATGGAGGGTGGCTGAGGTCCTTACCGGGACTCAACTCCTCCTGGAACCTCCTAGAGACTAAACGATGCTTAGCTGGGGCCAGTGCAGACGGTCTGGGGAGGGGTGGGAGACCAGTTTTAAACACGAAGTGAGGCTCACCTTGATATTTCCATTGGCATCTAAGAGGATATTCTCCAGTTTGAGATCCCGGTGGACAACCCCGTTCTGAAAGAGGGAGGGCAGGGGTCAGGGGAAGGCCATCACGTCAACACGAACTTCTCAGACCTAAATTTAACTACTTAGCCATGGCAATTCAGCAGCAGAAGGAAGCAGGAAGCTGGTGCTGGAGTGCTTGCTGTGGTGAAAGGTGCAAAAGGGCTCCTTGATGGTAGCAGATTAAAGTGCACACACATGCGTGTGTATGTGTGCCTGCATCTCTGTGCACACGTGCAGGTGGGAAACACATAGCCCACGGCCTCTCCCTGCCAGTCCCAAGGCTGTGAGCAGCAACCGACCCTAGATCTAGACTCCTTCAACCTTGTGATGTTGAGGGAGTTAAAGACTGGTTCCAGCTGACCTTGCTAGCCATGGGAGCTTGTGCGAGATACTCCTTATCATGAGGCCTCAGTTTTCAACCCACAGAAGGAAGTGCTGAAATGGAGGGTGGCTGAGGTCCTTACCGGGACTCAACTCCTCCTGGAACCTCCTAGAGACTAAACGATGCTTAGCTGGGGCCAGTGCAGACGGTCTGGGGAGGGGTGGGAGACCAGTTTTAAACACGAAGTGAGGCTCACCTTGATATTTCCATTGGCATCTAAGAGGATATTCTCCAGTTTGAGATCCCGGTGGACAACCCCGTTCTGAAAGAGGGAGGGCAGGGGTCAGGGGAAGGCCATCGGGGAGACGGACATGAAGACCTAGTCTGGACAGTGAGGAAGCACCAAAGGTGGGGTAAGCACAGATAGGCAGGGAGCCCGTCTTCACCGGTACAACAAACCACAGGTCCTTCCAACCCCAGCCAAGAGACCTGAAGCTAGAGACGCCAACACTCCCACCTCACCTTTATTTCTCGCTCCCTGTGTGGTCCTGGCAAGTAGCGGGACCTCTCTGGGAAAGCCAGCCTCCAGGCCCAGGGCCCGCTCACCTGGTGGCAGTAGTGCACGGCGGAGACGATCTGCCGGAAGAAGTGCCTGGCCTCGCGCTCACTAAGCCGCTGCCGCCCGCTGATGTAGTCATACAGGTCGCCTCGGCTGGCGTACTCCATGACGATCACGATCCTGCTGCTGTTCTCAAACACTGGGGCAGAGCGAGGCAGCAGAGTCAGACCCCGTGGGGGGCACACTCCCACCAGGGGCCACACCCTCCGCCCGGCCCCAAACCAGACATCTGTAAGGGGGTAGGATGCTGCCCGCTGATGCTCCCAGCACCTTCCAGTAGCAATGAGTTCAGGCCAAGGGAACTGGCTCATTTCCCTCTCCTTGGAAGTTCAGGCTTCTGAGCATTCTTAGAACTACCCTACGAATTCCAAGACATCACTGGATAAGAATGAAAAGTCAGGCTCCCTGGTTCAAACTCAGTACTTTTTTGCCTGGTGACCTTCGGCAAATCTCTTCCAGATACCTCAGTAAGGACACAGGTTTGGGAATCGAATCCTGGCCCCTGGTCACTTACTAGCTGGGTGACCATGGCAAGTTATTCAATCAGTGCGCCTCAGTTTCCTCGTACGAAGAGGGATAATGACAGCAATTTCACAGGGCTGGGGCGAGAATAGATAAAAACAAGCGACAGCTCTCGGGCTGGCTGAGCAAGCTGGTGTGGAGCCTGACAAGCAAGCAAGCACTCAATAGATGGTTGCTAAGCTGCTGAGTCACTTCAGTCGTGTCCGACTCTGTGCGACCCCACAGACGGCAGCCCACCAGGCTCCCCCGTTCCTGGGATTCTCCAGGCAAGAACACTGGAGTGGGGTGCCATTTCCTTCTCCAATGCATGAAAGTGAAAAGTGAAAGTGAAGTCGCTCAGTCGTATCTGACTCTTGGCGACCCCATGGACTGCAGCCCACCAGGCTCCTCCGTCCATGGGATTTTCCAGGCAAGAGTACTGGAGTGGGGTGCCATTGCGTTTATTATTAGCATCCTCAGGCATAAACTTGAAAAATAATACTCAGAAGCTCAGAAGAGGGATAAAAGCATATGAAAGTGGTGTGTAATCCACAGAGAGCTGAGACACTCATCACTCTGAACTTCTTTGATTTCCCGTCCAGAGTATTCAGGCTTGGGCCTTGTACACAGAAACAATCAATACATATTTGATAATTAATTGACTGGCGGGGCTCCTGGTGGTCAGCCTATTCCAGCTGGCTCATCTCCACGTGTGGGAGGGGCCTGCTTGCCACCACAGGCCTCGTCTATTCTCCTGGAAAAGCAGGGAATGGCTGGTTCATCAAACTGGCCCTTCAGCTGGGTGTGTGTCAAAACATGTATGTCCGTGATATTGCATCTTTGTGTCAAGCGGGTTCTATGAATCTGGCTTGCTCAGCCAACCCCAGAGCGGTTCCTGTCTAGCCTGGAAGAAGGAGTTGAGAGAGGAGGCTACTCCCAGGGAGAGTCCGAGCTCCCAAGCAGGTGGGTATCTGGCCAGGAAGACTGCTTTTTCCCAGGAGAGCACTGTGGCCCAGACTGCTGGGGCCTGCCTAGAGACTCCAACCCTGTGGGTCTCTACAACCCTGCAGAGACACAGTTGGCCTTCTCAGCCACTTGCCTGGGTTCCTCACGGGCCAGGGTCAGGCCAGGGGACCGTGACAGTGGTTCTGCTCTTAAGCCTTCTTCTACACAGAACGTGAGAGAGGAGACCTCTCTTCCTCCCACCAGGAATATTCAGGCCGAGGCCAAAGTCACAGGCTCCCTTCCTCCCTCCTGCTGCTCCTGCCATTCCTCACTTCCTGCCTAACTGATATATATTATGTAAAGGCTGCCAGCAGACAGGAGTGTGTGGGAGGCCATTCCCTGTCTTTCCCGCATCACTCTCTCTCGCTCACTTTGTTGTCTGGGTCACAGGGAGCAGGGCAGCTGGAGTGGAAAGCCAGCACTGATGTCAATGCAAGAGGAGGCTGCAAGATACGAGGACGGGTAGGAAAACGGCCTCACGGCAGAAATGATTCAGAGGACAGGAGGCCTGGCTCTTGAGACGTACAGAGAAAGAGAGCACCCACATGCCTGAGACAGGCGCAGGTCTCCGTATGTTTCAGCTACCCCCGCAGTGCCAAGGCTCTCACTGGGTTTGGGGAGGCAGTGTTTAAGTATGGGAAACCTAAGAACAAAAATGCCTACAATCTGTGGAGTTCCTCTCCTGAGCCGAGTACTTGGTGACATTAAATTTGATCTTTGCAACAACCTTGTGACGTAGGTGAAATTATCTCATTTTACAGAAGAGGAACTGAGACCCAGAGACTACACTAAATTACTTGCTCAAAGTCATGCAGCTGGGCTTCAAATCCAGGTCCTGCCCAAGCCTAAAGCCCATGCCTTTTTCTACTCCTGTGCGTCATCTGTTCCGACTGTGCGTGTGCACACACACACACACTCTCAGCTTCAAATGCTCCGCCTCTGTACCTTCGTGGATGGCAATGATGTGGGGGTGGTTAAGTGATGACATGATCTCAATCTCTCGCCGAATGTGCATCAGATCCTGCTCATCTTTGATTTTGTCTTTCCGGATTGACTTGATGGCCACCTGGGAACAGAGGGTGCAGGAGAGTGAGGAGGAAGGCCTGGCAGGCAAAGGCATCCCTGAGGACACTCTGGGGGAGCCCTGTTCCTGGTGATCTGCCTCCAGCTGCTACAAAGGCCATAGGTTGCACCCAGAGAAGCCTCTCCACCCTTCCCTGGGGCAGGCAGCAGAGAGGCTAGAGAAAACCTTCTCTGGCGAAGATTCTTGCCTGGGTTGGGTGCGGTTTATGCAACAGGAATGAGGATAAGTCAATGATCTCACTCAGAGTATAGATAGGTGAAGACGGTAAGTAACAACCTGTACTTGTAAGGCCAATGCTTCGTGATTCAAAGCAAATTTATCTTGGTCCACCATGAGGAAAGGACTGGGCCTCTTTTGCTCCCCACTGGGTGGCGAGCATGGCGCCTGGCACGCAGTAGGCACTGAACAGCCATTTGTTGCAGCTGTCACTGAGCTGGCCCTCTCAACCAGCCCGAGAGGCAGGTGTGGAAAGCACCACCATCCCCATTTCCAGGTGAGGAAGCACGCTCCTAGAGAGGCTGTTTCCTTCCTGTTCAACGTCACATAGGCACTCACTGGCACAGACTGGCTTGCACTGTTGACCCACGTCTGATACTTTTTCCACCACAGCCCTCTACTTTGCTACAAACAGTCTCTAGCTAAAAGGTGGGAAACAACCCAAAGGCCCATTAACGGATGACTGATCAGACAAAATATGCTATGTTCACACAATGGAGTATTATTCAGCCACAAAGGAGAATGAAGTACCGATACATGCCCAACACGGATGAACCCTGAAAGCATGCTCAGTGCAAGAAGCCAGACACACAGGGACAAATGCTGCACAACTCTACTTATCTGAGGAACCAGGATAGACAAACGCGCTGCACAGAGAGCAGGAGGCTGGTTACCGGGGTGGGGGTGCGGAGGCGATGGGGAGTTATTGCCTAGTGGATACTGGGCTTCCATTTGAGATGATGAAAAGGTTTTGGAAACGCATAGTGGTAATGATGTACAGCACTGTGAATGTACTGAATTGTACACTTAAAATGATGAAATGGTAAATTTTATATGTCTTACCCCACATACAAAAGTGAAGTCGCTCAGTTGTGTCTGACACTGTGCAACCCCATGGACTGTAGCCCACCAGGTTCCTCCGTCCATGGGACTCTCCAAGGCAAGAGTACTGGAGTGGGCTGCCATTTCCTTCTCCAGGGGATCTTCCCGACCCAGGGACTGAACCCGTGTCTCCCACATTGTAGGCAGACGCTTTACCATCTGAGCCACCAGGGAAGTCCCTGCTTACAAAAAGAGCAGTAGAAAAAGTTATGACAAAAGTACTACCGTTTTCAATCCAGGTGAATAGTAAGGTCTCTCCCCCAGCACCAAACAACCAGACAGTTAACAGAGTCTTCTGGGCTTTGCTACCTTGTCTGTAAAGGTGAACATGCCATTTAAGGACTAAACTCTGGCTGGTACCCGCGGTGGGTTCAGGAAGGGTGGAGCGAGGCAGAGGAAAGGGAGAAAGAACTGCCAGAAGCCGCTTAAGCACAGCTCTTAGACACAGAGGGGTCCCGGGCCTCTGTCCCGCCACACGGAGCAGCGACACAGGAAACGCGCGTGTGGCGTGCGGGCAGTCGGGGAACCGGGCTGGACTAAGGATGTCTGCCATGCTCTCCTTCTCTGCCTCTGTGAAACGACCGTATAAATGCCACGGGCCCCGGGAGCTGCAACGCGGGCACCGGGGCCGGGCGGGGGAGGGCGAGGTGTCACCGACGCGGGCCGTTCCGACAGGTCCTGTGCGAGGGAACGAGAGGCAGACACAAGACTCCCCCTTCCCCGGGGCCTGGCGAACTGCAACAAACCCGAGGAAACCGGCCCCTGGTTCATTCCCCAGGAGGGTCTGCCGCCCCTCGAGGTTCAAAGGAGCCGGAAAAAGGCGCCCGGGGGCGGGGGCGGGGGCGCCCACCCCTTCCCGGGGCTCTGGGCAGACAAAGGCTTCCTGCTTCCGACGCGCCCGCGGGCCTGAGTCCCCTCAGCCAGGAATGCGGAACCGCCGCGATCCGGCCCAGGAGCGCTCACAATGCCCCGGCCGGTCACCCCAGCAACGAGCCTGAAAGAGGGGCGGCCGGCGGGCGGGGCCAACGGCGGCGCGAGGGGCGGGCCCCATGGCGCCTCCCGCCCCCGCCCCCGCAGGGGCCCCGCTGCAGCTGCAGGGCCGGCTGCGCCCCGGGCGCCTCCTCACGCCCTCCACCCCTCCCGCTCAAATGACCCCCGGAGCGAGCGAAGCAGAAAAATCCCCGGCTTAGAACTGGACAGGGGTGGGGACGGGGGAAGGGGCTTAAATCCCTCCAACTACAGGCTTCAACCGGCAGCCTGGTTCCTGATCACCTCTCCTATACCCTTTTCTCCCCCTGAAGGGGAGATATTATGGACTAGTTCTCTCTTTAAATTCTTTGTTTTAAAAATCAGGTAATACCCCGAGCTCTTCAGATAAAGGGCCATAAATTGAATCTATGTAAAAGGAAAATCATATATAAATCACATACTTAGATAATGAAACAAATATTTGAGAATTTAAGATACATATGTAAAACCTAGGCATACCTCAGATGTACGACTGTGCACACACAATGAGACAAATGAGCAAATCACTGTAGGCGGGGTCAGAGCTCTAAAGAAGACAGGCCCAACAGAAGAGAGGCCTCAGAAAAGGAAAGGGCCCTGAGGGGTGCTAGGAGGAGTCACTGCAAGGACAGAGGGTATACAAGCTGGACCCTGAAATCCATTCTGGAAGCCTACGATTAAAACCAGAATTGTTAATCCTCAATGGACAGCTCCATCCCCCTGCCAGCTCACGCTCTGGTCCCATTATCTATGCTAGGTCTTAGGAAACCACAGTTTGACTGGCACTTCCCAGGAAGGAAACAGGTCAGGTCACTGAGCCACCACCAGTCCTCAAGCAAGTGACAGACAAGAAGAGTGATGGGCCACTGCCCTGGTGGGCCTGGGCACTTTCCCCACCCACCCTAGCCCCACCAGACAGGCCTCTAACTGCTGGAGAGTCTGTCAAAGTATATAAGGCACAGCAACAGCTCTGGCTTATAAGGAGCTCAGCATACAGAAAACACTCAACTGTTTACTGGTGAACACAAATCACAAATAAATATTTATTGGTTACTTCATTGGGCTGATCCCTGGGACCCATGGGCAAAGTGCCCACATAAGATTTTCTGCCCTTTTTGTGAAGCATGGGTGGAGTCAACCGTTTACTAGAACTCATTTTGAGAGACCTTTGTTCTCAGGAGCAAGATAGTTGAGCAACCACTCTCTAGAATTAAAATATAGTGACCAGAGTAAAGGAAGAGAAAGATAGTCGCTGAATGGATCACCCAGAGGCAGGAAAGCCACCTGTGTCCGGACAATCCTGGTTCATCCCATGTAATTAATAGAGCCCTTCTTACTCACACAAGTATGCAGGCTGAGATGTTATATTACATGGCCACCCTACTCAGAAGGGCCAGGAAACTGAAACACAATAATGACAATATACCTGTGAACATTAGATCAGTGCAGGGGCGCCAAGAGCCCAGGTATCTAATCTTTATTTGCCCCTTTGGAGCTATGCAACTCAAGACAAGTCACTTAAATAATCTGGTTAACTGGTCTGGCTAGTTCTAAAGTTCTCATCTGAAAAATAAAAGGGCATCTATTCTCCAAACATTTGCTGAACGCCTACTACATGTCTGGCACTGCAGTAGGTGCTGGATTCAGACAAAAACTGGACAGTCCCTGCACCAAGGCCCTTGATCCAGTCAAGTGTGATTGAGATCCCTGCCCGCCCAGGGGCTCCAAGAGCACTGGAGAGCTTTGCCTGGAGGAGCAAGGTCAGTCACCCCTGGGAGAAAACTTTGTTTTAGATCTTGAAGGAAGAGTGGGGTTTACCAAGCCAAGGCACATAGGCTTTTGGAGGGGGACAACAAGGGCATTCCAGGCAGACAGAAAGGTTTGAGAACATACCGGAAAGAAAGGAAAGGAACTATTTGTGAATTTGCACACTAGGATTTCTAAGCTCGCTTCTAAACTGCAGCATTTTCTGATGAGCTTCTTCAGAAATGGGTCACCTGCTATCATGCCAGGAAGGTGCTGGCCAAGGGTTGTTATAATGGGCTTATTCAGAGGCCCCATGCCATAACCGTGTTAACCTGCCTGAGCAAAATTCCTATTGATACTAGCCCAGTGGTTTTCTTGCCTCTGCGGCCCTGCCTGCCTGAAAGGCAGCATGGCTAATTCCCTGTCCCATTTTGCAAATGCGAACACTGAAGTCCAGAAAGGTGACTCTTCCCAGGTTCCTCAACAAGCCCAGGCTGTCAGGATCCAAGATGGAGGGTTGCTGTGTGGAGAAGCAACCATCTCAGAAGACAAAAGGTCTTCACAGATGTTCTGGCCTGCCTCTAACCTCTGGGGAAGGGAATCCCTCACCCTGCCTTGGGCCGAGCTGTGCACCACCAGCCACCATCAACCCACTTACAGATAGACAAACATGCTGGACAGATGGGTGCTGAGATCAATTGGCTAAACACTGCCTTCTCTCCTTCTAATCCCCATAGGAACTCAGATCAAGAATAATATGCCTTCAGGAGAGGATGGCAGAAAGATCTTAGAAAAAGATGGCCTACAGGTACTGGCTGCAGATGACAAGAGAGAGGGTACAAATTGGGCATCTCTGGTCATAGCTATCACCCAGAGTTGGAGCCAAGATCTTTGACTCCTTTTTGGCCTTTTATGGAGCAGCTGCCTCTAGGAGGCAGGCTGAGGAGCTGGAGGATGACCCATTTAGATTACAGAGGAGAAGCTGGGCTGGGCTGGCAAGGTGGAGATAGGCCTGGGGGTAGCTCACCATCCCACCAAGCCTTCCAGAGAACCCAGCAGGGACCAGGAATGGGTTCTGAGGGGAGGGGGCACTGCCTCCCCTAAATCCCATGCTGTGCCCACCCCTTCTTTGCCACCCTCCAGCCCGCTCTGCCGAAGTGCTTTCCTACCCAGCCCTCCTGCACGGCTTGGCCAAAGCCCAGGAACAGGAGTCACCTGCAGCCAAAGTCTCCCTCCCTGTCCCGAGCAGGCAGGTGCAGCAGGCACTAGGAGGGCAGCATCACACAGAAGAGGCCTCTGGCACCTGGCCCGGTGGCAGCCCTTCTCTGGATCAGGGACTAAAGGAGAGACTGGGACTCTGAACAAGGCAGAGGCCAAAGGGCTTAGGGAAGTGAAGCACATGCCATTCTCTTCCTCAGGGCAGGACAGACCCAGGATGGAGGGACTCTGCCTTCCCCAGGAGAGGGAGAGGAGGACCGTGACAAAGCCAGCCCTGCTAGGGTAACACTACTACCATGTATGTCAGCTAACATGCACATTACCTTGTTTAACCCTAGGAGAACCCCCACGAGGCAGGAGTTATTACAATCCCCACTTTACAGATGAGGAAGCTGAGACGCAGAGAGGTCACACGGCTCGGAAGGAGCAGAGCCGGGATTTTGAATGCTTGCACCCTGATGATGAGCTGAGCAGTTTTCCTGACAAAGCAAAAGCCTCAAATGTAGTATAGTTCGCCCACTCAGGATCCCTGGGCCCAGGCAGTGAGGATGTGGGGGTGGGGCTTGTTCCCGAAGACTCTTCCCACTCTCAGTGTGCCTGGAGCTCTGGGAAGGGCAGTCAGAGCTAGCTGCTAGAATGACAAAGCAAACTGAGGCAAGCCCGGGCTCAGCCCAGAGCCAGCTCCCAGTTCGAGACTCAGTCCTGGTCATCTCCCGCTGGGTGGTCAAGTCAGGAGCTGATGTTGCAGGCATGCCACTAACCACCCCCGGGACATGTCACCTGCCCTCCCTGGGCTTCAGTTTCCCTATCTGTCAATGAAGGGATCAGACCATATCGGTCGTGTTCAAACATTTTGAAATCCCACGCAACAATCCAATATAAAAATGAGACAGAAGCTCCCGTGGCCCAGATCACTCTCCCCTGGGACTCCCCCCTGCTGGTGCAGGTAAGAACTCTATGCAGATCACCCTAACAGCTGTGGTGGACTCCACCATTCCAGGCACCCAGCAGGTGCTTTTCTTTCTAGGGGAGGGCGTAGGTCGGGAGAGCTAGGAGAGTCACAGGAGGAAATGTCATGTGGATACCGGGAATGTACTCAGAGCTAGGAGATCCAGAGCAAATATTTATTTTTCTTTTAATGTCCTCCTGGAGTGGCCCTTAGTCCTGCCCACCTGCCCCTCACCCCAGACAATCCCATCGGGCCCCTGAGAATCCCATCAGACAGGCTGGGAATTGGGAACGGGGCGGAAGTCTCCCAGCAGGCTTTCCTCTGACCCTCCTCCCCAAAGACCTTGGTTCATTTTGGGGGAGGTCGTGGGCTGCTCCCACACTCCTCTCCTGGGGCACCAGGTCAGTCTTTCTTCAGGGAAGACACTGCAGAGGCAGGAGTGGGGTGCAGTGGGGAAGAGGATTCCCCTCCAGAATTTAGAGAAACCAGAGTTTAGCAGCGTGTAGAGCTGCTCTCCAAGGAGGTCGGAGGCCCTGAGCAAACTCCCAGCAGAAGTACAGGGTGATCCATGGATCAAGGAGCAGGTCCCATTCCTACTCATCTCGGCTCCCTGGAGACAAGAGACGTGAAGCCAGGGAGCACCTTTGAATCCTACTCTGATGTAATAAGAGCTGAAATCTCGGCCTACAGCCACTGAGGTTTGCAAACTGAAAGCTGGTTTATCTCATTCCAGAATCAATGATCTCTCCCTTTCTCTCTTACACACCCCCCCCCCCCATACACACGCAGTGACCCAGGTCAAGAGCTTAATGGGGTTTCTGAATTTCAGCCTCAGTTTCTGGGCCACCCCATTCCTCCCCAATCAAGTCTGCCCCCCAAGAGGTATGAGCCACAAGCCACAAGCAGCTATTTTTCAGCTGAGCCCCTAACAAAGCCTGGGTCCGGCAGTCTCAAGCCTGGAGGCTTATTGGGCCATTACACTTTATAGAAAGAGAAAGAAAAGGAAAGTCAGGAAGTACATGATTGCCCAATAGCTGTAACCTGGCAGTGGGCACCTGGGGACTGTGCCAGGCGTTAGCAGGGAAAACATACTCGGTTCTATTGATGGGGCCATAATCCACTCCCTTTCCCCAGCATCCACTCTCCTTCACCAATGAAATGACTTCCTGAATTTGAAACCAGCTACTGGCTGCAAAGCAAACAATCTGGGAGGTGACTTGCTGCCGTAGCCAATAGGCAAGCCACGGCTGTGCACACCCGCACATCTCATAACCAGCACCCACTGGACTTGGCAAAACAATCCCTAAACCACCTGCTTTTAAAAGGCTTCTTAAAGTACAGATTATTTAGGGACTTGCCTGGTGGCTCAGATGGTAAAGAGTCTGCCTGCAATGCGGGGGACCTGCATTGGCTCCCTGGGTTGGGAATATCCCCTGGAGAAGGAAATGGCAACCTACTCCAGTATCCTTGCCTGGAAAATCCCACAGATGGAGGAGCTTGGCAGGCTAAAGTCCACGGGGTCACGAAGAGTCAGACACGACTCAGCCACTAAATACTTTCAGTTTCGACCTTTCTGGAGGTTCAGTGGTTAAGACTCAGTGCTTCCATTGTAGGGGCACGGGTTTCATCCCTGATCCCACATAACTGCACAGTGTGGCCAAAAAAAAAATACAGATTATTTGGCCCCATCCCAGATCTTCAGAATGAAACCCTCCCAGTGCGGAACCAGAGAAGTGTCTCCAATAAGCACCCGGGTGATTCCAATGTACATTAAGCTCAAGTTAGGGAACCACTGTTAATTTCTGCAAACTTGCCATCCTTTTAGGGCTGGTCTTCCCAAATCAGTTCTCACTGAGGGTTCTATTGTCAGGAAACAATTTAAATTCATATTTGTACCTCATTCAATCCTCATAGAAACTCTGAGGGAGCCCATATTTTCTTCATTTTTGCAAAAGGAGAAACTAAGTACAGAGAAAATAAACTGCACAAGGACACACATTAAAGCACTCTACCAGTGACTCGGTAGTAAAGAATTCATCTGCAATGCAGGACATGCGGCTTTGATCCCTGGGTCGGGAAAACTCCCTGGAGACTGAAATGGCAAAACATTCCAGTATTCTTGCCTGGACAATCCCATGAACAGGGGAGCCTGGTGGGCTATACAGTCAATAGTGTCACAAAAGAGTTGGACATGACTGACCAACTAAATAACCCACAGATTACTACTACTATACACACCTACATCCCAAATGAACAGGACACGTCCCTGAAAAGGCCCCAAATCCAAAGGTACCTTGGGGCACAGTGGATCTTTCACCAGAGCCTGGTTTCATATTTACCAGAGTTAAAAACACATCATAATAAAACTTTGATTGAATGTCAGAGCTGGCAAGGACCTAAATGTCAAACCCACCCACGCCCCTCAGGAGGGAGGGATATCTCCATAGTCTCCTGGGCTGCCAAACTCCCAGAACTGAACTGAGGAACTGGACGCCTCATTCCTTTATTCAGTCGGCTACACATACGCAATGCCCCCACTAAGATCAAGTGCCTTCTGCTTCCTCTTCCCTTGCTACTACATTGGACAGTTTGTTACAAACAAAATTCAGGTCCACAACCATTGTCCCTATACTCATGGAGAGACAAATGTAAAGAGAACACCATCAGCGCGCGCACGCCCGCACAACCCCCTCCCCCGCCCCCACCNCTTCAAGGGGTGATAAACCAATTACCTTTGAGAGGCTTTGTTTTTCTCACTGGAAGAGAGCTAAACCAAGACATCTCTTTGGTTATCAAATCTTTGATCGTACACTCTTGTTAAACTAAACCAAATTAAATTAATCTTTGTTGAAAAATAAATGATGTAATTCCTGGAGGGTCCTGTTTTACTCCCAAGATGGTGTTCTGGTTTTTCTAAGTAGCTTAGAAGAAAGCAAAGGCTGAAATGGCTCTTGAAACTGAAAAGAGGAAATTGCCTTGAGTGTGGCAGGTGTCTAGAAGGAACCACTATTCATGAGTGATCCATGACCTAAGGGGTCATCATCATAAGACTAAATTATATGTGCATTCTTCCTGAGACCGGATTCAAAGACTGAATTCTAAAATTAATCTAGATGTTATTTCTTCTTTGAGTTCTAAAATGAGCCCAGAGAAGATTAGAAGTCATTCATCTGACTCTGAGAATCACAGTGCATCCTCTGACTTTTCCTGGAATGGATTCCTTATGTGGACGCAACGTGAGTTGAATTGCATCTGGTTATTGTTTTTAGAGAACTTTGCTGAAATTCAAACTGAGCCCATGTATTGTGAGCTGATTTATCAGCGCCTGCCCATATGAGAACCAGAATGAAACTGGGAGCCCTGACAGCTAGGAGTTTGCAGTGAGGGCCAGGTACATATTAAAATGGTATGGCTCTGGGGCCAGGAAGGTGAACGCAAGGCACTCCTAGAAGGAGAAGTCTTCTCTTAGGGCCCTGACAAGGGTGGAGGGAGGAGACAGAGTGACAACAACGTGGTGGAATGAAGATGGACTTTGAAATCATCTTTGAATCCTGATTATGGCTCCACCATGGAGGAATTTGATGATTTGGCGGTAAGTTTTATAACCACTCTGAGCCTCAATTTTCCTCCTGGTAAAATAGTTATAACAGTGCCTGTGTTATGGAGTTGTGAGAATTAATGGGAAACTATGCCTAAGACCTGACATCTGGTAAGTCAGTGAAAAATAGAAAAATTATCAGTCTTCAATAATCTCATTGGCCAGTAACACATACTGAACCTTTACTATGGTTCAACACTTTGCCACTACTGATCCTGAGCACACAGCTGGCATCACTGCATACTTAGTAAATGTCATGGAATAACAAAATGATGACCGAATCCCTTTCAATGTTGACTGTCCGTGACCATGAAAGAGAGAGGGCAAAACCACAGGGGAAGCGCCCATGCAGTGGTGCACTGATGCTGGGGTTCCCCAATGCAGGCCAAGCTCAGGGTTTCTAGGATAAGGCCTCTCATCACTTTTCCTGCCCTTCTGCGGAGAGCTATACCCCCATCCCTGGGGTAGTAGGCCTCATTGAGTGTTTTGTGGTCTTGCTTCTCCTGAGTCCAGAGGGTAAAAACTGAAACACAAAGTAAAAATGTCAAGTTCGATTCTGCTCCAAGAGCTCCCGAGGGCTGGGCAGAGGGTTTGAAGTTTCACCGCAAAGCATTTACAAGGGGTGCGAACTCTGGCCGGACCAAGAATCCAGATAGCATAACCTCTGCAGACCCCGAGTGCCTCTGGATTGCAGGGGTCAGTAATGGGGAAGGTTCTGGGGGGTCCTGGAAAAGACTCTTTCCACCTCGGTTCACCGTCCTGCTATGCCTCAACCCCTGTGCAGCCAGGGCACACTCGGTTTCTGGTTTCAAAATGAAATTTTCACACGGCCCAGATCTCAACCCACCCTAATTTAAAGAAACAGGCACTTGGCATGTGATCCAGAGAGATCAGCAGTGGCTCACATACAGCTGTGCACATCTGGCACACAGGTATGTGATTTCGCATGAAGATAAATTGTGTGGGGACCAAATGCACAGTTGTTAAACCAAAAATGAATTGCTTCTTGGAAGCAATCTTCCTGCACAGCAGGGCCTCTGCGTGAGCTTGATCTTTTTCATTAGGCCCTTCTCAGAAAGCACAGCTTTCTCCAGAAGGTCTGTGGGTGAAGCAAGGGCCATGCCCACACCTGCAGTGGGCCGTCCGCTGCTCCCTACAGAACTAGGATGCAATCTCTGACAACTGTGCTCAGGCCGCCTTCCCGAGGGAGTTCATCTGAGCCCAGGATCCAGGACGAGGCCAGATCCTTCCCTGGTACTGCTTCACTTTCCATAAATTGTATTTTGCTCAGGCATTTGTTTTTCAGAGGGGAAGTCCTTTTGTGAACAGTTGCTAAAAGATTAGAGTCCTTCACCAAACTCGAGTGGATTTCCCATGTGCAGTGGTAAAGATTCTGCTTGCAACGCAGGAGACATAGGAGATGTAGGATGGATCCCTGGGTCAGGAAGATTCCCTGGAGAAGAAAATGGCAACCCACTCCAGTATTCTTGCCTGGGAAATCCCATGGACAGAGGAGCCTGGCGTACTACAGTCCATGGGGTTGCAAAAAATTGGACATGACAGAGCACAGCCACATGCATGTACCAAACTCAATGGACCAAGAAGTCTCCCTCCCTAGGGAACCTTATGGAGCTGATGGCATCCACCCCAAGGGAGCATCTGGTACCTCTGTAGAGAACATCATACTCAGATGCTCTTCAGATCAGAGGTTCCACTTCAAGACACTTCATCAGTCTGAAGGAAATAAAAGAATGAATCTTAAATTAAGCAGTTTCCTGGATTCCATAAAGCACTGTTCTTCTGATTCAGTGGCTCAGTGACTAAGACATGGTGTCGAATGTTCCATTCCAGGCTACATTTCACAATCTCAGCAACAGAAAGTTACTGGTTATCGGCACAAATGAATCAATACTTTTGAAGAAATTCTTTCCATCTTTTTCTCATGTGATGCTACTACAAGCAATGGTCTACCAATTTGACTTTATTTTTGTTTCTCAGTATCTTCCTCTCTCCCTCCCTCTTTCCCCACACCCTCAGATTTATTTATTTTTCTCATAAATGGAAATACAATCTATGTCTTATTCTGTTTGAGTCAGAGTATCAGATTAGCCATAATATCCATTACTGCAATGTTGTGTATGCTGTTTTTTGTCAAAAGTTTTGTATCCGTGTGCCAGCTGGGTGAACCCAGGGTTATTCTCTATAGTTAAACTCAAGGTCTCACCTGTTTTGTGACTCCTCCTCACATGGGAATGACTTTATTCTCTATGCTACCATTATAGCTGATGCTTATGCATGTATTAACACATGTCAGCCTTATAATTACCTGTTAATAGGTCTGCTTTCCCACCACACCATGAGCCTCTCCACATCAAGGACTTTCCAGTTCTTTCAGTTTCCAATTCCTAGCCCTGTTCCAGTACATAAATATTTGGCCAATGAATACCAGTATAGCTCTTCCTTTCATTGCCATGATTTTGTTAGAACCCAGGCATCCCCAGTTTGTGAACTCCATGATAGCCCAGGATACCAACACAATGGGTCCTCCATAAAACTGACCTGGATGTGAACCAGAAATCAAACAGAAAGCAGTCACACTCTGAGGCAACCTTCAATGGCCAGAATTAGCTGGGGGCCCTCACAAGGGAGCGAATAAGAAGAAACACAAGGGTAAGTGGAAGCTGGGCGAGCTTTCTCTGTTCTGATTGTAGAGAATCCTAGAAAATGTGAGTATTTTTAGATCTCGTTGCTGGGACCAGGTTGCGTGCAGGGAGGTGAGTTACTGTGGGAGCTGCTGAGGGTATTCAAGGCCAGCTGCTGCCAGAGCTCCCTGAAGGGCTTCCAATGCAAGCACCATCCACAGCAACGCCTCCCAACACATTGTCCCTATTAGCACACTCCATTTTGCCCATTTGTCCAGGCTTGCTTTGGATTGGTAGTTTATAGCTCTACTAAACCTCAGAGTGAGCAAAAGCCTTGAGGGGGAAGGTCTGTCTTCTGCAGAACTCAACATAAATTCTACACTTACGTGGGAACAGAAAACCAAGAAGAACTGAAAGCATATATGAGTCTGCTGATGACAAAAGTCTACCGATCTATTTTGGCGTCCAGGATGGCTCAGTGGTAAAAAATCCAAACGCCAATGCAAGAGACTTGGGTTCAATGCCTGGGTCAGGAAGATCCCCTGGAGGAGGAAGTGGCAACCCACTCCAGGATTCTTGCCTGAAAAACTCCTTGGACAGAGGAGCCTGGTGGGCTACAGTCCATGGAGTCGCAAAGAGTTGAACATGACTGATGGGCTTAGCACACATGCATGTGCACGTGCATGTGCACGTGTACACACACACGCACACATCTATCTCTCTACCTATTTATCTATCTCTCTATCTATCTATTTATCTACCTCTCTATCTATCTACCTATCTAATCTACCTATCTGTTAGCTCATTGACCAACAAACAGTTGTTTTTTATTAAGTTTCTAGGAATTCAATCCACCAAAATTACTCACCAAAATTAATGACTGGTAACTTTGTCAGTCACTCTCTTCCTGATAGATGAGTTTTATCTCAGTCTCTAACCTGATAATAAAATCTCATAAGCGTGACAGCTCAGAAAAGAGTTTCCAAGAGGAGTTTCCCATGATTTCTTATCCTGATACCGAAAACTTCCTGCCCTTCACCTTACGCTTCATGGTCTCTCCTCTGGCGTCTCTCCCAGGATTCTCTGAGTTCGCGTGGGCTCTATCTGCATGTGGTCTGCCTAGGGGCCAGCTACCAGCACGTCTCAGGGACTGGCTGTCCTGTTCCTTACAGGGTGTGGAGAAAGATGTGGACACGTGGAGCCGTGGAAGAGATCACACAGCATTGTCTCATTGCTTCTACGGAAAAATCCATGTCGAAAAGGTAACCCTTGGAGGAGGCGACCAGATTCGATCAGAAGTTTTTAGTCATCTAGAAATGTTTGGTTCTTGCTATCATGCACAGCACCCAATCAATAATAACAGCCCATGTTTCCAACTGAGGGAGTAAGAAGCCTGGTTGCCCCTGTGCAACAAAGTGACAGCTTCCTGTATGCTTCATTTTAGCCTCTTTAGAGCTTTTACACAATAAACTAAAAATTGTTAAGTGTTGTTCTGGAGGGCAATGGAAAGAAAGTGAAGGTTGTAAGGAAGGGAGGAAGCACTAGATTTGGAATTAAAAAGTTGCAAACTCACTCCATTTTTTCATTCTGCTACTTCAAAAAACCCCTTACCTTCTCTGAGCCTATGTTTCTTTCATTAGAAAATAAAGAAAATCAAGCATACAAGACCAGTTTGGTTTACTTTGTCTTTTCTCACTTTCTAGGGTCTTTACAAAAAAACGATTTATTTGTAGAACCTAAAATTTTTATTTCCACTGCGCATATTCTGGCTTCTTTTCTCGTTTCTTTTCGTGGATTTTGTTCAGAAGGATACTATTGCACTGGGTTTCCTTTCAGTCCAATTACCAGTTTTGCTCTCTAGCAGCCATCGTGCCTGGGTGGGCCTGGCCCCGCAAAGCTAAGTCTGTTTTCGTGTTTGGATTACTGATCCGTTTAGAGGAGCTATTCATTAAACACTTGCTAACTAAAATAATCGCCCTTCTCTTAAAACCAACACTGAGAAATGTTCTCTCTAAAAGTTCAGCCTATACTGAAAACCCCTCTGTATCCTGTGGTTAGCAGAAACTGGTCCACTATGAACTGTTTTCTAAATTAGTTCCAAGAAGACCTCCTCTGTTGAGAAGGAGATACCAGTTATCAAGCAGCTTTCTTGGGCTGACCGATCTTTAGGGCATCCACGTTAAAGTCTCATCTTCCATGGTGTTTGTGACATTCTTCAATCATATCTTTTCATCCAAACCACATCATTCCAGACCTCCAAGACCAGTTTCTTTCTTAGGAAATTGGGTAAATCTTGTAAGCTCCTTTCCTCTGTTTCTAGGAGTTTAGCAATCCCAGGAGTGTATCACATACATGGTACTGTTTGAAATCAAGGTATTGTGAAATCTGGCCTTAGATATGAGTGAAGTCAGCAGTTGTCTGTTTTTAATGCCCTGGTGGCTCAGATGGTAAAGCATCTGCCTACAGTGCGGGAGACCTGGGTTCAATCCCTCGGTTGGGAAGATCCCCTGGAGAAGGAAATGGCAACCCACTCCAGTATTCTTGCCTGGAAAAATCCCATGGATGGAGGAGCCTGGTGGCTACTGTCCATGAGGTTGCAAAAGAGTCAGACAAGACTGAGTGACTTCACTATCTTCACTATTCACCAATGCCTTTTTACAAATATTTATTTATTTATTTTTGTCTGTGGTGAGTCTAAGCTGGACATGATGGCTTCTCTCTAGTCGTGGCACACAGGCTCCAGAGTGCCTGGGCTCTGTAGTTGGCAGTGTGTGGACTTAGCTGCCCTGTGGCATGTGTGATCTTACTTCCCCAACCTGGTATTGAACCCACATCCCCTGCAGTGGAAGGAGGATTCTTAATCATTGGACCGCCAGGGAAGTCCCAGTTCCTAATGCATTTGAATTACAGCTAAAAGAACAAGATACCTTCCCAGAGTCACCCATGATGTGCAGTGCCATTGGCTCCAGAACTCATTTCTGACTCCGGCCATGTATGTATGGTCCTAGCAACTTCTCACCCCAGGAATTCAACTCCCAGCAAATAGGTAGGGAGCCCTTATTGTAAATTTAAAGCAGAGATATTTCTTCATCTCCCATTGTTCTGCCTCATCTTGGTAGGATCACCTTCTCTCTTTTCTCATCAGCAAATACACAAGATGATGCCATCTATGGTCAAAGCTACTTTTTGGGAAAAAAAAAAAAAACTATGTAAGGCCACTTATGAGAAGTGGAGGATGACTGAAAAAATCTTAAAATGAGATATGACGTGGGCAGCAGCCAAGTAGAGAAAAAAAGCTTCAAGTAAAGGGACAGTGAAGTTACAGACAGTGGCCTTTGGCAGAAAGAAGAACACAGAGCCTACAGTAACTTGGAGAGAATGTGAAACACTGGCTCTGCTGAACTTGACTGAGCAAACGGTGTATTTGAGCCCCTTAGTTTCATGACACACCTTCAGCAAAATCTTAATGTGAGTCTACTTTCTTATAACAGAGAGCAGTCAAAGAGTTCTTGCCCAACTTAGACTCACCGCAGACAAAAAGGGGCTAGCTTCCTGAGAGGCAAGTGCTTTCAGAAAGCACCCCCACAGCCTTCGTGGGGAGACGTGATGAGCACTTTCTAGGGGAGGACTAGGTCCACTGGTCCATCCACCCCTGAGATACTCGGGCGGATGGAGGCCCTCAGTGCGCTATGTGCTAGACAGGGTGCCCATCTGTAGGTGTCTCAACAGACAGCATTGAGTGGAAAGGTCTAGGGGCAGAGCAGGGGGTAATTTAAGAATCTAGCTACTCACGGCTACTGTGAGAGCACAATTCATCAACTCCTAAGTGTTGAAAGTTTAGTCACTCAGTTGTGTCCAACTCTTTGCCATCCCTTGCGGCTCAGTGGGTGAAAAAATCTTCCTGCAATGCGGGATGACCTGGGTTCAGTCTCTGGGTTGGGAAACGCCCCTAGAGAAGGGAAAGGCTACCCACTCCAAGATTCTGGCCTAGAGGATTCCACGGACAGTCCATGGGGTCGCAAGGTCAGACACGACTGAGCCACTTTCACTTCACTTCATGGACTGTAGCCCACCAGACTCCTCTGTCCCTGGGATTTCCCAGGCAAGAACACTGGAGTGGGTAGCCATTCCCATCTCCAGGGGATCTTCCTGACTCAGGGATCAAAACTGGGTCTCCTGCATTGCAGGCAGATTCCTTACCATCTGAGCCATTGTCCGCAATATCGTCTCCTAAAGCACAGTTTAAAGTAGTCTGCGGTCCTACTCCTTTGGGTCTTTCCCAGCGTAGAATTTAATCAAGGTCTTTAGGAGGAAAACTGGAAAGTGAAACAACTCATGGGTCCCAGAGTATACATTTTAAATGTTCAGAACTGTGCAATCCACAAGTTAGTTTTTATTTATGGACAGCCCCAGTGAAAATAAACTAAGCAGAGGGCGTAATCAGTCAGTCAGTCGTGTCCGACTCTTTGCGACCCCATGAATCGCAGCACGCCAGGCCTCCCTATCCATCACCATCTCCCGGAGTTCAATCAGACTCATGTCCATCGAGTCCATGATGCCATCCAGCCATCTCATCCTCGGTCGTCCCCTTCTCCTCCTGCCCTCAATCCCTCCCAGCATCAGAGTCTTTTCCAATGAGTCAACTCTTCACATGAGGTGGACAAAGTACTGGAGTTTCAGCTTTAGCATC
>SJYX01024879.1:6903-33671 GCA_006410675.1 Oreotragus oreotragus
GATTGTTTGGATTTTTACTGATATGTTTTGAAATTTCTTTGTATAGTTTAGATACTAATTACCCTCTCTCCCCCCTGGCCTGGATATGTACTTTGCTAATACTTTCTTCTACTTTGTAGCTTGTTTTTTTTTACATTCCCTTCACGTGGTTTCTTGCACAGTAGATATTTTAAATTTTGATGAAGTCCAGTTTTTTTTTCTAAATTGTCATTTTAACTTCAAATCATAACTCCTTGCTTAGTGCAAAGAACTAATAAGTGAATTCAGTATTTTGGTGTTTGCAGTATACCAGATCAGCATAAAAAATTCAGTCACATTTTTGTGTATTAGGAATGAGTATGTGGAAACATACACTGTGTGGATAAACATATAAACACACAAACATATACTGTGTGGATCACAACAAACTGTGGAAAATTCTTAAAGATGGGGATACTAGACCACCAGACCTGCCTCCTGAGAAACCAGTGTGCAGGTCAAGAAGCAACAGTTAGAACTGGACGTGAAACAACAGACTGGTTCCAGTTTGGGAAAGGAGTACATCAAGGCGCTGTATATTGTCAACCTGCTTATTTAACTTATATGCATAGTGAAGTGAAGTGAAGTCGCTCAGTCGTGTCCGACTCTTTGAGGCCCCATAGACTGTAGCCTACATCATGAGAAATGCTGGGCTGGATGAAGCACAAGCTGGAATCAAGATTGCTGGGAGAAATATCAATAACCTCAGATATGCAGATGACACCACCCTTATGCAGAAAGTGAAGAGGAACTAAAAAGCCTCTTGATGAAAGCGAAAGAAGAGAGTGAAAAAGTTGACTTAAAACTCAACACTCAAAAAGCTAAGATCTCGTTCCATCACTTCATGGGAAATAGATGGGGAACCAGTGGAAACAGTGAGAGACTATTTTTTGGGCCTCTAAAATCACTGCAGATGGTGACTGCAGCCTTGAAATTAAGACACTTGCTCCTTGGAAGAAAAGCTATGATCAACCTAGACAGCATATTCAAAAGTAGAGACATTACTTTGCCGACGACGGTCCATCTAGTCAAAGTTATGGTTTTTCCAGTAGTCAGGTATGGATGTGAGAGTTGGACTGTAAAGAAAGCTGAGCGCTGAAGAATCAATGCTTTTGAACTGTGGTATTGGAGAAGACTCTTGAGAGTCCCTTGGACCGCAAGGATATCCAACCAGTCAATCCTAAAGGAAATCGGTCCTGAATATTCATTGGAAGGACTGATGCTGAAGCTGAAACTCCAATACTTTGGCCACCTGATGCAAAGAACTGACTCACTGGAAAAGACCCTGATGCTGGGAAAGATTGAAGGCAGGAGGAGAAGGGGACGACAGAGGATGAGATGATTGGATGGTATCACTGATTCGATGGACATGAGTTTGAGCATGTTCTGGGAGTTGATGATGGAAAAGGTCATCCTGGAGTGCTGCAGTCCATGGGGTCGTAAAAAGTCAGACATGACTGAGTGACTGAACTGAACTGATGTGGAAACAAATTAAAAATACCAGTTCAGATTACTTTAAAAATTAAATACATACTCTAATGGAAAAAATCAAAGAAGATTTAAATACATTGAGACATACTGTGTTCACAGGTTGGAAACTCAACATAGTAAAGATGTCAGTTTTCTTTAAATTCATGTACAGTTAATGCAGTTGCTATTAAAATTACAGCAAGAATTTTTTGGTAAACTTGCCCAAGAATATTCTAAAATTTATTTGACAAGTCAAAGGAATTAAGAATAGAGAAAACAATTCTGATAATGAAAGGAATCATTCCATTCCATTTCAAGATTTATAGCCACATTAATCATGAAAGTTTAGTAGTGTCAGAGGAGGACACATTGGTCAATAGAGCAGAATGGAGGACTTAGAAATAGCCCCATACAAGCACAGCCGAGTGGTTTCTGACAGAGGTGCAAAGGCAATTCCGTGTTGAATGGATAGTTGAAATGTTGCTAGAGCTATTGGCTACCCAAAGGCAAAAGATAATTAAACATTGAAATATCCAATGTTTGGAACACAACACAGTTAAAAATCTTCAGGATCTAGGAACTGGTGAAAAGTTCTTTTTCATGACATCAAAAGCATAAAGAACAAACTTGATAAATGGTACCTCATGAAAATTAAAAATTATTGCTCTGGTTAAAAACCCTGTGAAGTGGATGGAAAGACAAGCTACAAATTGGAAGGAAGTATATATAAACAAAGTGAGTGAAGTGAAGTCGCTCAGTCGTGTCCGACTCTTTGCGACCCGTGGACTGTAGCCCACCAAGCTCCTCTGTCCATGGGATTCTCCAGGCAAGAATACTGGAGTGGGTTGCCATTTACCTCTGCACCACCAGGGAACCACATGTAAAAGAGTTCTGAAAACTCAACATTAAAAGAAAATGATTTCAACTAGAAAATGGGTAAAAGAAATGAAGAGACATTTTACTGAATATATGTGAATGGCAAATACGTGAAAAAATGTTTAACTTCTCTAGCCTTCAAGGAATTGGAAAGGACTTTATCACCACACATCTATTAGAACAACTTAAAGGAACAGTAGACATAATACTAAATAATAGGCTGGAGTGTGGGAGAAAATGCATATCTCCATGGAGATACTGCAGATGTTGGTGTATATATGGAGATACATCAATATTGTTGGTGTGAATATTAAATGGGAAACCACTTCAGAAAGTGGTTCAGCTATTTCTTGAATTGCACATGCAATATTCTTAATAGCTTCATTTTTTAAAGGCCATTCAGTTATAACATTTTTTCTGTCTTGTGGATTGTGGCCTCTGAAAACACTGCATTGATTGAGTACCATGGAAAATTGCCTTTTATTTCTGGAAGTTTGCAGTAAGTTTGGAATAAAGGATTAAGAGCTATAAGGGGAAATATTAGTAGGAATATTGTGGCTTTGATAAAGGAAAAAGTGGTCTGCAGAAAGATATACCTTTGAAAAAATACTCTTACAAATTCCTTAAAGATTTTAAAGCGTTCATTATCAGCATGACTAGGCGGCTTCCCTGGTGGCTCAGCAGTTAAAGCGTCTGCTTCCAATGCGGGAGACCCGGGTTCGATCCCTGGGTCGGGAAGATCCCCTGGAGAAGGAAATGGCAATCCACTCCAGTATTCTTGCCTGGAGAATCCCATGGACAGAGAAGCCTAGTAGGGTACAGTCCACGGGGTCGCAAAGAGTCGGACACGACTGAGCAAATTCACCTTCACCTTCACCTTCACCTTCATCAGCATGACTGGATTTTAGGTTTGACTCTTAGTTCATTAAAATGTTCCAGCTGTAGTGTGTATGGATAGGTAGAAAAGTAGGACTGAAATGTAGATGGTAGAATATGATTAAAGTTTCAAGTTAAATCACTGACAATATATGTCACTTTCATGTCCTGTTGTAATAGGGTTGACATTTTAGGACATTCCTTTGAATCAAGGGCAAGGAGGTTCTGTACACATTGAAAGAATGCTTTAAAAACCATGGTAATTAAGACTGTTAAGCATTGCTATATCATTGATCTATTTTGTAGTTGTATTTGGATTTCTCAGATAATTTTCAGAAACCTGATTACTGAATTTCCCATTTTCTAGGAAGTCACTACAGTTTTCATGTCAGATCTGGGCTTGAGTTCCTGGTGTATGAGTTTCTAGCAGGATGCCTTTTATAAACTATCATCTTGAAGCTTACTTTAATAGAGTTGTTAAGGAGGATTAAATGGCATAATAAATAGTGTGTCTGGTGATTGGTCAGCACAATGCCTGAGACACAGAAAGCACTAAGAAACTGTTAACTTCTCTTACTACCCAGAAGCAGCTTTTCGAACTCAGTGGCATGCAGATGTAGTTCCATGTTTTGTTATTCTAGAGCTATTTGTTAATGAATATTGTGGCAGTATAGCCAACCATAAGCTGTTTTGATTAGATGAGTATAGTTAGGTGAGGGCTGACAAGGTTTTGGAGGTGAGATGTCAAGTTTCAGTATTAACCTCCTTCACCTTCCCTTCTTACCCTGTTTTGTGAAATTGGCAGAGCTGCCTTTGGAGATAGTGCTGGTTGATCTCAAGCTGGACCAGATGGCTGATGCTGGGCCAGGCTTAGGTTCCTGTTACCTGATAAGACCTGAGATTTGGCCTTGATTCTTCCCTTCCCCTTTCTGTGTACATTCAGTTAGTCACTGGTGTTGCTGATTGATCCCTTAGTATTTACCTGACTCATATGTCTTCATCTTGTCTGTCACTGCTGCAAGTCAGGAGTTTGTCATCCCAATTAACTGTAAAAGCTTCCTACCTTTTCTTGCTTCCTAACTAGTTGAGATTCTGCCCTGTCATTTATACCAGAGGCAGCTTTCTAAAATGCAAATTTGATTATGTCAGCAGGGTTAAGATCTTCAACTTCAGAATCAGAGCTTCCTCGGTTCAAATCCCATGTCTGCCTTGTTTGATTCTGGACAAGTTCTCTGTGCTTCAATTTCTTCATTTATTAAAAAAAGAAAAACAGTTCAAATCTGACTTGCAGTCACCTGGGGAGATAGCTAAACGTACATTGCCTAGCTCCCATCCCAGATTCTGGTTCTCTAGATCTTAAGTGGGATTAAGAAGTCAGTAGCAATGGCACCCCACCCCAGTACTCTTGCCTGGAAAATCCAATGGACGGAGTAGCCTGGTGGGCTGCAGTCCATGGGGTCGCTAACAGTCGGACAGACTGAGCGACTTCACTTTCACTTTTCTCTTTCATGCATTGGAGAAGGAAATGGCAACCCATTCCAGTATTCTTGCCTGGAGAATCCCAGGGATGGGGGAGCCTGGTGGGCTGCCGTCTATGGGGGTCACACAGAGTCGGACACGACTGAAGTGACTTAGCAGCAGCAGCAGCAGCCTGTAAAAAAGCTTCTCGGTTGGTTCAGATACCCTGTTTTGAGTCCTCCTGAGGCCCTGTGCATGTTATTACCTTTAGGTTTTTGTGCTCTTTGTGTCTGATACATGGGCTTCCTTTGCCTGGTTAACTTCTTTTTTCCTTCAGTAACTCGGGTCAGAGTTCCCCTCAGCTGTGAAGTGTCTGACTTTCTCTTTCTTGATTTGGTGCTTTGGAAAGTTACCACCAATACAGCGGTTCTGTGTTGTATAATCTCCCTCAAATACACTGTCTAAAATATAGGATAAAAGGGAACACATTCAGTTCTAATGTGTCACTTAAAGGCATTAAATTTTGTTATTTTGTGGCATTTAGCATCTTGGAGTTCCTGATTTACTAATTTTCTCTCTCTCTGTCTCTCCTTGAAGCTTCTTGAGTATAAATTCTGTGCCCTCAGTGTCTTGTTAACTCATCTTAAAATTTGTTGTTTAGTTGCTAATTGTGCTTAACTCTTTGTGATCTCACGGACTGTAGCTCACCAGGCTCCTTCTTTCCATGGGATTTCCTAGGCAGGAATACTGGAGTGAATTGTCATTTCCTTCTCTAGATCTTAAAATTACATATTTCATATTAGGAATTGTTTTTGTTGAAGTGAAGCATCTTTGCAACAAGGCACCGACCAGTGGAGGCCATGTTGCATGAGGTCCTTGTTTTCTTATTGCATCATTTATTTGAATTCATACACCTTTTCTACCTGTGTGTCTCAGACTGACCTCCTTTATTTTCTGTAGGTTTTAATGGAATTTAGTTTGTTTTGCTCTAAATAAAATAATATTGGTAGATGAGGATATTGGGAGATGGAACCAGAAATGAAACCAGGAATGTAAAAGATGGTGAGCAGGTTTGGTTCTGGATTTGGGGGCTGTTCTATGTGTTTTATTTACTCAGTCATTCCTAATTTATTTAGATTTGGATGTGTGGTCATGAGTTGCTGAAAGTACTCAAACTTTTTGCATCTTTGTTTCCCCTTGATGAAAGTTCCTTTCAACTCTAAAATTTCTACTTTTCCACGTAAAGCTGCAAAGATTTCCAAAGATTTAGGTTTTATTGATAATCAAGTAATAATATTTTTCTCTTTTAAGTTCTTTTCACTTTATAAGTAACTCCATTCAGATATTCACACAAACAAAAGAAACTAGTATCAACAAAAGTGAATTTCCTTTTCTTCCTTAGGGTTACTTGAACACAAGCATGAATTTCCTTTTCTTGATTACCTAGATTTTCTCCCTGGAGCTCTTCATTGCAACTCTTTCTGGGTTTGAGTGTAACTCACACTTCATTGAAGTAGATGCAGAGAGTCTGAATAAATACAACCCAAGTGTTGTCATGAAAGAACTTGTCAAGTGATTTTTTTTCACTGGGCTGCCAATGCATGAAAAATGCTAAAATGAAAAGAAAAAAATTTTTTCTGTAAGTGTATGTGGTAGATTTATTATTTTGCTCTTGAGTAACACTTGGGTCTCCTTTGTTTTCATTTAAGTGCCAAGGATGACATTGATCTTGATGCCTTGGCTGCAGAAATAGAAGGAGCTGGTGCTGCCAAGGAGCAAGAACCTCAAAAGGCAAAGGGGAAAAAGAAAAAGGAGAAAAAAAGACAAGACTTTGAGTAAGTAGATTTTAAATATATTTGATTTTTCTCAGCTTTGGTGCTAGATTTATTTATTAAACTGATTCAGTATCTCAAACTGTATTTTAACCCATTTCCAGTGAAGATGATATCCTAAAGGAACTGGAAGAATTGTCTTGGGAAGCTCAAGGCATCAAAGCTGAGAGAGAGCCTGCTGCAGTAAAGGTGAGATACAGATCACTGTTACTTGTTCATGCTTCTTCTTAGCCCATTTTTAGGTACTGCCTTTGGAAATTTTTGAGCAATGTATGTATGTTGGTTAGAAGTTTCTAGCTGATACCAAAGGGGGAAAACAGTTTTTAGGAAGCAATAATAAATTTCGAAGTCTTTCCCAGATATAAAGATACTTTATTTGGGAATCTAAAGCTGTTTCACTTTATATTGCCAGTTTATAAAATTGGTACATTTGGAAATACAGCATTTCACAACTCTACCTCCATTTTCTATATTATTTCCTTTCCATCCTTTGAAATTGGATAAGCCTCAGAGTAATGAGAGAGGGGCAGATATTTTTTCTTTCAATTTTCCCTATAGGTTTTTTAATGCCATGTGAGGAAGGTAGTGAGGTGGACT
This sequence comes from Oreotragus oreotragus, assembly GCA_006410675.1. NCBI lineage: Eukaryota > Metazoa > Chordata > Mammalia > Artiodactyla > Bovidae > Oreotragus > Oreotragus oreotragus. The sequence goes on from SJYX01024879.1 coordinate 14,031, forward strand.
AGTGATTAATGTCTGCTTCAGAGCGCCTGGGTTCCGAAACTTACAGTGACTGTGAGATGTGCTTGAATCGTAGGCCAGCTGCTGGTACTTGCTCGAGTTTTATATTCTTGCAAAAGAACCATATTTTAAAATTCTTTTGATAGTTTTTTCCATGTGTACTTAATGAAGTTCATGACTTTGAACAGCTTCAGTTATTAAAAAAATAAAATATAATGCTGTTAATATTTCTAACAGTGGACATGTTTTAGCCAACAGAAAATAATGAAGATGAAGCCATTTCAAAACAAGATAAGAAAAAGAAAGGACAGAAAGGCAAAAAACAGAGTTTTGAAGATAATGATAGTGAAGAATTGGATGAAAAAGATTCAAAGTCAAAAAAGACTGCAAAACCCAAAGTGGAAATGTACTCTGGGAGTGATGATGATGATGATTTTAATAAACTATCCAAAAAAGTGAAGGGGAAAGCTCAGAAATCAAATAAGAAGCGTGATGCATCAGAAGAGGATGAGGATAACAGTAAAAAAATTAAAGAGCGTATGAGAGCACATTCTTCTGGTGAAAGTGATGATGAATCAGATGAATTTTTGCAATCCAGGAAAGGACAGAAAAAAAATCAGAAAAACAAGCCAGGTCCTACTGTCGAGAGTGAAAATGAAGATGACGACTCCTCTTTCAAAATTAAGACAGTGGCTCAAAAGAAGGCAGAGAAGAAAGAGCGTGAGAGAAAAAAACGAGATGAAGAAAAGGCAAAACTGCGGAAGCTGAAAGAAAAAGAAGAGCTGGAGTCTGGTAAAAAGGATCAGGGTAAACCAAAAGAATCTCAGAGGAAACCTGAGGAGGAAGCTCTGAAATCCAAAGTGGCACTTGACTCTGGAGCAGCTCCTGCCTCTGAAGAGAAAGGAGAGGGTCCCACAGGTGCAGAAGGTTGGTTATTTTATTGACAGAAGGGCCAGAGGCTTGGATTCATAATTAGTTCCTTTGTTTATTTGCTGTGCTGGGTTTTCGTTGCTGCGCACAGACTTTGTGTAGTTGCGACGAGCCGGGGACACTCCCTTACTTGCCGTGCGTGGGCTTCTCATTCTGCTGGCTTCTCTTGTTGCAGAGCACAGGAGGTCCTAGGAGCTTGGGCTCAGTGTTTGTGGAGCATGGGCTTAGTTGCCTCGCAGCATGTGAGCCAAGGATTGAACCCTGTCCCCTGCATTGGCAAGAGGATTCTTAAACACTGGACCACTGGGGAAGTCTCCAGTTAATCTAAATTTTGATTGTTATGCTCCAGAGTTATTTTGTTATTTGTCCTTGGTTATAAAGGTATTGAGTTGTAAGATGCTTAAAAAAAATTAGTCTAAGTACTCATTTTAAATTGATTTTTGTTGCTAAACATGTATGTAGTATAAAATATCTTTCAAATGAATTGTACACAAACTAGGATTTTTGTGGAATTTCATTTTGGAAAACAATTTTTGCTGCTGATGAATACTGGAAGTTGCTTAATGAAAAATTTATTGTTCCTTTTGATAACTCAGTGTGAGATGATACCTGAATTCTCTTCTGTTATTTAAAACTTAATTCAGGTTTTTAAATGAAAATGAAATGGATAAGCAATATACTAAAATTAGTTAATGTCTTTTAAGCAATAGTGAGCCATGTTTTTGTACCAGAACCAATTAACAAAAAAAAAGCTATCTAGTTAAACTTCCCCCTCTTATTCAGAATGAAAACAAAGATCAAATGATTTACATAATTTTTCTTTTAGACTGGAAAACTTTTAATGGGAAAATCGGCATAGCTTTTTAACCTCTCAAATTCTTATTGTCTGGACATCTTTGAGGAGAACCATCATGAATGTAACTTCAGAATCTTTAATTCTTCAGTATAATGCTAAAGAGTTCTTGGGACATATTTGTATTTTTGTGTTTTATCCTAATATTTGTCCCCTTAAGGTAGGCTTCTTATCATTTCCACCTTACAGAAGCATTAGATACAGTGTATCTTCTCCCTTCTGACAGCATCCCCCTGTCTTCTCGAATCCCTTAGGATAACTCAGAGCAACACCAACATCATAGGCATCTAAGGAAGCCAGCTGGGTTGTTCTGAGATGCACCGGCTACTCCCAAGTGCTCATGAGGCCTTGATGCCTAAAGACCTTAGTCTGCTGCTGGCCCATTGTAGTCCCTGGATTCTAGGGTTTGCTCACCCCTGTTGTAGGAAATGACTTTTAAAAATACTCTTTGCCTTTTTTTTTGATAGATGATAATGAAGGAGACAAAAAGAAAAAAGATAAAAAGAAAAAGAAAGGAGAAAAGGAAGAAAAGGAGAAAGAAAAGAAGAAAGGACCTAGCAAAGCCACAGTTAAGGCTATGCAAGAAGCTCTGGCTAAGCTTAAAGAAGAGGAGGAAAGACAGAAGAGAGAGGAGGAAGAACGGATAAAACGGCTTGAAGAATTAGAGGCCAAGCGTAAAGAAGAGGTATGTTTTTGTGAAGTTGCTGACATTGATACTGTTTTACTTAAATCCTCTTCTCATAACACATCTCTAGGTTTCTAATTGTAAAACTTTCTTAGTTGCGTGGTAGTTCAGTTACATTATTGTTCAGATATAGATAATAAGTACAGAAAATCCTGCCTTATTTCCTCGGTTACAAACAGGAGTTGCTTTTGCATCATTACCGCACATAGTCGACCCTCGCGTGATACTAATTATACTCATTAAGTACATTTAAAATACTTTCATTTGGAAGTTCCTAACATAATACTCTGCATGTATCTCAAGAGCTTTGTTAAAAATATGGGGTGTTTGCTTTTAAATTTTGTAATTTGTTAAGCTAATACAGTTTTGTTTGCTATGTTTTCTTTTATAGGAAAGATTGGAACAAGAAAAAAGAGAAAGGAAAAAGCAAAAAGAAAAGGAAAGGAAAGAACGCTTGAAAAAAGAAGGGAAACTTTTAACTAAATCCCAGAGAGAAGCCAGAGCCAGAGCTGAAGCTACCCTTAAACTTCTACAAGCTCAGGGTGGGTGGTGCTCTTAATTAACCGAACAGTCAAGAGAGTTCTCTCAAGCAGTTATCTCTGTAGTAGTCAAAAGGAAAACTGAATTGAGACAGAAGGTGAATTTCTGTGAAAAGGCTATGAAAAAGTCCAATAGTGTAAGTAGGTGAGATAATTTCATTATTTCAGGAGATGAACTCTATACTGTGATAATTTGCATGTAAATGATAGTATGTCTGTAAATGAAAATACAGAATAGTGAAATGAGTCCCAATGTATGCATCACATATTTAACAAAATTCCTTGATTTCTTGATTTTGTCCATGTCTTTTTTTTCACTTGTCTCCAAAACATCATTTATAATAGATTTGTTCAAATCAGGATCTAGATTAGATTCAAGTATTACATTTGGTTGATATGTGATTTGGTTGATTTGCTTGATATTACTTCCACCCCGTTTTTGGCATGTATTTATTAATTTGTTAAAGATACTGGATTTTTTTTTTTTCTAGAATTTTCCCTGTTCTGAATTTATCTAATTACGTCTACTGGTGTTGGCTGATTTATTTCTCTATACCTTATACTTTTTTAGATCTAGCAGTTTGGCTGCTACTTAGCAGTGCTGTGTAGCACCCAGTGCCTCATGTGCGTAGGCATATGATCTGGTTGTCTTGCTTCTAATGATGTCAAGATTGATCAGTGAGTTTAACCTTTGGTAGCCTTGTCCATTACAGAAATACTTCATTGACTTTTCATCTCATAATTTAAATTCCAATTGGTGATCATTGCCTGTATCCTGTATTACGAATTGCAGAATTGTGATAGGAAAACCAGGAAATATGCTTAATTCTTTTCCTTTCTTTACTGATTTACAAAATAATAATTTGTTGTCCCCACAACCTCCAAAGCTAACCAATGAGTTTAATTTTGTTTTGGATGTAGAACACTTCATCTTAATGGAATTTTATATAATTGATATGTTTTCATCTCCTGAAATTATTTACATTTTGGATATTCTAATTAGATGCTATTTTTGGCTAGGAGGAGGTCAGTCAGGTTGGTCCCTATGACTTTGTCATTTGACAACAGTGTTTTTGGGCCCTTCCTCGCTTTCTGACTCCACGAGATAGCTCAGGTTCACCTTGTACGTTTTCTTCTCTAGACCTTGAAATCAACCATTTGCCCAAGGAAATTGGTTCCTTTTAGTTTAGATTTCATAATATGAACATTTCATTAATTGTATCTTTGATGGGTAAGATGATTTAAAACAGTGTCTTTGCTCCATTAGGAAGAATGTTTTGGGATTTCTCTTTATGGCCGGTCCCTGCTTTCCACAGGTTTTATAGTAATTTTGGTGTTTATGCTATAATGAAAATAATAGCTACCATTTATTAATGTATTTAGTATATAACTGATGCTATTTTTGACAGTATTTCTTCATAAAAGTCTACATTTCCATCATACAGATGAAAAAAATGGAGACTCAGGAAACTTGAACAGCTTGCTTGAGGTCCTGGAGCTGAGATTTAACTTATCTGTGGGACTTCCTCTGTGTTATGTTCGGGTGGAAGCAGTAATTTTAGAGAAACACAGGACTAAGATTTCAGAAAGTTTTATTTTTAACTAGGGATATAGCTTTTAAAAAAGTGAAACTAAAGAACAGATTCGAGTACAACTAGCAAATCCAAATATTGGATTTAACCAATGGCTGTTTGACAGACTGGAAGCTCTCATGGAGAAGCTGGGTGGGGCCATACAGAGAGTAGCATGCTGGTCAGAAATGCTGTTTTATGGAGTAGTTTGACTTGCGTTTATAAGATGAAAATTAAAATTATGAACTTGGCATCAGTCTTTAGGACAGGCTTGGAAGAGGTGGTGTCTCATGTGGCATCTCTAGCCTCAGTCTCCTTCTTTATTATTCATAATGTTGCCTAGTGTTTGCCTTCTTACGGGCTCCGTATTGTCTGTTAATTAAAAAAATCCAAACTTCCTAGCTGGGCATTCCACAAGTCTGCTCCTTGAGTCACTTCAAGGAAGAAGTACTACATGTTATGTCTGACCATATCTTTTGAAGCCACCTTGTTAGATAAATATTATTTACTATGTTCATTACCTAGAATAATATATATAACTTATTCATTGAGCTAATAAATGTGTTCTTAGTGTATCTGCAGATATTTTCAGATAATGACATGACTTGTGTAGCAGGTTACCTTTTTGGTCTGTTCCATAGCCTTTAGCCTGTAACTACTGAGCGTTTAGCAAGTACATATTCTTTAAAACACGCAAACTACCAAAACCCAGATACATAACCTCGATAGTCCTATATCTATTTAAAAATATACTCATATCTATTTACATTTTAGCTCAGGTAAAAATTTCCAATAAAGAAAACTATGCCTCTATGATTTCACTTGGGGATTCTAACAAATATTTAGGGAAGAAATATTGCCAGTTATGAACATTATCTTCCAGAGTCACCCAGCTCATGAGGACAGCATTATCCTTATGTCATAATGAGACAAAGGCATTACAAGAAAGGAAATCGTAGATCAGTATTCCTCATGAACGGAGAGGTAGATTTCTCAGCAGAGTATTAGCAGTGTGATTCCAGCAGTGCGGTTGTCCCTTGTGCAATCTAGGAGTCAGGGGCAGCTCGCCATGCAGTCACCAATTTGTGGACATGTATAGTTGGCCCTCTGTATCCATGGTCTGTATCCACATACTGAACCAGTAGTGGATCTTGTGGAACTGTAGTATTTAGTGAAAAAATGTGAGTCCAAGTGTCCGTGTAGTTCAAACCTGTGTTATTCAAGGGTCAACTATCTAAACATACTTGTGTGCATATATTTATGTGTATATTTAGGAACGGTCTGTTATGACCAAGTCGATTTTATCCTGGTAGTGCAGGGGTGTTCAGTATTTAAAGATCAAGAAATAGTTCACCATATTAATAGACTAAAGAAAATCTATATGATTGTCTCAATATACAGAAGAAACATTTCAAAAAGTTCAGTATTCATATATAATAAGGATCCACAAACTGGGGATAGAAGGGAACTTCCTTCCCTGATACAAGATATTTACAAAAATATGCAGTTATTACACTTACTTTCAAATGACTGAATACTAATAAACTCTAATGTTGTGATTAAGGCAAGGGTATGCACTCTCATCACAATCATTCCACACTTGTCTGGAGTGTTGTGATTCAGGCAATTAGGCAAAAAATAAGGCTTGCAGATTGGAAAGAAATTGTCTATTCATAGATGCCAGTTGTCTACATAGAAAATTCCATGGAATCTATCCCTCACAAAATCCTATAGCTAGTAAGTGAGGTTAAGAAGATTATAGATAGGCCGTTATGCAAATATCAACTGTATTTATATATGCTAGCAATTAGCCTATAAATACTAAAATATAAAATTAACAGTACTATTTATAGTGGCGCCCCCCCATAAAAGAAAGTGAAATACTTAGTTAGAATTCTAGTATTTGTGGCATCTGTATGCTGAAAACTGTAAAACACTGATGAAAATAATCAAAGGCCTATGTAAATAGAGAGATGCTGCTTTTGTGGAGTCAAAGGTGTGATATTGTTAAGATACCAGTTCTCCCAAACTGATTCGTAGATTCAGTGCAATCTCAGTCAGAATTACAGCAGAATATTCTGTGGATGACTGTCAGCTGTTTCTAAAATGTATGTGGAAAGATAAAGGAATTAGAACGACCAAAATATTTTTGAAAGAACCGTGGAAGGCTCACAATATCCAATTTCAAGACTGACTGTAAAAATACTACAATCACAGTGTGATACTGATTACAGGGTAAACGAATAGATCAACAGAACAGAACAGCCTCTCTGGTCAGGTTTTCTTTGTGTCATCAGTTCAGTTCAGTCGCTCAGTCGTGTCCCGACTATTTGCGACCCCATGGATTATAGCACGCCAGGCCTCCCTGTCCATCACCAGCTCCTGGAGTCTACTCAGAATCATGTCCATTGAGTTGGTGATGCCATACAACCACCTCATCCTGTCGTCCCCTCTCCCGCCTTCAGTCTTTCCCAGCATCAGGGTCTTTTCAAATGAGTCAGCTCTTCGTTTCAGGTGGCCAAAGTATTGGGAGTTTCAGCTTCAACATCAGTCCTTCCAGTGAATATTTAGGACTGATATCCTTTAGGATGGACTGGTTGGATCTCCTTGCAGTCCAAGGAACTTTCAAGAGTCTCCAGCACCACAGTTCAAAAGCATCAATTCTTCAGTGCTCAGTTTTCTTTATACTCCAACTCTCACATCCATACATGACTCTAGAAAAACCGTAGCTTTGACTAGATGGACTTTTGTTGGCAAAGTAATGTCTCTGCTTTTTAATATGCTGTCTAGGTTGGTCATAACTTTTCTTCCAAGGAGCAAGCGTTTTTTAACTTCATGGTTGTAGTCACCACCTGCAGTGATTTTGGAGCCCGCGAAAATAAAAGTCTCTCACTGTTTCCCCTGTTTCCCCATCTATTTGCCATGAAATGGTGGGGTTGGATTCCATGATCTTAGTTTTCTGAATATTGAGCTTTAAGCCAACTTTTTTACTCTCCTCTTTCACTTTAATCAAGAGGCTCTTTAGTTCTTTGCTTTTTGCCATAAGGGTGGTGTCATCTGCATACCTGAGGTTATTGCTGTTTCTCCTGGCAATCTTGATTCCAGCTTATGCTTCCTCCAGCCCAGCATTTCTCATGATGTCCTCAGCATATAAGTTAAATAAGCTGCTGCTGCTGCTGCTGCTAAGTCGCTTCAGTCGTGTCCGACCCTGTGCGACCCCATAGACGGCAGCCCACCAGGCTCCGCCGTCCCTGGGATTCTCCAGGCAAGAACACTGGAGTGGGTTTTGCCATTTCCTTCTCCAATGCATGAAAGTGAAAAGTGAAAGTGAAGTCACTGAGTCGTGTCCAACTCTCAGCGACCCCATGGACTGCAGCCTACCAGGCTCCTCCATCCATGGAATTTTCCAGGCAAGAGTACTGGAGTGGGGTGCCATTGCCTTCTCCGAGTTAAATAAGCAGGGTGACAGTATACAGCCTTGACGTATTCCTTTTCCTATATGGAACCAGTCGGTTGTTCCATGTCCAGTTCTAACTGTTGCTTCCTGACCTGCATACAGGTTTCTCAAGAGACACGTCAGGTGGTCTGATATTCCCATCTCTTGAAGAATATTCCACAGTTTGTGGTGGTCCACATAGTCAAAGGCTTTGGCGTAATTAATAAAGCAGAAATAAATTTTTTTTTTTTGGAACTCTCTTGCTTTTTCGATGATCCAGTGGATTTTGGCAATTTGATCTCTGGTTCCTCTGCCTTTTCTAAATCCAGCTTGAACATCAGGAAGTTCATGATTCACGTACTGTTGAAGCATGGCTTGGAGAATTTTGAGCATTACTTTACTAGCGTGTGAGATGAATGCAATTGTGCGATAGTTTCAGCATTCTTTGGCATTGTCTTTCCTCGAGATTGAAATGAAAACTGACCTTTTCCAATCCTGGGGCCACTGCTGAGTTTTCCAAATTTGCTGGCATATTGAGTGCAATACTTTCACAGCATCATCTTGTAGGATTTGAGATAGCTCAACTGGAATTCCATCACCTCCACTAGCTTTGCTTGTCGTGATGCTTCCTAAGGCCCACTTGACTTCACATTCCAGGATGTCTGGCTCTAGGTGAGTGATCATAACATGATTATCTGGGTCGTGAAGATCTTTTTTGTATAGTTTCTTCTGTGTATTCTTGCCACCTGTTCTTAGTATCGTCTGCTGGTTTTAGGTCTATACCATTTTTGTCCTTTATTGTGCCCATCTTTGCATGATTTGTTCCCTTGATATCTAGTTTTCTTGAAGAGAGCTCTAGTCTTTCCCATTCTATTGTTTTCCTCTATTTCTTTGCACTGATCACTGGGGAAGGCTTTCTTAATCTCTCCTTGCTATTCTTTGCAATTTTGCATTCAAATGGGTACCATTTTTGTCCTTTATTGTGCCCATCTTTGCATGATTTGTTCCCTTGATATCTAGTTTTCTTGAAGAGAGCTCTAGTCTTTCCCATTCTATTGTTTTCCTCTATTTCTTTGCACTGATCACTGGGGAAGGCTTTCTTAATCTCTCCTTGCTATTCTTTGCAATTTTGCATTCAAATGGGTATCTTTCCTTTTCTCCTTTGCTTTTCCCTTCTCTTCTTTTCACAGCTGTTTGTAAGGCCTCTTCAGACAGTCGTTTTGCTTTTTTTGCATTTCTTTGTGTCATAGGAAAAGACAGTTCAGTAGATGAAATATGGTGTTTGCTACAAGTGATAGTGGAATAATTAGACATTTATGTGCAAAAAATGAGAAACCTAGCCCTCAATCCCACTCATTATATAGAATTTAACTTGTAATGGATTGTAGATCTAAATGTGAAGAACTTTCAGAGGAAAACAGAGAAGCTCTTTATGAGTTTGTGCTAGGCAGAGAGTGCTTAGGTTCAAATTCAAAAGCATAATCCATGAAAGGGAAAAAATGATAAAATTGAGGAAGTCCAGTTAACAACTTCTGCCGTTCAAAAGACACCATTGAGAGAATATCAAAGATAATACCTAAAAATCACACATCTGAAAAGTGTGTGTGTGTGTATAAAGATAACTCAGAATTCAACAAGAAAAACAGTCCTATTTGAAAAGGGGCAAAAGGTTGAGGAGACCCTCCACTGAGATACTGTAAGCACGTGGAAGGAGTGCTTGGCACCCTAGTGGTGGTTCAGTCGCGGAGTTGTGTCCGACTCTCGAGACCCCGTGGGCTGTAGCCCGCGAGGCTCCTCTGTGTGTGAAATTCTCCAGGCGAGAGTACTGGGGTCGGTTGCCATTTCTTTCCATGGGATCTTCCCGACCCAGGAATCCAACCCTGGTCTCCTGCATTGCAGGCAGGTTCTTTCCTGACTGAGCTACGAGGGAAGCCATTAGGAAAATTCAAATTAAGTCCACTATGAGGTATCACTACATGTTTATTAGAATACGTAAATTTAAAAAAACCCGGCATTTGTCTTTACCAAATGCTGGCAAGAGCAGTCGGAACTCTTATGTGCTACTGGTGAGAATGCAGAATTGGAAAGCCACTACAGTTGGCAGTTTCTTACAGATTTAAATACAGTTGACCTCTGACCAGCATGGGTTTGAATTATGAGGGTTTTTTTCAATAATAAATACTACAGTACCTGATTTGTGATTGGTTAAATCCACTAATTTGGAAACCATGCATGTGGAGGGCTGACTGTAGGTTATATGCAGATTTTCAGCTACATGGAGGGCTGGCAGCCCAGAACTACATGTTTTTCAAGGGTCAGCTGTACGTATTTAATGTCCCATCCACTCCACAGTGTGTATCCCAGAGAAACATTCACACAAAAATCTGCGTGCAAATGTTGAGAGCAGCTTTATGCATAATGTCAAAAACTAGAAATAGCTCAAATGTCCTTTAGCTGTCTATTGAATAAACGAACTGTGGTCTGTCCATACACTGGGCTACTGTTCACCATAAGAAGAAACGAAGTATTGATACATATAGTAACGAGGATGATTCAGATCCATTATGATGATAGCCAGACTGTAAAGCTTTATTTCTGTGGCTTTCTGAAAAGAGAACATCTTAAGGGATGGAGAACAGATCAGTGGTTGCCAGGGACTTAAGAATGTGAACAGGATTTAACCTCCCCGAGCAGCCTGGGGTGATGGAACTGTTATGCATCTTCATTATGATGGTAATTGTGTAACTACAAGCATTTGTCAAAAGTCAAAGAGCTAGACACCAAAAAGATGGAATTTTAATGCATGTTTAAAATACCTTATGTTGAAAAGAAGGTTTTCCGTGAATGTTCTTTATATTTTAGGGTATGTATCTCTGAGGTGAATAAAATGTTACCTTCTTAAATAGTATATCTTAGATGACAAGCAAGTAGTATAAACCCTGAAATTTTCCAATTTTATCCCTCAGGTGTTGAAGTGCCATCAAAAGACTCTTTGCCAAAGAAGAGGCCAATTTATGAAGATAAAAAGAAGAAAAAACCATCACAGCAGATGGAAAATAAAGGTTTGCATACAAAACCTGTGATTTAGAAACAGTTTCACTTGCCTTTTCCCTTATAACCTTAAAAGCTGAAGTCTTTTGAAAAGAAGTCAAACCAGAATTGCATATTGAAACCAACTTCCAGTACCTTGTTTCATATTAATATCATTCTCCACTGATTCAAATGACAGGGAAATGGAAAAGTACATCTGTTTGTAAAATCTGGGTCCTATGCTATGAATAACTGTTCTTGACTGAAAAAGCATACCTATCTTTTTTTTTTTTTGCTGTTTCGTTCTCAGCCTTCTGTAATTTTATATTCTAGTCTTGTCGGAAAGAAAAACTAGTTTTCTTTTTGTAAAAAAACCATAGCTGGTATTAAATGTTCTGTAAACTTACTAAAGAATTTAGATTGTACTACTGGTGTTTATTCAGCAGTTAACAGAGTATCCTAACGGGAAATGCACTGAAAAGTATTGCTAAGTTGGTTTCTGTTCCTTTTATCAGTTTCTGAACCGGTGGAATTAAGTGCTGCTGAAGTTGTGGAGCAAGGAGAACCCGAAAAAGAAGAGGCACCGCCTCCTGTTGAACCAGGCCAGTAGTGCTCACGTGTCTGTCTTGGTTGTCACTGGTTTGGGGATACCAGATGTCTGGCAGAATGGCCTTCTAACTTTGTAGTTCTTTCTTTAAATTGTTTCATTTTCTCTGAAAAAATTGTAGAGGTGAGACTTGAATCACTTTTCTTCTTTACAGTAGTGTTGGAAGTGTTTTATAGAAAGGATAGAGGTATTTGGATTTTCTCTAATGTTTTTATTTATGGGTCAGAATTCTTAGGTGGTGCCAAAAAGACCTAAAGTTCTTTGTTTAAATCCTTTGGAAGCAAATTGGGAGCACTTTTGATTAGAGCTTTTACTAAGAATCATAAGAATTGACATTTTAAAATCTTTAGAGGTCAGCTTCTGTTTACTAAATTAGTAAGAGAATTCAGTTTACTCATTCTGTGTGTATTTTGAGATTGGAGAACATCTCTGGATTTTTTTTTTTTCTTTAAACATTCTTCTAATTCATGAAACTAGGTGTTGCTAGGAGAGCCAGAGGCTGGCTAAATTGTATGATAGGTAAAATCAGGAGAATCTCCAGTGTTTACAGATAGGAGTAGGAGTTCCTTTAGAGAATGTTAAGACTGACCCAGACTGAGGAGAGTTTGGGGGAGAATGGATTCGTGTATATGTATGGCCGAGTTCTTTTGCTGTCTTCCTGAAACACTCACATCATCATTAATTGGCTGTACCCCAATACAAAACAAATTTTTTTTTTTAAAGATTGACCCACACTTGTGAATACTGGGTTGGCCAATAAATTCATTCAGGGTTTATTTTAAGATGTTGCAGAAAAACCCAAATGAACCTTTTGGCTATCCGAGTATTACTGATCCTTTTTTGCTTCCCCTCCAATTCTCAATGTAAAAAGAATCATTTTTCACAGCTTGCCTCAGCTTAACCTGATGAGATCAAAGACATTCATGTTGATAGACTCAATGGGAGCTGGCTACTTTAGGTGGTAATTTGTAGCAGTAGAAAGAGTTACTAATTTAGAAGGAGTTTAGGGTTCATGTTTCTGACTCATTTCCTCCTCCTCAGGAAAATGTATCCAGGCTTGTTGGCAAATAGTAATTATGACAGGGAAACAAGTACCCCATGTTCCACCCTCATCTTCCTTTCATTTGAGAATGATTTGCTTGATTAGATTTAAGTAAAAAAGAGTCATTTTTGTTAAGGAGAGTTTATAGTCTTTACATTCAAAATTAAACCTTTCTGGCCATTTTTGGGTTGGAAGCACAACATGCTGTTCTTACTTTCAGCTGGAAAGAAGTGTAGATTTGTACCTCCAACTATGTAATTTAAGTAGTATTTGCAGTATTTGTATGTATTTGAAGAGGTTAAAGCTAAATAAACAATACATTCTTATGTATATAGTTTGAAGATCAAAAAGAAAATATATGTGAAATTCCATTTGTCCTCAAGAACTGAATGCCATCATGTACCCTTTTCAAGATCTAAAGGAATATTTCAATGAGTTGCTAATATTTTGGACATGACTTAGCGACTGAACAACAATATTTTACCTCAGATATGAAATCTGGGTTAAGTTTAATATATTGTATTCAAAACATGAGGAAATTGTGAAGAATTTAGTGATAGTAAAGGATTTAACGTGCTAGGTATGTTGAAAAATAGTTGCAAAGAATGAAATTATATACATACATCTTTTTATAACTAAAGCATTTTTTAAATGTCAGTATAGTTTTCTACATTTTTTTTTTTCTAAAAGCAATCTTAAATGTCTAGATAATTTTTATGTCCTCAATGAAAACTTTCATCCACAGAAGAGGAAGAAGAAACAGAGGATGCTGAGTTGGATGACTGGGAAGCTATGGCTAGTGATGAGGAGAGAGAAACAGGTGAGTGGCTCATCTGATAAGTCCATTGGGTGTTGGTGATGTGTCTGTGTTTAAAGGAGTAATCTCTTGATTGTGAAAGCTGTACAAGCATTCCTGGAGTTAGAGGACAGTCTGGGTCTTTCCATTGCCATGATCCCTAAATCCTCCTGTGGATCCTGATTTTATTAATAAATGGTTTTTCAGAAAGTGATTTGTAAGTTAGTTGCCTAGGATTTAGAATGCATTTTTTCCCAGAATGGTGATTTTTACAAATGAGAATAGGTTATTAAAGCTCTTTAACTTAAAATAGAATAAATACAAAGATAATACAAACAAGATAGTAGAGTTCCTCCTAATCACTATGAATAAAAGATGATTTTCCTAGTCATTTCTTCCTGGCTTCTTTTTTAGGGTTTTATTTGCTGGCTTTCTCCTAACTTTTTGAAGTAAATATTTGGCTCTTTGTTTTTTCAGTCTTTTAAAAAATGATGCATTTTTCTCTAAGCCTGGCTTTAGCCAAATTCTCTAAGTTCTGATATATTGACATTTTAAAATTTCTATTTTGATATTTTAGCCTGTAATTTATTTAGAAGTTTATTTCTTAATTTATGAAAATGAGGACTTTACATATCTTTGTTATTTCATTGTGATCAGGAGAAGACGTGTTTCTGTCCTTTGAATTGTGTTGACTTAATTTACAACCCAACAAATGGTTGGTTATTTTTCATATTTCGTGTGACTGGAAAGAGTTTATATTCTGCATTTGTTGAGTGCTTTGCTATCTATATTTAGGTTGCTGATTATTTTGTTCAGCTTCTGAGTTTTTTTTTTTTCTGGTGTACTTCTCTCTTTTGCTGAGAGTGGTATACTTAAATCTCCCATTGTGCTTACAGATTGTCTTTTTCTCTGAGAGTTACATTAATTTTTGCTCTGTGTATTTTTGTGCTGTATTATTAAGTGAATGTAATCTTACATCTTTCTGATGAATTGACCGTTTTATCTCTTATTTCTAGTAATGTCTTTTTCCTTAAAGTCCACCTTATCTGATGTCAATATAGCTATACCAGCTTTAATTTACTTGATTTTTTTCTGTCTGTATTACACTTTCTATATCCTTACACAGCATATAGTTGAGGTTTTTAAATCTCGTTTGTCACTTAGCCCATTACATCTAGAATTTAATACAGTTAATGAAGTTTAGTGATTTTATATTTATCATCTTACTCTTATTTGTTCTATTTCTTTTTCTCTCCTTTCTAACTATCTTTTGGATTATTTGATTTTTTTTTAAATTCCATTTTTTGCCCTTTCATGAGCTTGGATGTTTTGTACTTTTCTCCTTACTTTTGGTGGTTACTCTAGACAGTTTTAACGTTGACTTCTGAACTATCAATGTCTGTTACCTTCTTTCCAGGCAAGATAAAAGACCATAGAATATATAAATTACATTTGAACAGGTCTCAGTTTATATATACCATTGTTCTCATTTACTTTAATTCTCTCTTTTAAACTCCAAAGCTTTAAAACACACACACAGCAGTGGGTATACATCGAAGGTTACTCACATGCTTAGCTTCTGTGGTGCTTCTTTCCTTCCTCAGTCTCTTACCTTCTGTTGGGGTCATTTCTTCCAACCTGAAGAGTATCTTTTAAAATTCCCTTCAGTATGAATCTGCTACAGAGACTGTCCATATTTGCTTTTCTGAAAAAGCTTTATTTCATCTTCATTCTTTTTTAAAAAACTTTATGTAGTTTTGTTGGCTGTGCTGGGTTTTCATTTCTACGTGGGCTTTTCTCTAGTTGTGGTAAGTAGGGGCTAACTCTCTAGTTGGTGGTACACAGGCTTCTCATTGTGTGCCTTCTGTTGCAGAACATGGGCTCCAGGGCATGGGGGCTTTAGTACTTGGGGCTTCTGGTCTTTAGAGCACAGGCTTGATAGTTGTAGCACACAGGCTTAGTTGCTCTGCCGCACGTGGGATCTTCCTCGACCAGGAATCGAACTTATGTCTCCTGGTTTGGCAGGCGAATTCTTCATCACTGAGCCACCAGGGAATCCCTCATCTTCATTCTTGAAGGTGACATACTCAATGAGAAATTCTTTGTTGTAATTTGATTAATGCTTTGATGATCCTAGTCCCCGGTCTTGGCTTTTATTGTTTCTGTTTAAAAGTCAGGTATCACCCTAAAGTTCCATATGTCTTTGTTTTCATCAGTTTTATTATGATACAGCCCAGTTTGTTTTTATTTTCTCCTAAGTTGTTTGAAACTGTAATAATAATTTGATGGCAAAGTTGGTGTTTTCTTACTCCACAGAGAATTTATATGTACATCTACCAGGAGTCTGAGTGAACTAGCAATATGGAATTATCTTATTCCCCATTTGGAATTTAGAGAACCTGGAGGTGATCTGCCAGTAATGGGGAGATCCTGTTTACTTCCTGTTTATCCTGTTACTTCCACAGAGTTTTTCAGGATTTCACCCCACAGTAAGGGCACTACTCAGTGTCCGTCTACCTTGCCCTCCTGAAATCCTTGGTAGGCCTGAACTCCCAGTGCCTGGACCCTTGAGCATTGAGGGCCCTTTAAGAGCACTGCATAGCCTTTCAGCTGCTTCCTCCAGGGTGTGCAGATGACCCCAGGGGAAGAAGGAAGTACTGAACATTGTGCTCCCCTCCCTGAGTTCTGTCCTCTCTGGGACAGTGTATCCTGGCCATTGATGCTTTCCTTTATTTATTAGCTTAAGTATGGTTAATGCATTAAGTTTTCACTGTTAAAAGGCAGTCTTTACTGTAGTATGTAGACAAAACTTTGCATTTATGATGTATGAAAACATTAATTTTGAGTTACATAGTAAAATGTTACTGCCTTATTTCGTACCCTTTCAGTATTATTTTGCCTTTAAGGTCTCCGTCTTGATAGAAATCTCATTTTTATCTTTGGTTTATTTCAAAATGTGTTTTCCTGAAAGAAGAAAACACAGTGCATATAGAAGTAAAAGAAAACCCTGAAGAGGAGGAGGAGGAGGAAGAGGAGGAGGAGGAGGAAGAAGAGAGTGAAGACGAAGAGGAGGAGGAAGGAGACAGTGAAGGCAGCGAAGGTGAAGAAGATGATGGAAAGGTGTCGGATGAGAAGGATGCTGGGAAGACGTTGGATAAAAAGCCGAGCAAAGACGCGAGCTCAGAATCTGAGGATGACTCTGATGACGATCGAACTAAAGAAGAACGGGCTTATGACAAGGCGAAACGGAGGATTGAGGTATTCATTTTTCCTCTTCTCTACTCCTTTCCTCCCCCTTCCTCTGTGATCACTAGAACTTTACAACTAAGGCTTCTACCGAGGAGCAGTTTAAAAAACAGTCTCGGATTGGTATATGTTCAATTTTTGTGATGCTGAGACAAAATAGGTCCTTGACACTGGTCTAACCCAAGGACCTCACTGTTTGCTAAGATAGAATTGTGACTGCTTATCAGTTTTTTCTTTTTTTAATCCAAATTTTAGTGTGCTCTTTGAGAGATTTTTGTATAGGTTTATTTACAGAGGTATTCTGAGCTTATGCGCTGTATTTGAGTGTTTGCCTTATGTGTTTAGTCATTCTGACGCATGTGGTCCCTCTAGTTTAAATCAGGTGGGTTAATGAGGCTTCTGTTTAGTCAAGTTCACATACCCTGCCTCTTCCTGTTTTCCCTTCTTAATGCAGTAGACCTCTACTACTACTTCTCCTAGACTTCAGGAGGAAGTTTTCTCTAGTTATATCAGCTTAACATAAATAATGCACTAAAAACTAACTTGCTTTGAGGAGGCTAAACTGTTTTAAAACTAAAAATTGTTTTTAGCTTTCTTTAATTTTTTCATGTGCAATTCTAGCTTTCAGTTTGTGAATACCTCTATGTCAGTATATGCCTTTTCCTTCTGTAAAGTTTAGTTAGGAATACATTTTCCAAATTTCTAAAGGACTAACAAAGTCTGTTGCTGTAAATTGGGGTTTCTCAGCCTTAGCACTATTGACGTTTTTGGGCCTAAGAATTCTCTGCCGTGGGGGACTGCCCTCTTCAGGATGTTGAGCAGTATCTCTGATCACCCTCTAAATCCCCTCCCTTCTCCTGCTCGTGTCTCTGCTTCTTCCCACAGCACCTGCTTCAGCCAGACATTTTGTGCTGTGCTTGATGATTTACAGACAGAATGGGTTTAATCAGAAAGTAAGAGTTCCCTATTATCTCATTCCCTGGTGAGATAGAAGAACTACCCCTGGCAATGAATCTGGTTATGAACCTCATGATTTAAAAAAGAAAATTAAAAATTAAGTAATAAATTTAGTGGATGCACACCCCCTCTCCCCCTGCCATTTAACAATATGCAGTGGTCCTCTTTAGCTCAACAATTAAAAAAAATTTTTTTGGCTTCACTGGGTATTCATTGCTGTGCTTGGGCTTTCTCTAGTTGCAATTCATGGGCTCATCAGTTGTAGCTCATGGGCTTAGTTGCTTTGCGCCATGTGGGATCTTCCCAGACCCAAGATCAAACCTGTGTCTCCTGCACTGTATGGCAGATTCTTAACCACTAGACCAGCAGGGAAGTCCTAGCTCAACAATTTTTAAACAGCTTGGTTGAGATGTGATTTACATACTGTAAAATTGACCCATTTTAAGTTTACAATTCAGTGACATTTTGTAAATTTACAGAGTTGTGCAGCCACTCCCACAACTCAACTTTTAGAATATGTTCATCACCCCAGAAAGATCCTTGTGCCAATCTGCAGTCATTACCCATTCCTGCCCCCAAGCAACTGCTCATCTGTTTCCTGCCTCAGGAGAGCATCTTCTCCAGAAACTTCGTCATAAATGCAGTTTTATATTTTGTGGTCTTTTGTGTCTGGCTTTTTTCACTTAAGCCTATACATCTGTGTTGCTGTTCTGTCAGCACGATGTTCCTTTTAACTGACAGTAGTGGATTACAATGAACTGTGGAAAATTCTGAAAGAGATGGGAATACCAGACCACCTGACCTGCCTCTTGAGAAATCTGTATGCAGGTCAGGAAGCAACAGTTAGAACTGGACATGGAACAACAGACTGGTTCCAAATAGGAAAAGGAGTACGACAAGGCTGTATATTGTTACCCTGCTTATTTAACTTACATACAGAGTACATCATGAGGAATGCTGGACTGGAAGAAACACAAGCTGGAATCAAGATTGCTGGGAGAAATATCAATAACCTCAGATATGCAGATCACACCAGCCTTATGGTAGAAAGCGAAAAAGAACTAAAAAGCCTCTTGATGAAAGTGAAAGAGGAGAATGAAAAAGTTGGCTTAAAGCTCACCATTTAGAAAACGAATATCATGGCATCTGGTCCCATCACTTCATGGAAAATAGATGGGGAAACAGTGTCAGATTTTATTTTTTGGGCTCCAAAATCACTGCAGATGGTGGGTGCAGCCATGAAATTAAAAGATACTTACTCCTTGGAAGAAAAGTTATGACCAACCTAGATAGCATATTAAAAGCAGAGACATTACTTTGCCAACAAAGGTCTGTCTAGTCAAGGCTATGGTTTTTCCTGTGGTCATGTATGGGTGTGAGAGTTGGACTGTGAAGAAGGCTGAGTGTCGAAGAATTGATGCTTTTGAAGTGTGGTGTTGGAGAAGACTCTTGCGAGTCCCTTGGACTGCAATGAGATCCAATCAGTCCATTCTGAAGGAAATGAGCCCTGGGATTTCTTTGGAAGGAATGATGCTAAAGCTGAAACTCCAGTACCTTGGCCACCTCATGCGAAGCTGACTCATTGGAAAAGACTTTGATGCTGGGAGGGATTGGAGGCAGGAGGAGAAGGGGACGACCGAGGATGAGATGGCTGGATGGCGTCACGGACTCGATGGACTTGAGTCTGAGTAAACTCCGGGAGTTGGTGATGGACAGGGAGGCCTGGTGTGCTGCGATTCATGGGGTTGCAAAGAGTTGGACACAGCTGAGCGACTGAACAGAACTGAAGTGTTCTGTTATGTATAGATAAGCCACATTTTATGTGTGTCCATTCACCAGTTAAAGAACATTTAAATTGTTTCCACTTTTTGTCATTTGTACGTCTGTTACAAAACAGTCTCATATGAGTCTGTGCATGGAAATATATTTTTATTACTTTTGAATAAAAACAA